>CM047871.1:23686020-23775418 GCA_026212405.1 Petrea volubilis | reverse complement strand
TGCATTATAATGTAGAGAAATTGAAGGCATCACCATAAATCCCTCCGGGCTCCACCACAATTGCCACCACCCATGGTTCGCTGGAGCGCCACGAAATTGGCTGGAATCAGAACGACACCTGACGTTCCACCATGACGGATAGGAACGGATGAAGATCTGGAACGGTGGCGGTATGGCGATAAATTGGCTGAAATGTCATTCCTCCCAACCAATCAGAGTGGAACATCAAAATGGAACGTAACAAAGTGGTTAACTGTGAATACACGAAAAATCTTGCATAAGAATAATTGGAGGGATTTTCTTTTCTAATAGAGTGTCTTGAGAATAAATTCCGGAACCCAATTTTTCTCGAGGGTTAGCATGCAGATGGTATCAGCGCGAAGCCGATAAGTCACCCAAAACAAAACGGATAACCTTCTCTTTTTTTTTTCTCTTTTCTTTTTTCCTTTGTCCTTTGGGTCTGTTCTATTATTTTGAATTAGTTCATTTAATAATGAATTTTATCTATTGCTTAAGAATTAATTCAAAGAAATAAATCAAATCATATTTAATATATGTCTTATTTTAATTTTATGATTATAAAATTTAAAATTATTCTATGAAAATATTTAAAATATTTAATAAACTTTATTGAGTCGGCTCGTCAGGCTTGCTTCTTATGCATCCCTAGATTCTACTAAGGAAAACACAATATAACTCGTGTGTTTGTAGGTTTAGTCATTTTGCTTTTTCCTCATGAATTTACAAAGTTCAAACATAGCATAACTATCCAATTTAGCGAAGGCCTAAAAATAGATCTGAAAAACACATATACAACTACTAAAACAAAAGCTAAGATATCCACAAAGTTGGAAGTCGATCAGCAATAAAACAGCATTTCTTTTTTTTTTTTTTTTGGTCTTAGTCATCCGATTCCGGCCACTTCATTGACCAACTAATCCGGATCGGGAACTGTAGAGGCCCATTATGGGGGCGACCCTCCCTGATCCAATTGCTCCATTCACAATATCATGATTCGAATTTTGGACGTTGCTTAAGAGATCTAGCATCTCATCTCACTAGATCAACTAGTAGTTGGATATAAAACAGCATTTCAGCACAAGCTTCGTGAAGCCAAAAAAAACAAAAAAAAAAACAAAAAAGGAAAAAGAAGAAAAGCCACCACAACCGGAGAACGTTAAAAAACCGACGGTTGAGTTATAAGCACAACAAGCGTATTGGGGGGCAAGCTCTGCATTTTTTTATCTAAAACAAATTAAAAATCCATAATAGAAAAGTGGTCTAGTAAATAACAGAAAGCCCAATCGAATATATGCAAAATAAGGAGTTAAAACAAGGAAAAGAGATATACTGATGAAAACCCCACATTATCTTTGACATAAATAAACCAGGGCGATACACAAATCAACAACCAGAAAGCAATAGATCCACCCAGTTCAGGTCTTCTCTTCCATAATCATGTATCATCTTGTTCACACAAAATTTTATATTTTGTAAATATAAATTATAAGTCGAGAAATATATGTGACAAATATTTGAAAATAATATGATTTAGTGGAACATTAATCCCTAAAAGATTAATGCTCTGGTTCTTTTCTCCAAATTTGATTTGATCTTCCAATAACGCGATTCGTAGGCTTTGTTGCTTGATTACGAATCAAACGTTGAAAATTTCGATAAACACGGTGAAGTACGCCGTGAACACGGTGGATTTGACTTGAAGACAAACGCCGATTTGCTGGTTTGACACCTTGATTGCAGATCAAACGCCTTATTTAGATGATTTCCGCGAAGAACGCCTTGAACGTCGCCTCAATCACCGTGGATTTGAGTTGGGACAAATGCCAAAACACAGGGCTAACACCTTGATCGCGGATTGAACGCCTTGATTTGATGATTTTCATGAAGAACGCCGGGAATTTCGCCTTTGATCTTCACGAATCTTCTTGAGCTTGCCTTGAGAGAACTTCGGGATCTTCTTGGTTTCTCTTGCTCTTGAAAACTCCTTCATTGATCTTTCTTTGAGCTCCAAATGACTCATATTTATAGGCGTCTATGTAGGGTTTTTGGATTGCTAGCAATTTATTCAATATTTATCTCTAATATAAATTATTTTTTAAAGAGAAAAATACCATTTATGTGTCATTATTTGATTGGTCCATGCGACCACATGCCCTACTTGTCACCATGTGATTAGTTTTGGACTTTCGGGCTGCAAGACTTGATTTAATTGGCTGGAACACCTCATATTGACACTTGACGAGCTCTTATTTGTCGGTAAAATAAATATTAAAATATTAATTAAAATTAACTATTTAATATTGGAATTAAATTTAGAAAATTCCAAAATATAAAATAGACACTTTAATTAATATTTGATATTTTAATTTACACTTGTTAATTTTTTATTGGCCAAAATTTAATCGCCAACACATCTTTTATTACACTTATCAATACACGCAACGTATATTGGTGAACAGTCGAGACAAGGAAAGAGAATATTTATATTTTTTTTCTCATATCATCAATTTTTCTCTTTCTTTATCTCGATCGCTCTCCAATACACATGGTATATAGTTATAAATATAATAGAAAATGTAATACGATTATGCAATAGAGGATCCGAACTGAGATCCACTCGCCAAAATACACAACCTATGGACTTTTCAAGTAAAAAAAAGGAACGCCTTTCAGACACATATTCAACAATGTTTTTTTGTTTCTACATTTACCATTCAACTTCAATTAGACAAATTAGTGATACAGCTCTCTTTTAGTCAACAACTGTATAGTATAAAATAAATATTCAATTTAATATACATCATTCTAAATCAAAGCCATCTAACCACTTTGATCATTACGGTTGCATTTGGATTAATGAAGGATTTGGGCTTGAAGGAATAATTTGGCAGCAAGGGTTTCAACTGTCTTCAAATTACAAGGATTCAAGATCCATCCAATGACTCAAAAAATAGCTCAAAATGGCAAAAAATAGACAAGTGACGCACAAACAACTAAGCACAACAAGTTTCAGAATAACAACCTTAATATGTTGAACCATTTTTCTCAAAGTGTCCTTGTATTCTTCCAAAGGCACATGCTGTCTTTTACCAGTGCCCTCCAAAAGAGCAGCATCATTAGCCCCGAAAAATATAGTAACAGCAGCAGCAGGTGTAGCAGATTCCTGTTTTCGAAGTAGTTTGAAAAAAAATAAATAAATAAAGTTTAACCGGCTTAATTTCAGCACATCAAGTGGAATCACACGTTAAACAAGAATCCCGCAAATTAAATATTGACATAACTTTGGGAAACTAATCGCTTAAAAAGAAAAAAGGAAAGAAAAACTTGGGGAAACTAAGCTAAAAGATCTTTCTTATGCATATGCCTTATTTTTCAAACGGACTTTAAATATATTTATCATCCTCCTTTGTGAAATTTTACTTGTTTTTCTTTTACATTATTGATTTTTCATGTATTTATATTTATCTTTTTTGTTATGCAAGAGATTTATCACGACAAATAACCATGCAGCGGAAATTCAAATTTTTCACAGTTCAAATGAATGCTAAACCAACATATACATAGTCAAAAATCCAAACTGCACAAGAAGTAAAACAATTGCACGAATAAGAACGCAAAAATTTAACGTGGGAAAACCCCTCTAATGTGAAGGGTAAAAAGCATGAGGTCTACGAGACCCAAACAAATTTTCACTATAATATCAGAAAATGTGCAGCAAATTACAGCTCAATAGGCTCACAAATTTAGAGCAAAAACATATCACAAATCGAACCAAGAATTCAAAGAAATAAAAGATTAAAAGGTTCGCCAATTTTGACCAAAAAAAAAAAAAAAAGGTTCGTCAATGCCCAAAAATGCGGTTGTTGTTCGTGCTGCAAACGATGGACTTCTGGTAATCAAAATCCAACATCCACCACAAAATTTCAAGTTCGATATCTTGCCGATGTGCTGTCAAAATTTTAGCCAAATTGGACCACAATGACCCTTCAATCAAGCTCTACTTAAAGACTGCGCAAGTTGAAAAATTCTGATGTTTCCTTTTCTTTTTTTTTTTTTGTTGCTACAGCAACTGTTCACTCTTCTCTTTTTTGTACAAAAACAAAATCAATATTGACCAACCCCTACACCCCTCAATTCGTGGGCCGGGCATGTAGGCTGGACCCAACATTTTTAATAGTATATTGAAAAGATATGCTAACTAAAATTTTACGTGCTTATATATTTTAAGAGAATATGTCTTTAATATTTTTCTAAAATCAACCATATTAAATTAATCTTCTTGTTATAGTTTTTAAAAATCAATGGTTTAATTTGTAACTTGGACAAACCTAATCAAGATAGTTCAACATAATTATGCCATAAAATACTATGCATGTGCAAAATAAAATTAAGAAATAGTTTATCCATGCACTTGAATTTTGACAATATAGATTCATAAATACTTACTAATTTCTATTTGTGAATATGCATTTTTTTAATTACATTAATGTATTAAATATATTAAAGTTAATATAGATGAAAGAAACTTAAAAACGAACGTTCGAAGAGGAGAGATGGAGAGAGGAGAGAAGCCAGAAAGAGAGGGAACAAAAAAAAAAAAGAAAAAACAAAGGAGAGAGAGATCAATCAATGGGGAGAGGAGAAATGAGAGATGGGAAAGAATACGAAATTACCAGCAAAGACAGTAGAATATTCATTAAACCCCCTCACACTATATAATAATATGAATAGTATACATATTATAGATTTGTAAAATAATTTTAATTGCTATTTTGGCTAACATTAAAAAGAAAGTTGGTGTCACGAATATCACAATGGACAAAGTAAAAGTTGCACAAATTGTATACATATGGTAATAATAAAGAATTTAGCTTTGTCGCAAAAATAATTTCCATATTACTGAAAGTGACAACAAAGTTTGTATACAAATTTATCATTATTGATAATTAATGACATTGGCTTGATAACAACTTAATAATAAAATAATTTTATCATAAATCATGGTAAAAATGTGTAATATGTAATATTGATTCCCATATAATGAATTTGTCAGTGGAATCAAGTAGAACTTGCTCTCTTAATTTACAGCCCGTTTGAATGTATTTTTTTTCAGAGTGGAGGGTTTTTTTTTTTTTTTGAAGAAAAAAGCAGTTCACAATAAAAATATTGTATTTGGATGAATTTTTTTTTAAAAAATAAAAATAAAACAAAAGTCAATATTAATTTTTTTGAAAAAATACCTAAGAATAATTTTAAATAAAAATAATTTTAATTATTATATTTAAATATAAAATTATTTGTCTTTGAAAAAAATTATATTATAAAAAATACTACTTGAAAATTAAATTTTTTTAAATTCATTCAAACGCGCTTAGCGGACTATTAATTTTGAAGCCAATTACTGTAGAAGTCAACTCACTTACATTCACTTGTTTACAAATTACACAGAGTGAGGATAGAGAGAGAGAGAGAGAGAGAGGTGAAATCTACAGAGAGAAAATGGAGGATGCCGCAGTCGGAAACCTTCTGCAAAACCTCATGCAACTACGGATGCACCACTACCATTTGATCAGCGGCGTGGAGGATCAGGTGGAAAATCTGGAGAAAGAACTCCACATCTTTAAATCGTTCCTCAGTGACACGGCCAAGACGCGGCGCAAGAACGAGATACTTCAAGAGCTCGCCCGCCAGATACGAGACGTGGTTTTCGAAGCGGAGGACTTGATCGACGACTTCGTCTCTGAGGCGGCGGCGGCGGAGCAGAGCATGTCGATGAAACCGGAGGAGCTCCGGGGCGTCGTCCAAAATTTCGACTCCGTCAGCCGCAAAATCAAAGATATATACGATGGCAACAGCAGGATTGAGTCAGCCGAACACGATCTGGGATACGGAGACCCCAAAGAGTTTGAGGTGATGATATTCTTTTCTTTTCTTTTATTTACTTTGTTCATCTTCTTTTAGTTTGATTTAATTTATGTATCCTGATCTATGCTAAGCCTCGCCCAGATCTAATAGTTTCTTCTTAACCTCTCAAACTACCCTCCCAACTTAATTTTTTTTTTTAAAATAGCCTCATATTCGTTTTTTTTTATCTACCATAAATTAAATAAATTAAACACTTCTAATAATATATCGGACGCACGAGATAATTTTTTGGACACATGATATCTTTTTTTGACTTATTTTTTTTAGTATTTCAACGACAAAAGATAATCTAAAATAAATTTTTCTAAAGATATTTAGAAAAAAAAAAAAGATTGTTATTTCATTTAATAATTTATTTTTTTCATTATATTTTTATAAAGATTGAAATTTTATGTTGTTTTTAAAATAGGTAGTTATAATCATTGATACGTATCTATACCTGTTTGTATTTGTATCATTATGTATACATGAATTTATATTAATTATATATAAATGTGTAAATATTTACATATTATATTATATTATTATTAAGAATTATATAAATAATTTCATTTCGTAGATGTGTCATGTCGTAAATTTTATAAAAGTTTTGTGTTACCATATTAGTATCATGTCATGTTCGTATCTGTAAAATATTAGACCCCCAAACGTGGAGGCCTCATCACTTCTCAAAAGCAAAAAGTTAATCCCACCAAAAAATTTTAACTCTTCAAATCTACGCCTTTACCTTCCATTTTTTATACAAATCATCCATCAAAATGCAAAAGTCCAACAATGATCACTACAAGAGCATAAAGGTCCTTCTAAAGCGGGGGGGGCGGGGGGGGCGGGGGAAACAAACTTAAACATTGCATAAAAGGAATGTGAAGGGTGTGAGGATTTTTGTTGTGCCATTTTTAGAAATATCAGGGTTTTTGTGCTATTAGCTTCTTCACTTGAAAGTATTCCAGACTACAGTTATAAATATGATGTAAATTGCATTTTGTCCTATTATATATTGATAAGTAAAATGAAAAAAGACCCCACTACTAGGAAAATGATTAATTGAGCCATCGCAAGTCGTGATCATAACTGGATATTGTGACACTAGTTAAATTGTCTTGTATTTATGTGATCCAAAAGTTTTGATGATCATCCCTAAAATACGTTTTATTATATAAAAGACTTTGGGAAAATTCTAGTGCAAATCTGATCCAATTGAATTAGGGTTAATCATGTGGTGAATGTTTTATACTTGCTTTGAGTGGTAGATACATTATAAGAATTCATACTCTTTAATGACCAACCAATACACTATGAATTTAGATTCTACGACGGATTTAGTTTATGATAATTTTGTCACCTTGTCACTAATTATTTTTTTAATTCTATTTACATTGAATTATGTCACTGATTTAATACAAATATCTTAAATCTATGGTAGAATCTCTTTATTACAATTTTTCCATTAGCGAAGAGATAATTTAAGGAGAATAAATAATCACTTAGCAAGTACCATATAATTTATTGAGTTCGGCCGAATCGAGTTCGACTGAATCAGGTTTAGATAAAAAGAAATTTCAAAATTTTGATAAAATTATTTAAAACAACACTTTTTGTAGAAGTGTCTCAATTTCCATATTGTTGAGATACTTTTTCAAATGTGTCACATTAATGTGTTGGGTTTAAAAAAAAAAATAGTAGTGGTCGTTCGACAATAGAGCAATCGGATCGGAACTTTTAAATTGGGAACGGTGGTATCTTATGGAAGAGTTTGAAGCTGTTTTTTCTTTTGTTTTTGTGTTTTTTTTTTTTAACCAAAACTAATTTGTTCAGTTTTAATTAAGTTCATTTTATTTGCCATGTGATCCACAGCTCTCCCTTGAATTGTACATCAGTTGAAATCATTTTGAGCAATTTTTCTAAATCAATAAACCATATATAGAGAGAGAGAGGGAGAGAGAAAACACTACATATAAAATTTAAAGAGTCACCAAACATAAAAGGACTAACATAATCGGGTATATCATGTTCCCCTTCATGTGAACAAGATGCCATCGTAGCTAAAGTGTGTGCATCTCTATTGTGAACTTGATAATCAGTTGACAATAATTTGGAAATTGTCTTCATTTTTGCTTTAAAATTGGTGAGTTGTGCATATTCCCTTTTTAATTTTCTTAAAAATAGCACATATTTTCTACTTAAAAAATACATCAAAAATATACATAACTGTTTTTGAACTTATGATATCTGTACACATATATGAGAAGTATAAGAAATTAAAATACACAGTTTACTCTTATTAAACAAAAAATTATAGTTTAATATTTTTATTTATAATGTTTATATACTTTTAAAGATTTATATCTATTAATAAAATATATAAATTTGTAACTAATATAATTAAAATTACACTTATATGTATATATATTTATATGTATTATGTATATACATACACATAGCCAAACCTATAAACTCAATATGTTAAACAAACAAAACAAATTCTTTTCTTCTTTTTTATTTTTAAGGAAAATGCTAGGATACATTTTTATTCTTCATTTTCATTTCCAATTAAAAAAAAAAATAGCCATCCATTCTCAGTGGAAATAATTCAACTTATTTTCATTTCCATAATGGGCCCACAATAAATTAAATATAATAGTCATCATAATATTATTTAATTAATCTTATATAAAGATTAATACTATTACATTTAAATATTACTTTTTATATCTAATGAAGGGACCAATATATTCGCACTATCCACTTAAATATAACTTTCAATCTAATCGTGGGACTCACAAATCTTACTACCCCAGTTAAATATAATTTTCGATTCAATTATGGGTCACAATTTCTCGCTATCATATTTAAATATTATTTTTAATATAACTATTAAATATTTTTATATTACTCATCCGATCATATTTTCATTTACCCACAAAAACCAATACAAAGCAAAAATTGTCTCTTCTCAATGAAAATAGAAAATGAGAATAAAAATACAACCAATCGAAACCCAAGTCATTAGCCAAATCATGTTTTTGGTGGAAAATTTGTCAAAATTAGATGCCACATGTACTTTTCCAGTAAAATTGAATTTTTTCAACAAAAGTTGATCAAAAATTGCCATTTGTTTTATTTTTTAATGATAGAACTGCAACCCAAATGAGGTAGGAAAGGATTATAACCTAGAAACGGGTGAAGTTGTTTTGTACATACATGGGCATTTATACATTAAGATTGGTAATTGTAGTTTAACCTTTATAATCCATTGTTAGTAATTGCATACATAGTGATGCTTGGTAATTGTTGTGGTCGTTATTATTATTATTATTTTTTTCTTTTTGGGAATGTATGAATTTTTGTTTTCTAAGTACAATTAATCTTGGCCTTAAAATTTTTCAAACAGGCTCCCCCAATAAGACAAGTCCATATGGTGGGTTTCGAAGATGAGGCAGAAATGTTAATAGGATGTCTCACTGAAAAAACCGAGTATCTTGATGTCATCTCGATCATTGGTATGCCTGGTCTTGGCAAGACAACATTGGCAGGGAAGATTTTTCAGAATCCAGAAATCGAATACGAATTCCCCATCCGCATTTGGGTCAATGTTTCCTCAGAGTTCGAAAGGAAGAATGTCTTTCTTGCCATTTTGAAACAGTTGAAGACCAATCTCGTCGAGGACAAAAATGATGGCGAGTTAGCTGAAGAAATTGCAGCTCAACTAAAGCGAAAAAAATTCTTGATTGTAATGGACGATGTGTGGGAAGCTGGAGATTGGGAGAAGCTCCAGATTGCTTTCCCAAGACATACTAATGCAGGTAAAGTCCTGATCACGAGTCGTAACCTAGAAGTGGGACGGTATGCTAATCGCATCAGATATCCCCACATTTTGCGTTTCTTGACTCATGAGGAGAGTTCGTTACTGCTCTGTTTGGAGGCTTTAGGTAAGCGTGAGTTCCCTATAGAATTGGAGGTTCTTGGAAATCTAATCGCAGACCAGTGTGATGGGTTGCCGCTAGCAATAGTGGTCATAGGAGGCATTCTCCTCCAAAAAAGAGATCGAAAAAATGCATGGGAAAAAGTTGCTATGAGCGTGGCTACCTATCTTAATGAGGACCCACGGGGACGCATGGAGAATATTATATCATTGAGTTACTATAATTTGCCCTATCATTTAAAGCCATGCTTTCTCTATTTTGGAATATTCCCCGAAGACTTTGAGATCCCTGTGTGGAAATTGATTCGCATGTGGATTGCAGAAGGATTCATAGAAGAAAAGGGTGGCATTGTTCTAGAGGAAATTGCGGAGAACTATTTAGAGGAACTCATTAACTATAACTTAGTAAGAATTGAGAAGATGGCATCCAATGGTAGAGTTAAAACATGTGTCATTCATGACATGCTTCGCGAATTCTGCAGAACTGAAGCTGGAAATCGAAGGGAGAATTTCATCCAAGAAATAAGGAAATCTACTAATTGAGGTCATTTTGAACCTCCAGCTTCTGACCTGCAAAACTGTCGCCGCCTTTACATTCAGTCTAGTATATTGGATTTCTTCTCTTCGGAGCCTTATCTTCCTCGTGCTCGCTCTTTCTTATGTTTCCCAGAATACGAACTAGCCTTGGAGCCAGAAGAAACTTCACTAATCCTTGAGGCCTGCAAACTACTGAGGGTTTTAGATTTCAATTCCATTAGATTTACCAGATTCCCTCTTGCTCTAACCGAACTGATTCATTTAAGGTACATTGTCCTGTCTACCGGTTTCAAGGTTCTTCCAGAAGACGTATCCAAGCTATGGAACTTGCAAACTCTTTGGATTGACACAACATCACGTACCTTGGAAATGAAAGCTGATTTGTGCAATATGATTCAACTGAGGCATTTAAAGACCAATGCATCTATTATTTTGCGCACGCTGGGGGGGAAATATAAAGATTATTACAGATCGAAGCTTCAAACGCTATCTAATCTATCACCTGAAAGCTGTACAGAGGGTTTGTTCAACATGACATCCAACTTAAAGAAATTAGGCATTCGAGGAAGATTAGCCACACTTCTCGATCATGCCGAGGATGGATATTGTGCATTCGATAATTTTGTACAACTGAGTTGCCTTGAAAATCTGAAGCTGCTTAATGATGTCTTTCCTAGCCCACCTTTGGAAGGCCAATTGCATGGCCTCCCGCCACTGTACAAGTTCCCACCAAATCTGAGGAGCCTCACGTTATCTTATACTTTTTTGGATTGGAGTCATATGTCTACCCTAGGATTGCTAGAGAATCTCCAGGTGCTCAAGCTAAAAGACAAAGCATTCATGGGAAAGAGATGGGAGACAGTTGATGGTGGTTTTTGCCGTCTTGAAGTCTTGCGCATTGGATGGACAGATTTAGCTTTTTGGGGAGCTTCGGGCGATCACTTCCCTAGACTTAGATGCCTTGAGCTTAGGAATTGTGAAGAACTCCAAGAAATCCCAATTGGGCTGGCTGATATACCGAGCTTCCAACTGTTGGACTTGTATCTTTCTAAGAATGCAGCTACCTCAGCCAAGAAAATTCAAGCAATAAAACAGAACCAGGAAGAGCAATACTCCCAAGTCAGTAAATTCAAGCTCTCCATTTTTCCTCGTGACGAATGATCGCCCATCCTTCATTCTAGCTTGACAGGTAAGTCTTTAAGTCTCTTGCTCCACACACTTCTGATACTTTTGTTCCATGGGAACTAACGGCTCATCATACGTACTGTGCAGACATATCATGCTAAAGCAGGCAAGGAGATTAGAGAGTGTGCCAGGTGTTCAGGGCCGATGTTTCCGAGCTTGCTTGAATACGTGCATTTTGTTCTGTTGATTATGTTTTACTCCCTAAATATGCATTACACTCTAACAATTTTTCGCTATCAAATACTTTGTCGTGGGATGGTAATAGTACTTTCAAACTTTTATATTTTCTAATCATTTTCTCGTCTAGATTGTTGGCTCTTTGTTTTTCACTTAAAATTCATTTCCTTTTTTTTTTTGTTTACATGACTCTATAATATATATATATATATATATATACACACACACAAACACACACATGTATAATTCATCATAATTTTATTGTAGACTAATTATTTCGCTTCTTGATGCTATGGATTGTAGGAAATTAATAGATGCTATGGATTTTACTCTTCAATGTTAATTTACCTAATTTTGCTCTTCAATGCTGTGGAGAATTGAAGTCTGCCACTTTGGTCACATCCGACGAACGGCGAATCGGGTAGCACACGCCCTAGCAAAGTTGGCATCTTGTAACTTTGATCTAGTTGATATATGGGGAAATATTCCCCCGCGTTGTATTGAAAATCAATTGTATGCTGACAAAGTTGCAATTTGATTAATGAAATACCAGAAATACCCTGAGAGGTTTTTCACCCAAAAAAAAAAGTACTTTGATTTTTCACATCCGAAATTAAAAAAAAATGGTAGTTAGATTTAAAATAGAAAGAAATTTTTTTACAAAGAGAAGTTATAAAGAAATCATTAAATGCGGCTATAACCAAAGAGACCTAAGAAGGTAAAGAAGCTATAAATATTCATATGTGATCATTTTAGATGATTTGGAAATTAAATAATCATTAAATTAATAAAAGGTACAACAATAATTGCACGTTTGGATCTATATTTCTAACATCACATAGCTATAGTATTGATATATATATTTGTGAGTGTAATCTATACTTATATACATTTTAGCGCTGTGTTCAACTTCGACTTGGTTAATTTTGACCAAATACTTATTTTTTTTTAAATTTTTTTAGTTTTTTTTAATCAATAAAAAAAATTGATTGATTAGGTTTTAAAAATAACAAAAAAATAAATAAAAGACTATCCCCCACAGGTCTCAGATTTTGAGTTTTTTTGATTAAAAAGAAAAAAATTTGATTCGTTAGTTTTTAAAAATAAATAAAAAGATAATTCCCCACTAATCTACTTCTCTCTCCACTAGCACACCTAACTTTCCACCATTTCTACTTTTCTACAACTTTTATAAATTCTACTACTAAGAATTTCTTTGCACCATTAATTACATGAGTAACAATAAGTCACAAAAATAACAACATAGAGAAAAGAACGACTAAATTCACCAAAAATATGGAAGCAAAATAGAATAACTATCGAGAAAAAGTTAGCTTTGCCATTGATTATTTTGTTGTTACTTTGTGTTTTCTCATCAAGTTTGTAGAAGCGTTTTATTTGGCATTATTATAGATGATAGGGAATCGCCTTTAACTTATTGTTTGGAACTATGTCTCTATTTTTATTTTGTTGGTTTCTATTTTTTTATCGTATTATATTCAATCAGAATATAAGCAATTTTTGCTTGTCCAATTTACCAATCATAGCCCTTACCCAAAAGGTGTCATAATCACAAGGACATACGTTTGAATTCTACTTATATGGACTATAATGTATAGGCACTCCTAATATTAGAATCGTGTAGCGTTAGACACTATGTCGGACATGATACTCATCCGATACTCTCTTGACACGTGTATGACGCTCTACATATCGTGTTCATGAATTATAAAAATCTGACATTTCTAATAGCATATCGAAGACATTATCAATAACGCGTCCAACACTTTTCGGATACTTAGAGTGTTTTCCCATATATTCTTTAGGGTATTCCACTGACAAAAAAATAATTAAGAATAATGATTTTTGAAAAGCTACCAGAAAAAAGATTGTTGTTGCATTCAATAATTTATTTTTCTTAAAATATTTTTTGATCAAAATTGATTTTTTTAAAACTTTTAAAATAGCTAGTTCATAAATCACAAAAAAAAATAAAAAAATCAGTTGTAATACACTCATCAATATAGACTTCTTTCTCTTCATACTTGTATTAACATGTATATAAAAATCATACACTAAATATAAATATACATATATATATATACGTTTAATTATATATAAATATTATGTCATATTATCACTAAAATAATAGTAAAAAATTATATTGATATTGACGTGTAGGAGACATGTCTTGTCATATAATTTTCAAAAATTTTGTATCATTGTATTTGTGTCGTGTTGCATCCATATCCGTGCAACATAGTATGTGCGTAGTTGTCTATTCCGTTGAAATTTGTATTCTACTAGATTGAAAACTAAGCAGAGAATATAACCAAAAGATTTTATATTTGAAAATGGTTTCTAGTTCATTTATTTATTTTCTTGCTTGTTAGATTTTTTTTTTTTTTATTCTTCCTTATAGCTTTTTCTTGATTTGGTCCTCATTTAAGCAAAAAAAAAAACAAAAAAAAAAGATAAATTTTGTAAAGTATTTTGTTGCTTATTCTTAATGTTTTACATTTATATTAAGTTTTTGATTCACATAATGAAATTCCTTTCATGTGATTACTGTTTTGAAAATTTTTATCGCATGAAAATGCTTAAATTCTATTTCCATGACAATGTTGTAAAACAAATAAAAATAAAAAGAACACTTTGTATTTCTTAGTAATATTACATATTTTAAGTTTTTAAATAGAATTCAGAAATCCAATTTTAATTTTTTTTAAATACAATATCATAAGTATAATAATATTAACATTGAAATTTATTAAAAATTTGTGTATAGCACGGGATTAATGCTAATATATAACGTAGCATCATTGTTTAACACAAACCCGAACTGATTTTTGCCAGCCCACTACCGATAATTACGGAAACGTTAATAAGATCTGTACCCAAATTGTCCTCTAAAGTCTCAAAAATTTGAAGAAAAGTTGCAAATATCAAAACTTGGAGCCCCACTCTACCCGTAGCCACATGGAGACCTGAACCATCTTGGAATTGTTAATTCGTATTAACCGGCTGGAGATGCCTTTCTAATTTGCTTTTGATTATGAAGTTTAGGGTTTAGCTATCCAAAAAATATTAAGAAATTGCAAGTTGTTGTTAGGCATCGACATATGAGGTGCCTCACCAATACTTAAATACAGCCTGTCGGCCTCGTAATTGCTACATCAATTGAAACGGTATATACACTCATCTAAAATAGAAGGAAAAAGAACAAGAAGATTTAAAATTGAGACCTCAACGGTGTTAGATTCGAACTTTCATCACTGAACTATACCCTGTTGGTGTCGTAACAGCTATGTCTGTCAGAATATCACACACAAGGAGAAAGGAAAGAGGACAAGAGAGTTCAAAATTAAGACATCAATGGTGCTAGGTTTCGGACTCCCACTACTTTAACTACAATTCCAACGGCATAATAACTACTATCTCTATTCTATTTTACTAGTCGATTTATCATTTTATTCTTGTTTCAAAATATTTGTTATTTAATTAAAGACAAGATGATATTTAATGCATTCTGTTTCAAATTTACTTTCAATAAATTATTAATGTTTGAAATTGTTGAAAGGTTTCAATAAGTCCAGCAATGGAGGTCGGGAAACTAGTCAGATAATGTATAAAAATTATAATTATTAAAAATTCTTTTTGATCTATGTGAAATAACGTTAAATAACTACAACGCCGGTCTCACAATATTTGCCGTTTAATGTTTTTTGCACATATCCAGGAGAATTCAATAATGTAAAGTAGTCAACAATTTTATCCTTGGTAATGAATTGTTGAAATTTTAACAGTTTCAAATAATTGCATGTAATATTGAGTTATTTGTGTGAGGGCAAAATAGGAAAAAGAATATATTAAATATTACCTTATTTTATAAAATAAAAGATATTTTAAATTAAAATTAAAATACCAAAACGATATATATTGTAAAACGAAACAGCAGCAGGTTAATTACACTTTGCATTGATTTGCACAGTATAAAGTATTGCACATTAACCCAGGGACAATGCTTTCTCAGTTTCTCTTTATCTGTTGGACTGCAAGAGAATGGCCCCATAGTATGCACAAATCAACCCTGAAATCATATCTGCTATAGAAAAAAACACAAGCCTTTCACCAGCAAACAATTAGTTCACTTGTGAGGTGAGGATTGATATTAGAGATGGCTTATGCTGCTGTAGTTTCTCTGAGGCATATCATCGAGCAGCTACAGATCTCTGATGATCAACACTCAATCCCTAATTACCCAAACTCACAAATTCAATCCCTCCATAGCAAGATCTGTTCCTTGCAGAACCTTCTTAAAGAGCCAAGTACAGTGAATTATAATGATGATTTGGAAATACAAATCAGGGATGCTATACATGAAGCCGAAGACATCATCGAATCCCATATATCAAGCCATTTTCTTCCATCTGATGGAAGCTCGGAAGATGGGATCATCTCCCGGGACTTGCAAAAACTTTTGCAAGAATTGGATTCTCTTGAGAAGAGAATCTTGACGCCTGTTGACGATACAAGATCCGTTTATAAGCTGGATAACATATTGCAACTGAAGAACAAAGTTGTTGGTGAATCAACAAGAGTCAAAGTTGTCTCTGTCCTCGGGAGGGCGGGCATCGGTAAGACCAGTCTCGTCAACCAAGTTTACGATCATCAATCTATCGCACGATCCTTCGACTTTCGTGCTTGGGCCACAATAGGTCCGAGTTACCAAAGGCGAGATGTTCTTGTAGCCCTTTTGAAATCCGTGGATCGTCATCAAGAAATTACGGATGACGACCAATTGAGAGAGTCCATAAGCGAAAACTTGGAGGGCAGAAGATATCTCATTGTTCTGGACGAGTTACACGATATTAAGCCGTGGGATGATCTGAAAAGTCTATTTCCAGAGGATGGCAAGGGAAGTCGAATCATACTCACAACCCGGCGGCTACATGTGGCTCTTTACGCATCTGGAACCATAAGGAATGTTCATCATATCCGCGACTTGGTCGAAGATGGAAGCTGGGATGTTGATGACAGGACCAGGGAGTTTGTGGGAAATGAGGATGGCTTGTTCCACCTCAAGAATGAAGTTGTTGGAGAATCATCCGGCCTCAAAGTTATATCTTTGGTCGGGATGGTGGGCATCGGTAAGACTGCTCTTGTCAGGGAAGTTTATAATGATTTATCTACGGCACAGTCTTTTCACCATCGGGCATGGGTTACAATAGGGCCGAATCATGAGAGCCGATATGTCCTTCTAGCCCTTTCAGGATATATGGATCATCCCCACGTTTTAGAATCTCATTCCGAAATCGGTGACGACCAATTAACAACGGCCATATACAAAAACTTGAAGGGTAGGAAATATCTCATTGTATTGGACGATCTATGCGATATTAAGGTGTGGGATGATCTGAAAAGTCTATTTCCAAATGATCGCAATGGAAGTCGAGTCGTGCTGACAACTAGGCTTCGAAAAGTTGCTCTTGCTGCGGCTGGAACAACAAGAAATGTGCATCAGATCCGCTTTTTGGACAAAGATGAGAGTTGGGATCTACTTCATAATCTTGTTTTTTGCCAAGAGCCTTGCCCTTCTAATCTCTCGGTGATTGGAAAGACAGTTGCTCAGAATTGCCAAGGGCTTCCTTTAACAATTGTCCTTCTCAGTGGGATCCTCGCACATGCTGAGAGGACACAAGAATACTGGAAGAAAGTAGCAGATTGTCTAACTTCATCTGGACACACTGATGACGTGGGCTTGACATCCGTGATGCAATTCTTGAATGAAGAGCACCTGCCTCAACATCTGAAAGCGTGTTTTCTATATATGGGAGTTTTCCCACCAAATCATGGGATCCCGACAACTAGAGTCGTGCAGTTATGGGTTGCCGAGAGATTTCTTGAACCGAGAAAGCCTAAATCCATGGAGCAAGTGGCTGAGGAGTGCTTGGAGGAGCTTGTTGACAGAAGTCTTGTTTTGGTTGACAAGTGGAGGTCCACTAGTGGAATTAAAACATGTAGCATCCACTCTGTTGTTTGGCATTCTTCTATTAATGCAGCTGAGCATGACAACTTTTTTAGTTACTTTAATAGGTATGATACATGCGAGGCTTCTCCGCAAAGCACAAGCAGGCTTTGCATCCGCAAGAACGTTCTTTTTGGCGTCGAAGACACAAAAAGTGCCATTGCTTCTGTGTCAAAAGCGCGTTCTCTTCTCTGCACTGGCCCGGAGCATCTACATCCGTTGCGTGTTTTCTTGGATTTTAGGTCTCTAAGGGTGTTAAATGCGCTTACAATTCGCTTCTTCAAATTCCCAAATGAAATACTAAAATTGATTCAATTAAGGTATCTTTCTCTGACATGGAACGGAGATCAACTTCCGGGCTCAATTTGCAAGCTCTGGAACCTCCAGTTCTTGATTGTGCGTCGACATCTGAGTATCAAATCAAATGGATCAGCTCCATCTTACCTGCCAATTGAGATCTGGAATATGAAAAAATTGAGGCATCTCCAGATCATGGGGTGTGACCTCAAGCAGCCAGATGATCCTTCATCTGATGCTTTTCTAGAAAATCTTTTAACTCTTTCAGATGTGAGTAGTCACAGCTGCACCAAGGGGGTTCTTGAAAGAACTTCAAATCTAAAGAAATTAGGAGTCCGAATCGAATTGGCAGAAGTTGATGCTTCTTCTTCACCATTGTCCATTTTCGATAATCTTGAACTTCTTTTTCAGCTGGAGTCATTCAAATGTATCATCATGAATCCTGATCACGGGTTGTGTCGGTTCGTAATTAGCCGGCCCAATCCTGTTTCAAACTTGCCATCTACACTCAAGAAGTTAACTCTTAGCGGATGTGGATTCCCCTGGGAAGACATGAATGTTTTGGCTCGTCTGCTGCCCAATCTTGAAGTCCTCAAGCTGAGATGCTATGCCTTTCGAGGCCCTGAGTGGGAACTAGGTGACAAGCAATTTATCCGGCTGAAATACCTACTGATGGAAGACATGGATATAGAGAAGTGGATAGCTCGAGGTAAAATACTCCGTAAGCTGCAGTGCTTAGCCATTCACCATTGTTACAAACTGCGGGAGATCCCTCGTGGAGTCGAAAACATCGTGACTCTCCGAATGTTGGAGGTGGTTGATTGCAGCCCTTCGGTTGTAGCGTCTGCAATGCGAGTGAAAGCGAGGCAAGATGACTTGTCGAACGAGGACCTTCAAGTTTTCATTAAATCTTCATGGAAGGAAAACGCAAAAGCTACAAAATGAGGTACCTAAATCACTATTGAGTTTCAAATATTATGTGGTAGCTTTTAGATCCATAGCTCAGTTGTTTCAGTTTGTCACCAGTCTTTTTAGAATTTGTTGCATTTATAGTTTGCCAATGTCTTTGATTTATCTGTTAATAAGTGTGTATTGTTTTGATCGATTGCTTTGAATTTTCAATATATATATATATATATATATATGTAACATGTGAACTAAGAAGCAACTAGTGATCTGCATGAAGGATTTGACTTGTTCACTTGGCCTACTCCAGGATATCATGCAAATTCTACTTCCACATCCAAATTAAGGGCCCATAGTAGTAACATATTTAAAGGGTTTTTTTTTTGTTTTTCTTTTTCCGATAGTTAATATTTAGAGGTGTTTGGCTAAACCTATAGGCTCGTCAAAACATTTTACAAGATGTTTAAAAGTTTTGTCACAAAAATTTTAAAGTAGGATTTTATAAGCACCTAAAATATGTTTGTATTATTGTATGTCTCTTGCTATGCACAGAAACAATTAAAGAAATTATAATAAATCAAGTTTTATTAATTAAAGTTTTCATATGATTTTCGTAACATCTTAAATTAATTCAATTGGAATCAAGGACCCCTTACTATATTATCTAGTACCAGCTTAATACTCGTGCTATGAACGAATCATATAAAAGATTATATTACATCAAAATTAAATAAAGTATATAAATAAAAAAAATAATTTGACTTGTATTATTCAATAGAAATGGTCATTTTAATTAAAAGTTGCAATTAGTTTGTTTTATGTAGTTTAATATATATACTAATTGTTGGAGCTTTTATTGTCTTAAAAATAAGTGTTAGTTTTATTAAAATTACCTCATTATTTTGAAAATGAGATATTGAAAATTATAATATATAAAAGTTACATGACGTTTTCATGTGTTATGTGCATTAGCAACATAGAGGCATGTATATCTAAAAATTATTTGAACTATATAGGCTATTTCTTATCAAACTTTAAGTAATTTCTTTTTTCTTTTTAACTTTTTTATATAAATTTTTGCTACTTCTGCTTTAAAACATTCCAAACTATTAATAATTTTTTTAAAATATATAAAATTAAAGGCTTTAAAATAAAAGCATAACACTTTGCAAAAATCAATTTTTTTTTCTATTTTTTATAGGGATATTGAAAAGAAAATAGAATACTGCCAAAAGAAAAAAAAAACTATTATATAGATAAACTTTTATAATATAAATTACATTATCAAAATAAAAGAAAAAAAATGGAAATCAAATGAAAAATTAAAAATCAGAATATATTCTTTCAAAATAGATAATAGTCAAATGAAAAATCAAATAAGCGAGAAAAATAAAAATGGAAACTGAACATAAGAAGAGGACGACGACTTTAATCAAGAAACTTAAAAGACAGAAGTCCAACACAAAAAATAAATAACATAAAATCAATTGCAGGTAATTTTTAGGACAATTACTTGGATTCAAATTTGAAAACTTATCATGTTTTTGAATCAAAGGCAGACAATCATCCTGATGGTATAATCAAAAATACCTTAATACAGCCAAACCTTCTGGAACTGTCATCGGACGTAGTTGAGATTCTATGCAAGGCAAAGCACCAAACAAATCACAAACTAACTAAATCAAACAATCTTAGAACAACCTGCCAAAATGAACTACACATTACACTGCAGGACATTGTTGCAAGAAGGCTTTTCCAGGGTTTTCTTCATCGATTTCACCATGTGGAGGAAAATCGAACGGCAGGTCTGAGAAACCGGCTTCATCAAAAATTTTGCGAACTTCTTCAAACACGACTGCATTTCCTTCTGGTGTCAAATGCAAGCCGTCACTGTTCACAAAAATCAAAACAGATACGAGTTCAACAACATTTGATAACTCAACATGTAGTTCACTTACACTAACCTACATTGCACAGAGAGAGAGAGAGAGAAAACAGAGAAGGCTTTTGCAATGAACGAGTTCATCTTAGCTTAATCTGTTCTTTCAATATTTTAAGGTTCTTTAAACTTATATTTCACTTAAATTCTCCCAGTAAAGTCATCGCCAAATCTCTCTAGTTCATCGATGATCACGATTAACATGTAGCAAGATTGGTCTCTTAATTTGGAGATAAATTCACACGAGATGTCTCAAAGTAACGCACCTTAAGAATTTTTTCTGCCAACCATCAGTTTCCTGCATCTTGGACCATAGATTGACCGAAGGGACACCAAGCTCTTTGGCTAAAGTTACACACGCCTCGGCATATATTCCAGCCACTTCATTTGTTCTATCAGGCTCTTTCGAGGCCTTATCTCCATATACAGACCTGGTTTGAGAACAGAAACGAAAAAACAATTGTTGAAAGTATAATTGCAAGTATCCTCGGATACTATAGTCCTCACATCTTCCAAATAAAACTAACAAACTATGTTGTTTCCTCAATCTTGGCATCTAAACTTGAGAGAAGGCCAGACGTGTATAGCGAAAGGAGGAAATACGTAGCACTCTAAGACTATGTTTGGATCCTTGGATTCTGTAGTAGGGATACAAACAAGCCGAAGTGAGCCAAGCTTTGACTATCTTTTTAGGCTCAAGCTCAAATCAATGAAACGAGCTGGAGTTCGAGCTCATATGAACCAAAAGAAAATGGGCTCGAGCTTGGCTTTGGCACTTGTTCAAGCTTGGATCGTTTGGGTTGAATTCACAAGCATATATTTGAGCTCAAGCTCGATTTGAATCAAAAAATTTCAATTCCTTTGTTCTTTTTTACCCCCCTGTTTGAACCACGAGTTTGAGCTTGGACTCAAGCTCGAAACTAGTATAAAAAATAAAAGAAAAAGGAAACAGAGCTTGAGAACCTGCAAACAAAATTATTCAGCTCGAGCCCTATACAAGCCAGGCTTGAGCTCGAACCTTTATAGAGTCAGCTCGTTAAACTTGCTTCATGTGCATCCCTAGATTCTACTAAGGAAAACACAAGAAAAGTTTATTTCCTTACTTTAGTGAAGACCTAAAAATAGATCTGAGAAACAAATACACTACTAAAACGAAAGCTAAGATATTCACAAAGTTGAAAGTTGATCAGCTATAAAACAGCATTTCAGCACTAGCTTCGTGCAGCCACAACACACAAAAAAAAAAAAAAAGGGCCCTCCACATCATGAAAAATGTTAAAAAAACCCTAGAAGCCAAAATTTTCTACCTTGCGAACTCTCGGCGGCCTTGGAGATCAACCGGAGGTTGAGTTATAAGCACAACGTGCGTACTGGGGGACAAGCTCTGCATTTTTTATCTAAAAAAATTAAAAATCCATAATAGAGAAGTGTTCTAGAAATTAACAGAAAACCCGATAGAATATATGCAAAATAAGGATGTACAACAAGGAAAAGAGATATATTGATTAAAACCCCACATAATCATTGACATACATAAATCAGGGTGATAGTGATACACAAATCAAAAAACAGAAAGCAATAGATCCACTCACCAAAATACATAACATACGGACTTTCAAGTTAAAAAGGTACTCCATTCAGACACATTTTCAATAATTTTCTCTGTTTCTACATTTAGTCATTTACCATTCAACTTTACTTTGACAAATCAGTGTTGCAGCTCTCTTTTAGTTAACAACTCCATAGTATAAAATAAATATTCAATTTAAGGTTAGGACTTGAAGGAATAATTTGGGTTCAAGGATTTCAACCGTCTTCATATTTGAAAGATTCCAAATCCATCCAATGACTCAAAAAATAGAAGTCCAAGAATGAGACACCCATTGCAACATAAATTTTGCAAACAAGAACAATGGATTTATTATTATAGATTTGAAATCCTTGGTTCCAAATTCTCAATTCAAACATAACCTAACTAACTCCAAAACAACACCAAATTTACACTTTAGCAACTACAGAAGGAAAAGAGTTGTATACAAGAATCCTTTAAGATGGATAGACTTATATTGACATAGTTCAGAATGGAGATTTGGTTATGCTAAAAGAAATATAATATAACTGTTTTTGCTAGCAAAATAGAACTTGAAAGCTATTTCCCACTCGTGCCGTTATTTGTAAGGACAGCATTTGGATGTTCATGTTCCTAGACAAGTGCTGCACAAAAAAACTAAGCACAAAAAGTTTCAGAATAATAACCTTAATATGTTGAACCATTTTTCTCAAATTGTCCTTGTATTCTTCCAAAGGCACGTGCTGTCTTTTACCAGTGCCCTCCAAGAGAGCAGCATCATTAGCCCCAAAAAATATAGTAACAGCAGCAGGAGGTGCAGCCGACTCCTGTTTTCGAAGCAGTTTGAAAAAAATAAATAAATGAATAAAGTTTAACCAGCTTGATTTCAGCACATCAAATGGAATCACACATTAGACAAGAATCCCGCAAATAAAATATTGACAGAACTTCAGGAAACTAATCTCTTCAAAATAAAAAAAATAAAAATATAAAAAAAGAAAGAAAAACTTGGGGAAACTAAGCTAAAAGATCTTTCTTATGTATATCCATTATTTTTCAAATGGACTTTAAATATATTTATCAGGTTAGCTTGGGACCATACAGATTTGTGTACTATTTACTCAGCCTCTTCAAAACAAGCTATCAAAATCGCAAATCGAAATAATTGGGGCTTCTCCCGCATATACCTCCAACTGAAAAGTCACCAAATAATATCACCATCCAAAATGGAGGCCGTGCTCTGTAATTGGCTTCAAAACAGGGCATCAATATTACAGATCGAATCCAACGTTTTAGAGTTAATTACTTTTACACCTTCTTGAAATACCCACATTACCAACTTCCCCTCTAGTTTCATAATTACAGAGACCTCCAATCTTGTTGACAAAATACATATTCAAAGTAGATCAGAAGAAACTTTAGCTCATGTCTCCATTACAAAACACACTGAAGTTGATCAATGTACATTCTTTTTCTGGAATCAGAGATCAAATTGATAGTTAATTGTACTCAAAACATAACTAGAGGCCTACAAAATACCCCATAACCAAATAAATAAACAAAATAACTGAATCCCATCACACAAGGTAAATCACAAATTCACAAACATCACAAGCAAAAAATGGACATAGGGCCGATAAAAAATTACCCAAAACATCTAAAGAATTATGATTACCAGGGGAAAAAGATGGTGCAACAAGAACATAGCCCACCTGGTGTTGTACCCCCCATACCCACGGAGCATTACATCAACCTGCACATACCAAGATGTGATTTTGCATAAATCTTTATTCAGCCACGATCAATACACACACACACACACACACACACACACATACATACGTACACATATGTATATACAATAGAACAAGTGAAAATCTTTGAAAGAAATTGGAAAGAGTGAGAAAAATGATACCCTTCTTGAGTAAATGTCAGCAAGAGAAGCACCCCAACCCCCTGATCTGAAGGATTGCTGAGTGATTGAGTCCCCAAACAACACTATTTGAGGCCTCATACCCCTTTGCCTACAGTTAACCCCCCCACACACAGTGTTTTTGTTCACTCTCGAAACAAAGGCATTTATACATTTGTTCCTTTTATTATTATTACTGGAAGGATTCGGTCAAATGTATATAAAAATATCGGGCGCAGATGGGGACAGAATCAAAAATATTTACTTGATTTAATTACACTTAACTTAGGCTATATAGTATATTTGCTTCTATATGTTAGTCTTTAGTACATTTAATCTTGAATATTTTTAATTTTCAATATATTGGTCTTTGATTGACAAATTTGATTCTGAAGCATTTTAAATATACTAATAGACTTTCAAATATACTCCTGGACTAACAAATAGTCTTTTTATCTTTGCAAATTTGGTTCTTCCTCATTTTTTCGTTAAATTAAATATTTTCAATCGCATTTGAGTTTCACATGGGTCCTATATGTTCGCCTCTAACATATTTAATCTATATGTTCTAAATTTTCAACAGATGTAGTTCTAAACTGACAAATACAATCATTTATCTTTGCAAATTTGGTCCTTCTTCAATTTCCTGTCAAATTAAATATTTCCAACCGCAAATGAGTTCCACATAGGTTATTAAGGCGGTCGATTTTAATATACCACGTATGTTATTTTATTCAAACAAGTTTTTTTCCGTATACAAACTGAATAATTCTGTGGAGTACCATAAGTGATATAAAACATACTTGCTAACATCACATGTATAATTAACTCCCCAGTGAAAAATCCATTTTTCAAGTAAACTGCATCCTGTAGTAATCTTCTAATATTTTTCAGTTTTTTGACGCTTTAATCTAATTATAATCTTTCCTTACAATTGTCATTTAAACAAATAGATTGAAAGCCATACCCATGAAAGATTCAAGTGGAAGCATATAAGACTATTTTCTATGTATTGAAGCCACAAAATAACATGATGCCATCACAATGTCAATAAAAATAATTTCAAATTACTAAAAACATCAAATCATTGGTTTTTCTCCAACTTCATTTTCTTCAGTGATGATGCTCCAATGCTACTTTTGAAGAATCCAACAAAAAAATGATAACAATTGTCAGCAATTCTTCCAAGCTTCCAAGAAATAAAGGCAGAGTACAAGAAATATTATTGATAACCAAATGCTTTCATTGATAAAATTGGTGGAGGACTAAACTTACAAAAATAAAGGATTATATTTGTTAGTCCAATACTAAATGTGTCGAAAATTTAAAATATATAGGACTAAATGTATTAGAAGCGAATATATAAGACCCACATAAAACTCACATGTAGCCGAAAAATATTTAATTTGGCCAAAAATTTGAAGCAGGACCAAACTTGAAAATATAAAAGACTATATTAATTAGTTCAGAACCAAATTTGTAAGGTCGTAGGACCAAATTTGTTGATCAAATGTGTCGAAAATTGAAAACATATAGGACTAAGGGCTCGTTTGGATGGGCTTAAAAAACAGTGCTTCTCGAATAGTGCTTTTTATTGTAGAGTTTTTTTTAAGGCAGACAGTTTTGTATTTGGATACAATAGTTAAAAGTGCTTTAAATGGTACTTTTTATTTGAAGCTGCTGTGGGATAGCTTCTAAAAAAAAACTCTTTTTGATTTTTTTTTTCTAGCTTCTGCTTTTTTTAAAAAATCAATCCAAACACAAATTTTTTTATCTGAAGTGTTTTTTTTTTCAAAAAATAAATACTTTTTCTCTGAAAAAAAAAATTCAAACGGGCTCTAAATATGTTAGAGGTGCATATATAGGACCAAATGTACCACAATAGCCTAAGTTACATGACCAAAAATATAATTTAACCTATTTACTTGAAAGGGCGAGTCAAATTTATATAAAATATTAAAGGCTTTTCTTTCATTTTTTTATTGCTTTTTTTTAGGGGGTATTGGGGGGGGGGGGGGGTGAGGTTGTATTTTTCAAAAAATACATGTAAAATCTGAGGGGGGGGGGGGGGGTTGTGAATTGAACAACTAGATTGGGACAATTGCTTATATATTGGATTTATGTAGTATCTGAATCAGATTAATCGGATACTAGATCCAAAATTGAATGATTAAGACTGAAAATTTCCAAATTATGGATGAACTATTACAATCAATCAAACTATTAATTACATTGACTATTACATTTAATCAGAAAGCTATAAAGTAAAAATAAGCTGGTATTAAATTTATTTTTTCATATTTTCACTAAATGTGAATCATTTAAGTTTGATAAACTGGTGCTACCGAACAATTACAGACTTGCAAGTTAAGTAAATCTAAACCAATGAAATGAGCAAAAAATTTGGTTAACTGAACTAATTACAAATTGAAAGCCCTGCGCTGATGATGGAGGTTAATATGCTACCCACCATCAAAATGGGATTTGAAGTATTTGATGATGCGTTTATAAAATAAAAAGTTAATATAATTAAATTGTATATTTGAATTCTAATAATATAAAATTATAAATTTTTATATTTATATAAGTTTATATATCGTTAAACTACTTTTAATATATTTATTAAATTTATAATAAATAAAAAAAATTAAAAATCAAATAAAATCATATAATTCAAAAAAGTAAAAAAAAATAAATGTTGAATAACTCATTATTTGTTGTTTAAGATTTTGCACAATGATTAAGGAGAAAAATTAATAATCACAATTTTAGATTAATAAGAATAAAATGCTCTTTTAATTAATTACTCTAACTAATAAATTGTTGAGAATTTTTTATTAATTTACAAATGATAGTATTTAATTAAAGTTAAAAGGTATATTTGAAAAAAATTTAATAAATGGAATCTTGAAACATGAAAATCACAATTATTTTGGAATAAATATTTTTTTGTTAATGAGACAAATAAAAGGGACCTGAGTAATTTTAAACAATTTATTCAGGCTAAGTGAAAACTTTCACTGATCAGATTTTAGCACGCACTGTGAGTGATAAGCAACCAAAAATTATATAGCAATCATAACTATAAATGCTATATTTTCAAACATGCCTCAATAGTAAATTGTATTTATTGCATGATTGATCCATATTTTAAAAGAAAGTAGGAAGCTAATTGTTTATATTATATTGATCAGTACATATTTTAAAAAAAGCAACGAATGATTTGATGTGTATTTAAAAGAGTGTAATTATAGTAACATAATTGATAATACAATAAATATAGTAACGTATATCATGCAATTGATTGAGTGTAATCGAACTTGATTCGTAGCATAAATTTTTTGTGTTACACAATTCATGTATGTTAAAAGACAATATATTTTATTTTGTTTATTTACCTTTTTACCTTTTTTGTGCACAATATGGGTGGCGGTGGTTTGTGTTTTGAAGAGTATAATTGATAATGCAACGAATATAGTAATTTTTTTTTTTTTTGTTTTCGGCCGTTAAATTTCGATTTATTAACTGACTAATTCGACTCAAATATTGCAGAAGCCCATTATATGAACGACCATCTCAACTCAATTGCTTATATATATAAAAATATATGTGTGTGTGTAATTGATTGAATATGGCCAAATATGACTCGCACGTGAATCTTTCATGATATGCAATTCATACAGCTCAAAAGACATTATATTTTATTTTATTTATTTTCTTTCTGTGCGCATTATGTGGGTGGCGGCGGATGTCTGACGAGCTTCGATTGTCGGAGGTGGCGCAGCAACGGCGATAGGCTGTACTCTGTAGTGGTGGTTCTGGGCTTGCATAAGTAAAATGGGCTTAGAAAGGCTGATTTTATGACTAGGACTATGTGGGCTATCTGGGCCTTAGGAAAGTCAAGCTAATGGACATTGGGCCCATATATTTGCCCCTCTTATTCCAGCGTGACAATGCTTTTTGAGCTTGGTTAAGGGTATTTGCAAATAGTTCAGCTTTTAGAAAAGTTAAAGTTGAAGAGTAAGTTGAAAAAATACTGAGTAGCAAAAGTCAATAGTGTTTGGAAAAATAAAGAGTGAAAAGTAGTGGTAAAAAGCAACTAGAAGTTGGAAAAAAATAGCTTGAACATTACTTGCACCTTTTAATTTATTTTAATTTTTTCTCCTTGACAGAAGTAAGAAAACAAAACAACGCATTACTGCTTTTTTCCTAGTAAAAGCAAGAGAAGTACTTTTTCCATTTTTTCTTTTTCCACTTTCAAACAACCCCTAAGTTTAAATGTCTTTATAAGAATTTTAAACGATCAAGATATAGGCTGGACTGAGAAGCAGCCCATAAAAGAGCTTATCTTGCGATTCGTTTCAGCCCAATTAATATGTGGGGCTGGCGGTTAGACTAGATTCAGACTTTATTCTAATGGGAAGAAAAAGCGAAAATAGACTTTATTCTAGAAAAAAAGATTCACCCTCCTCGTTTCTACATTTTAATTGTAAAATTGTTTTTTTAGTTATATTTTGTCATATAAATTATATGAAATTTTCAGAGTGATTTTTCGGCCAAAAAAATTAATGGAAAGTGATCGGCCGTGATACGACGGTTTTAAAGGTCAAATTGACGGCTAAGGAGTTCGATCTTAAAATTATTCTGCGATTTTGTTTAGAGCGACGGATTGTGTCTAGTAATAGAGTGAATAGCCATTTCATCAATGGGGTAGGGGTGGGCGTCGGGACGGGTATTCGGGATTCGGGATTTTCGGGACGGGTACCCGAAATTTCGGGGATCAAAATTCGATCCCCAATCCCGTCCCGAAGAGGTCGGGTACCCGCTTGTCGGGTACCCGAAATTTTCGGGTACCCGAAAGTTTCGGGATTGGGTACCCGAATTAAAAAAAAAAAAAAAACTCGCCTCGTGCTACCTGCTCTTTGTTGGAGTCCAAATTACAAAAGCAAAATTCCCTACTGTTGCGTGCTCTTTGTTGGAGTCCAAATTACAAGTTTACAACTAGCATTCAAACTAAACCCTAGCTTTCAAAATTTTAATCACAAACCCAATGTAAAAAAAAAAATTAAAACTGGAAATGTACACTTACTTGCTGCCATTCGCCGCTGCTACCGCTGCCCGCTGGAATTTCGCTATTGTTCGCTGCCGCTGCCCGCTTGAATTTCGCTGTTGTCCGCTGCCGCTGCTGCTGCTCGCTGGTATGTTGCCGAAGCCGCTGCCCACTTGAATTTCGCTGCTGTTCGCTGGAATTTCGCTGCTGCCGTTGCTGCTGCTGTCCGTTGCCGCTGCTGCTGCTCGCTGGTATGTTGCCGAAGCCGCTGCCCGCTGGTGCTTGAGAGTTGAGACGCGAGAGAGTTGAGAGAGACGAGTCGAGACTTGAAAGTTGAGCAGCACTGCAGCAGTCCAGTGGGCTGAAGTGAGAGAGAGAGAGGCAGATCGAGAACAAAACATACTTATTTCTAGGGACACTTAATAATTTTTTTTTTAAAAAATAATGTCGGGTACCCGATCGGGATTTCGGGTATAAATCCCATACCCGAATCCCGTCCCGAAATAATTAGTCGGGGGCGGGTACCCGTCCCGAATTTCAGAATCCCGATCGGGCTCAGCCCGATCAGGAAAATCCCGATCGGGTCGGGACGGGTACCCGAAACGCCCACCCCTAAATGGGGGTGCAGCAGTCCAACTACTTTTTTAGTTGGAAAGTGGCTTTTCGAGGATAATATCCAAATTTCATATAATTTGTATGATAAAATGTAACAAATATCCAGTGGCGAAAAAGAAGAATATTTTGTCACAAATATAATTTTTACAAGATTAAAAGTAACAAATAATGTATTTAAATCGTCATTTTAAATAATTGATGATACATCTACAGTGACAATTCAGTGACAAGACAATTTAATGACCAAAAAAATCTTATCAAAAGTCATATGTGGTGACAATTATTTTTGTGACTAAATTGCCACTATAAAGATAATAGTAGCAACTTAACATAGTAACTTTGTCCTAGTTAAGTTAGATCGTGACAAGATAAAAGCTACGTTACGTAATAAACGTCATTAATAACAATATAAAAAGTATTATCATAATATATATATATATATATATATATATGTATAAAGGTCAAATCAACGGATTTAATGTGACTTTTCTAAAAGAAATTTATAGTTCAAATCTTTAAAATTTAGTAATGTCACCGTTAGGATAATAGTAATAACTTAGCTACATGTATTGTGATAATATTTTATACAATTACATAATTTTTTGGTCACTCATATTATATATATATATATATATATTTAATGATGATATTAATGATAGTGATATTGCCTTTTCATTTTAAGTATTTTCTAATACTATATTTAAAGCAACTTACGTGATTACTCTAACCTGATCCAAGATCAAACCAAGATCAATATCTACTAAACATGGAAATTAATTAATTAAAATAATAACCCAGTATTAAATGATATCTTAGTTCAGGCGTAGTGTTGGTCCTTGTTCCAACTGAGAGTAACATGATATCATTAATTATTCAAATTAATTGACCTAACTCCAAATACTAAAGTACTTAGATTTGTGTTATTGGCAGATAATTATATGAGATTAGCGACTCTATTAACTGTTTTCACCTGTTATAAACTTAGACAATTTTGATTTATTAAGCTTATTAAACTGAATTATTTGCTATCCCTAATTTTAGGGCCCATTTTGACGAGTTAAAAAATAATAATAAAAAAGTGCTTTTCAACTCGTGTTTTTTTATAGTAATGTTTTATTTTTTTTTAAACCAACTAGTTTTGCATTTGTACACAGTAATTAAAAGTACTTTAAAAATATATTTTTATTTAAAGCTATTCTAAATAGTTTTTAAAAAAACTACTTTTCAGTATATCTAATTACCATATTAAACGGAGCGGATATGTTGTATCCGAATCCGTATCCGATTAAGTTTTACCGTATCCGTATCCGAATCCGAATCCGTCGGATATTGGCAACCTATATCCGAATCCGCATTCGGCGGATATTTTGCGAATTCGGATATATCCGTATCCGTTTAGTATTTTTTAAAATATAATATAATTATGAATTTTTGGATATCCGAATATCCGAATCCGCTAACAATTATCCGAATATCTGTTTAGATATCCGAATCCGTTTATCCGAATATTTGATTGGATATTCGAATTCGTTTATCCGAATATCCGAATCTGTTTATATTTTATCATTAATACAATTAATATAATTCATATTATTCATTCCTATTCTTCTATTTATTCTTATAATATATATAAATTAATAAATAATCTAATTAAATCATATAAAGAGTAAGAAGAGATAAGGATATAATAATAATAATAATAATAATAATTTAATATAATTTATCGAATACGGATAACGGATATAAGTAAACGGATATATCCAACGGATATATAATCGGAGCGGATATTAAACGGAGCGGATATCTAATTACCATATCCGTATTCGTTTATTACTCGGATACCTATAATCGGATACGGATATATCCGTTTTAAACGGATGCGGATAATATGCCTCGTAAACGGATACGGATGCGGACGGTAATCGAATTTTCGGTTTTCCGTTTACAGCCCTACATCTAAACATGATTCTTTTTACTTAAGTGTCTTTTTTTTCTTCGAAAATTAAGTGTTTTTGCTCTGAAAAAATCTATCCAAACGGGCTCTTAGCAAGTTATTGAAAAATAAAAATTAGAAAAAATAATGATGTATATTTTATACCAACACTTCACCAATACATCACTTTCACCAACTGAAAATGTTATGTCATATTTATGAAAAATCCTTTCATACAAATTGATGTATATTAATTGTTATGTATTTTAATAAAAAATTAAACTTTTGCATATTAAAGTAATCCAACGCTTTATATTATAATATACTCGAGTGAGGCCTACACTGGATGTATAGGGAAAAAAAATAAAATAAAAACTAAGAAGACGACGTAAGTGTTATATACAGTGAATATACTTTTTCTAACTTTATTTTATGGATCTTGATCTCAAGTGACGAAGGCTACACAATAGGCTTGACCATGATAATCAACCAAATTTCCAAATATCTTTATCTTTTTTCATTACTTTATTCTTTTTCTGTTTTCTAGGATATGATGTCACTGAATCAACTAGGAATCTTGTAAAATTTTAACTTTATCATCCTACATCTTCCACCAGATATATAACTTAAATAATTAATCCTGATTTTCGTAACATTTTTCATATAACATCTTCTGTTGTGAGCGGTTCGAACGAGAAAAGAAAAAAAAAATTATGATAAAAAAAACATTACAAGAAAAATGCTATTTGTCATCGGAATTACCAAAGGAATGTTTTGTCGGAAAATGTTCAATTTTACAAACCACTTATCGATGGTTTAGCGTCGCATTACCAACGAACTCGATGAAAAGGTTTCCGACATATATTTCGTAGGAAATCTGTCAACAAACATATGGGCCAAGGCGGGAAAAAGAGCATGCTAGTTTTCGACAATCTTTCGACGAAACATAACAGTCGGAAAATAATTTTTTTCTCTTTTTTTTTCGGCATTTTTCATCTCCTTTTCGACGGAAAAAATCATCGAAAAATTATTTTTCATTTTTCTTTTGTTTACCGACTAATTACCGACAATTACGTTTTGTCAAAAACATGTTGATATTTTATATTTTTGTTCTTAAACTTTGTGACATTTTCGACAATATTACCGTCAGAGAATAATTTTTTTCTCTTTATTTTTTTCGGCATTTTTTGTCTCCTTTTCGACTGAAAAAATCATCGAAAAATTATTTTTCATTTTTCTTTTGTTTATCGACTAATTACCGACAATTACGTTTTGTCAAAAATATGTTGATATTTTATATTTTTGTTCTTAAACTTTGTGACATTTTTGACAATATTACCGTTAGAAATATTATTACGATTTTTATTTTTGTTTCATTTTGTTCTTTTTTGATGGAATACAGACGATTGTATTAGTCAAAACCTCTTTATCTTGTTTGTGATGCATTTTCAACAACAATTTCGTCAAAACTTTGATTTTTTTTATTTGATTATTATTATTATTTTGTTTTTTAGTAGAAAAATTCATAGAAAAATTAAAATTTTCTTTACTTACAATATAAAATAGATAAGAAAATATGACAATGTCTAAAACAGCACTTGGTATAATCACGGCATATAAACATTTATAGAGATTAATATAGAGTAATTAATTATTTTTACAATTATTGATGTTTAATCGAGGAACATATATAAGAGTTGTGCGCGCACGCACACACACACATAATTAAAGAAAATTTGTAATTGACTTAGTTAAATTGGGAAAAATATCCTATTAATTCAATTAAATTTGGCGAATATCCAATTAACACAATTAAACTTGGAAAATATACATAATAATAATAATTATTATTATTATTATGTAACAATACTCTTAATTTTTTTAACTAATTTATTGTCATGTTTTGCTCTAATTTTTTTTTTATTGCAATGACACTATAAAAATTAAAGTTAATTTATTTTTTTCAATTATTTTAATTTCAATTATTAAAAACATATTTTCGAAGAAATTTTGGTCGATATTTTATTGAAAAATTATCAAAATCTATTAGTACCGCAAAGAGCTTACTGATGACTGGCCGACAAGTAAGTCGTCATAAAATATTTTCAACGGTGATTTTTTCAATGAAATGGTTTGGTCGCTACTTCGTCGCTTTTCTGTCGAAAATCACTATTTTGACAGTTTATTAACAATTTTCAGACAGAATGTTGCGATGGCAAACAACATTTTTCTTGTAGTGAAATTACAAATTCTCTTTTCTAATTTCAAACGCTTATCATTATAGATGATGTATATTTATATGTGTAATAGAAAATATTACAAAATATTTGAACTGCTTTATAATATCATTGTGTGTGTGTGTGTGTATATGTTGGACGGATAATAAAAAGAAAAAAGCAATAGTAATGATGGTGCCTTCTCCTACTATACCATATTATTTGAGCCTTTGAGGTTTGAGCTTTTGTCTTTATCGACGAAACATATCGTCACTTAAATAATCCACAGAAGTATTAGTTTCATTAGTATGCACTATATGAAAGTGTTTTCTTTATTGATAGAAATTTTGTGACGTCATATAGAATTTCACAGCAATTAAATTAAATGTATACATGAATTTGTAATAAAATTCTAACATATTAAAATTTAAAGTTAAAATATGATTGATTAGTGATGAAATATACACTTACTTACGAATCTGAGGGCTTATATACAGTAGACATAAATTCGCCATAAAATTAAATTTTGATGAATTTGACCGAATTCGTGATCGAATTAGCGATTAGGAAATTAAAGATAGCACTATTTTGTAGAGATAGCACCGCCATGGGCCACATAATAGTTTGTTGCAGTATGCAATGGCATATACTCAAATCAAATATCATACAATTGACGCATATTTATCGGACGGAATCCCCTATCCTAAAACGATGCCTCATCTCATGCCCCATATTCTAGATTCATGACATGTGTAAATTTTCAATTTTTACTTATCAGTTGAGATAACAGAAAAAATATAATTAACATAATTAAACAATCTGTCGTTTACTATAATTAACATAATTAAACAATCTGTCATTAAGTAAACATTGAAAATTTACACGTGTCATGAATGTAGAATATGGGATATGAAATGAGGCATCGTTTTGGGGTAGATGATCCCGTCCGCATATTTATAATAAATTTACCACTACTACAAATGTGACTTTAGATGGCTATTTGATTTGCCTTTAAAAATCATAAAAATGTTTCAAAATGTTTCTATCAATATATACGGCGGCTTTCCAAAAACTAGAATACCTAGTTGGGGTTGCGAAAAAAAAAAAAGAGGTTTTTTTAGTCAAATTGTCCTCATATAATAATTTTGAAGGCAAATTATAAAATTTGGATGCTTAATTAAATTTGTCTTTAAAAATCTATGAGGGTTATTGAAAATGAAAAGTCTTTTTAAATTATTTTTGAAGACCTAAAACTATTTTTTTTAAAACATATAAACTTATCAAATCATTTTAAATGTAAATAATTATGATCCACTCATCCACTATCTTATTTCCTCGTTTAGTATTTGGACAACACTAAAGGCATGACATGAAAAGATATGGTGATAACAAAAGGAGATCGTGAACTAATCTGTGTCAGTCCCAAAGTGAGTTAGCTGATGAAATAGTGGTACGAAGATATTGGAAGGCTTCTGCAAAGGACAATAATGGTTGGGTCACAAGTCCTTGTAAGGGACACCAATGGTGTTTCTTCCACTAAATTATGTGCCCTAATTATTGTTTTGAAGTCTACACACCTAGGACATACTATCATTTTCCTTTCTTGTCCTTATTGATACTTTTGTTTCTTGTTGTTTTTATTTTTTGGTTGAATCATACTTATGAAATTTGTAATTGCATGATCATGACATTGGGAAATTTCACACCATTGTTTTGAGTGAATATGTATTTATTAATTAGATTACAAACTATTAGATAGGAATATGATATAGACACTAAAGTGAAATGAAAGAAGATATTATCGTAAAAATAATTTTTAACTTGATCGGTTATATGCGTTTCATTACAGATAATATTTGTTCAAACAACGTGTAACGGATGGAGTGACTGTTCCAGATGGAGAATGGATGCCTCTATTCCTTAATAGTGGCAGTATAGTACTATATCGATGTTTCAGCATAATAAAGACTAATTTTTTACACTGGAGTAGTTTAACAAAATGGAATGGACATTAAATATGTTTAGTTCAATTTCATATAGGTGGCTTAGGATAGTTTTAGAAAAACTAAATGTAGGTAAACTACAAAATGTGTGGAGTGACCTCGAGTGTTCTGCAATGTTGCAATAGAAGCGGAACGGTGGTTTCTATTCCGACCCCAATGACAAATATTTGACAAGAAGTAGCTCCAGTGTGACACAATATTTTGAAAAAGTTATTATTTTAAATTGAACAATCCTTGTGAGATTTTACTTTCACTAAAATGTACACAAAAAATTATCAAACAAGAAATGCATGTAATACCTGTCTAAAGTAGTGGCAGAACCACATATTGTTCAGGAGGTGTACAAGCACCTCTTGGCTTTAAAATGATTCTATATAGTTAAATTTGAATAACCGTCATAATTATCCAATAAAAGACTATCTCCAATTCAATTGTTGACTTTTTTTTAAATATATTTATTTGTACTATCTATAACTCATAATTTGTAAGTGCACTTCCTAATCTTATGATACCGACTCTGCTACGAGTCTAAAGTAAGATAAAACAAAAAGCAAAAGGCATCATCCACCAAGAGATTAGACACAACTTGCATAGGCAAAGCGAAAGTTAAAAATTCCTTGTTTTCGTGCAATTGCGAAAATTGGGTTACCAAATTATTTTTGGTAAAATCATAACAGAAAAGACTAGCACTTGCTCCATTATTGAGAGCTCAAAACTGAAATGGACATGCATATCACATCCTTTGAATATATCTTAGGATCATGTTTGGACACATTCTTTGAATTATTTTTGTGGCTAGCTAAGTTGTCCTAAAAAGTTAGGTAAACCTTAACTAAGTAATTAAATATAATTTAATTATATATTGGAAAATCTTTGAGGGTAGTTTATGATTGCATATGAGGATTTAGATTCAATTTTTTTATCCTTTTGCTGGTAAAAGGTCGCTATTGATGAATCTCAGCCTTGTATGTGCCTCTAGAAATGGGGGGGGGGGGGGGGGGGGGGGGGGGGGGAAATTAACAAAACATGATATCGTAATGCTCATGTGTGGGATTTATATAGTAAGGGAAATTTTAGCCCAAACACGACTCGGTCGAATCAGTGTTAATCATGTGGCTAGTGTTTTACACTTGTCCTATGGATGGTCGATAATTTAGGGAGGGTGACCAATCACTTGGCAAGTGCAATACACTTGTCATATGATTTGTTAAGTTCGGTCAAATCAGGTCTGTGTTAGAATTTTTTATATAATAGAGGGTGTTTGCATCACCACACTCTCATATAATATGATATTTTTAAAAAGTATTCTGATAAATTATCCTTTATTGTTTAACTGAAATATACTCTTGCAAACTATAACATTTTCGAATAAGCTATATATTAGGCACTCAATTATTTGTCACTCATAGCTAGTATATCAAGATTGAAAATTTCGTAATATCTGATTATGGTTACATTTTATGATATCTTATTCAATATCTTCTTTTTAGTAGTGCACCCTAGACCTATGAATGACAAGCAAGATTGAGGTACATAACGATATTCCATGTTCATCCTAATACGCAGAAATGATTAACCCAAGTTTCGGAGAAATTTATTTTATAAATATTTATAAAAATACTCAAAAGTTTCCCCTCATGGGTAGTGGCGGAGCCAAGACGCCTAGGTCTAAGGGTACATTTAGTCAATTATGTGTTGTCAATAATAAAAATAATTAAATTAAAAAAATCAGGGAGTGCGCTAAAGAATAATTTGAATAATTATTCAAATTTAAACATAATATATGGTGTAATTTTATTTTGAAGTTAGGATTTATACGTTCACTCTCATAATTATACGTGACTCCGCCTCTACTCATTATTAATATGAGTGCCAAAATATCCCATTGAAGAAGTAATGTTCTAGTTGAATTTCTTCCACACTCGAAGATCACCCTGAGGGTACTATCAACATGGAAGGATCACAACTAGCAGCCTAGCACACATCTGACATTCCACACCAAAAGTAACCTCAGCGTTAAATCATATAATATTTTGTTACACCACAATTACGTCAGCGTAGTGGCTCTTAAATGAGACCATGACACATTGGGTTACACGAACAAGGCCACTTGGCATGAAATCTTCTATGCATTAAAATAAAGGATGAAACACGATTTGAAATAAAGGACCTCAAGTAATGAGATGCACATTATACCTACTCATGAAATGCTTTCCGATTTGTCTAAGCTTATTTAAAATATTTATAATCTTATAAATTCTTAAATTTTGTAAAATAAGAAGAGAGATCTTATTTTAGGCATACTTTCGAAGTGTTTGAACAAAATAAAATTATAGAACTTATAAAATCTGAGCAATGGCAATTAATATGTAATTATATTGACAAAACTTAACCAAAAAAGAAAAAGAAAAGTACAACTTGTTAAACTCGTAAAAATATATAACTCAAGATCTCTTTATTTCCCTTGTCTTTTTTACAAATGAAGTCATGGAATCTTGACCTTCTTTTTAGGTGCTTATAAATTCATCCTTTTAAATTTTTATCAAATATTTCATGATATTACCAACTATCAGTTGATTTAGTAGGATAAAATAGTAAATTGTTTGAGCAATATTCAGGATTTAAATTTTAGAATTGTGAATAAAACTAGTGAATTGGAAGAATTGGACCCATATTGGACCTATGCGGTACTCGAATCTATACTAATTTCATTGATATTCTTGAGAAGTCCTTAGAATATATCAATCAATATAGCCTAAAGGCTTGTCAAGATTAGGCAGTGAATAGCACACGAAACCCTATATTACAAATTGTATTTCATCTCCTATTCCAATAGAAGATCATATCTGAACAAATAGTTTATGATCAACAGGTTTCCAAAACAGGGAAATTCAAAATTCACATTCACCTATATATCTTATCCCGTTCACTCCTTTTGCACCAAGAAAATGTAGAAGAAAAAGAAATACAAATAAAGACAATATATATTTTTGATAAATATCTCCCAAAGGGAGAGTAAAAGTTTACAATACAGAGTCAATTAATAACAGCTTTACTTAAGTTAGACAAACCAAACACCTAACTATATAACTAATATAACTCTGCATAAGACCTCTCGAGCACCAAATAATCACAATGACACAGCACAACCACTGAGACAGGAAAAGCTCTATCAAGAAGACGAAGAACCACGACTCGTTTGGCCAAGTTTAGATGGGCGAGGACTCGGGGTTTGCTTTATTTCAAGCCCTTTGCCACTCAATCTTGGGCTTATATCCATTTTTATTTCATTCAAACGAGGGCTGTGTGACCTATGTGACAGCCGGGGACTGTAAACTGACTTCATTTCCTCCCGTGGAGATTGAGTGGAGCTCATCACTTTTGGGCTACGAGCATGACGTATTTCACCACGACTTCTTGTGATGATATCGTCTAGGACCTCTCCCGTATCAAGATTGGTGACTTGTGAAGCATGACCTTGATCCTGAAGATATATACGGAATAAATATAATGAGAAAAATGATCAAATTTCATATGATGAATGCCTGTCAAAGTTTGCTGAATCGGTAGATGCCCATGTCACAATGCTCCACTCTAACTTTGTCTAATTACACAGATCTCCTCCCTTGGTTTTAAAATTATGATATCTCCTTATATCCATCGAAATTTTATGAAACTGATGAAAAATTATTGATGAGCTTGAATAATATCATACCATGTATGTAAAAGACCAAACTGGTGAGTTTATTAAAATTTGAAAAATGAAATCAACTATGTAATATGACTAACATAAGGGGGCAATTGCAAGGTGGAGATACATCATAGCAGAGGTATGTGTAATTTTGAGACTAAGAGCGTAGCTATGTGTAATTCTGAAACTTAAGAGGGTGTGTATGTGCAATTTTGAAACTTAAGAGGGTAGGTATGTGTAATTTTTAAAACTACAGAAAAAACTTACTTCAAAGGATAAGTTGTAGGTTACAGCAGGGGCTTCTTCATACTCTGCAGCATCCAAATCTTGTAGATGAGCTCCTTTGAAAAACTTGGGAAGCAGGTATTGTCGCACGGGTACAAGAAGCATAATCAACAAGGGGAAAAGGACACCAGCTATCGGGATCCATGTTATGCCGAAGCATAGGAGCAAGTAAAATGTCTGAAACAATGTGAAGAGTGCAATCGTTTTAAAGGGCACCGTCTCCACAAAGGTGGCATGATAATCTTCTAGTACCCTGCCATAGTTCAAGAGTCTTCAGACTTTGGCCAATATCAACAGTCAAAACAAGATTTTTATCTACACTATCCAAATACAATTGAAATGACTCCGATGTGCGGGAATAGAGACAATTAGAGGGCTGGAAATGCAGTCCCCCCCCCCACACCCCCAAAGACACACACACATACGTGTGTGTGAGTGTCTGGCTCCACCCCACCAAAGGGGTGTCAAACATATATATATATATATATATATATACACACATACATACTTATATGTGTGTGTGTGTGTGTGTGTGACTCTGCCCCAGTAAAGGGGTGTCTGTGTGTTGGGGGTGAGTATGTTTTGTGTTGGTCCAAGATGCCACTCAAATGCACTTACATGTATCGTCGACTTGGAGCTGTAAAAAGTAATAATATTCTCTCCCAGAACTGATTTCCTGGCAAGCTCTCAATAGCCATGAAAGCAAAGTAACCCCAGAGGACGGAAGTTGGAATCTTTTTCAAAAGGGGCATAGCAGCTACACAACTTCCAGCCATTAATGCCTGAAGCAGATTGCTGAGCCGTTGTTCTTTAACTTCCACAGGAAGAAGATCATCAACATCCTTATCCACATCAAAAACAGACTCGTCAACTGGTGCATCCATGTAGCCATTACTAGAGGCTAGTTGAATTGTGGAATCTTTCAGTTCCTTTAGTCCCTGTTTAGAGCAATAGATGGAAGAAATGCATGTGAATTTACACATAAAAATATACGCGCGAGCACGCGCACACACACACACACTTGTTGTGGGGTCGATCGTACCAGAGCAGCTGGAGTTTGATAAACGAGTGGAGTCTGCATTTCAGTGTAAGCATCTTGCATGCTCCGATACAACTGAGATAAGTTGGCATTTTTACGAATGCTATCTCGAGCAGTTGACACGAGCTTATTCCTCAAAAGCTGTTTCACGAAAAGAAAAGAAAATGGAAATTCAAGTATTTTGGCATATGAAGAATATTCAACACAAGACATGCAGTTCTTTGTGGTTTAGTCGTCCTGAAAATTACCTGGTGTTTCAGAGTGGCCAAACTTTTGGTGTGCATTGGGGACTGTGGAATGACTCCATTTGAAGGAGGAATGCCAATAAGACCACATAATATGACCTATACAGTATGAAACAGTAATGTGAATATTTAGAAGGAGATATATCTAAAATTTAATTCTTGAACTACATAAGAGAGGAACTCATTATTTTGACAAAATCCAGATCGAATACTGACCAAAAATCCCAATAGAAGAAGATCATAGTGATAGGAAGATGGCTTCTTTAGATTGAACTCCTTTTGCTGAGCAAGTTGAGATGCAACACTATGATCAAAGTAGTAAAGCACAGCGATCATTGTGGCAGGAATAAATGCTCCAATAATGTAAAGTGGAGGCACATTCACCATATCCTGTCCATAAATTATCATAAGTATCCAGCATGAAAACATCTAAGTAAAATATTAAGGAAAAAGATGTAGAAGAACCTTAATGACAGTCCAGTTTGAGTATGCACCAGCAGACCATGGATTCGGGCTAAATAGCCGTCTTGGTATTCCATGTGGAACATCATTAACTGGTATGTAAGATACAGCAGTCCACACAAGCACCATAAATGGCACACCATAGTCCGCAATAAATCCTCGAAGCCATCCTTTACATAAATTTAAAAGTTAGCAAATATTAAAGTTGCATTTGAAATAATTGAACTATATATATATGTGCATTTGATTTTCGGCTTTTCCTTTTCTAACTGCTTTTAATAGATTCTATCTAAAATGCCATGCACCTAAACCTTATGCTTTGTTTTTAAGTCAAATTTTTATGAGAGAAGTCTTTAGGAAAACAAAAAGGATGCAAAGCATAAAGTATTGTCTAAAAAGTTTTCCTTTTTTCTTTCCCTTTTCCAACTAAGGTCCAAGGAACAAACATGGCTTTAGTAATTTATTATACACATTTTCACGGACCTGTTCCATAGCGCCAGGCTCTAGCTTTCCGGCTCCTCAATGCAGTAAGGAGAAGGCCAAAGGACAGTACCAACGCAAACATGCCATTACCAAAGCGCCATGAAGGTAAAAATGCAGCCTCCTTTATATTTTCTCTCTCTGGGATGCCAAACTCCTCCACAACTCCCTAAAATAGAGTACAGAAAATTTAATTATTTTAGTTCAAAATTTAGATGGCTGATTAGTAACTTACACAAGGCAAGTATGATTATCCATTTGGAAACAGTTAATTTTCCAGCATAAGCTGGTGTGAGTCTAATCTATGCTATCAAATAGCCTTAAAAATGATTAGGCTCGTCTATGGAAAGCAAGTAAAAAGGCTTTTTACGAGCAAGCTGTCGCCAACTACTCACACGAATTGCCTGCTGCATAAAGAGCATTGCAATCAAGAGACCAAACAGTTCACCAGCAAGGCGCGTAAACCGATTGATAATGGAGCATGCACCCAATATAGCCAGCAAGAAAAGCAAAATGGCTGTCCACACACAGACCCTAGAGAAAACAATGTTAATTTTCAATACTCGATATCAAATGCCTTGATGTTAGTGTTTCATGGGTGGAAAAGTTATTTACCATGCTGTCCAAGCCAAGAACAGCTTCTGGCCCAAATCTTTTCGATCTTTAGCAAAATCGAACATGAAAGTGTACATCAAGACAGTGGGCTCAGCTACACCAAGTATCAACAGTGGCTGTCCGCCTATGACCGAGTGGATCACACCGCAAAGTGCTGTTGATGCAAGTGTCTGCACTGCAGTTAAGCTTCCATCTGCACAACATGAAATATTCATAAAGAAACTAGCAACATAAGAACACAATATGCTGAAATTTAAAGAATTTAAACCAACCAGTGTTTCTTTCAAGTTGCTCCCCAAAAGATATAACAGGAATAGCTGATGCAAAGAATATGTATGTTGTTGGAGCCAAGATCCTACATAAGAACATTAAAGCATCTATTCAAAATCTTCAAGAGCATTATACTCAGAGACATGAATCCACATTTCTAGTTGTTATTAGTTCTCCAACGAAGAGTATTACAATTAGACAAGAAAGAGTGTCATCTAAACATATTTCCATTGTGAGGCATGATACAACACACAAACCTGATACCCGCACGTAATCCACCACTCCAGTCTTGCTTGTAGCATAGAAGCCTTCCTTTGAGATCATCTTTAATCCCACGGAAGGGAACAAATGTTTCCTCCATGATAACACCAAAGATCCAAAATTACACAAGAAGGGCAATTTTTTTTTTGTTTTTTTTATCTTTATAAAAGTGACACTAAACTTGCAGAAGAGTTTGAAAGGACTCGAGAGGCCGATAACACTATAACCAGATTTGCATAACCAAAGGACACAAAGTTGTGGATAGGAGGAGAAGAGCTACTTGATCATTCATAAAGTTAGTAAATATTTTTGATCATTATGGAAGCATGAGACCTTTCAAGAGGTCCATGAACAAAACAGTATCTAGAATTTAAAATAACTTTACATCTTAGTGAATTAGGAAAGAATAGTTTTCAGGTTCTAACTAAAAAGAACAAAAGAATTGGTAAGCAATGAATTAACTCCACAAAAAGAAACCTTTTAGGTCTACTTGTATTCCATGTTTGTACCAAAATCAGAAATGATTCTAACGAAATGAGCCCATTTTTCTGATCAAGAACAACTCAGATTAGGGGAATGCACAGATTTTTTCCATTACAAGAGATCTTAAACTAACGGTTGACTTCAAAAAAGTTCAGATCCATCAAAGCCTATAACTTTCTTACATTAAACAAGAAACTTTCTATTCATTAACTACTTTTAACCAAAAATGCACATAAAAAGGGAACAAGCAAAATAAAGCCTCAAGATCAATTACATGGTAATAAATTATATACCCAAACTTTTAGAATCTTAGTATTCTAAAGCTTCAAACTTCGCAGGCTGAAAAGGGGAATTTAGCGAGACCCCATTTGTGGAAACACTGAATTTTGACCTCAAAACAAGTTGAATGGCAATGGCATGACCAGAATAGCAAGAACAAGGAGTAATCTGGTAAAATTAGCGAGAGCCCATGATTTATAAAGTGGAAAAGAATGCTCTAAATCAGTTGAAAGAAAATAGGCATTAATTGATTGCGCGAAGATTTCGAAGATTGTACCGGTTTTTGCAGTTACATTATTTAGAGAAAAAGACCCCTTCTATGAAACAGACAGTTTAAAAACGCCTAGCTAATCTTGAATCAGCTGTGACACAGAGGAGCTTCAAGAAAGAAAAGTTTTTTTTACCAATGTGCCAAGAAGGAAACCTGGAGCTATAAAGTGAGAGAGAGAGAGAGAGAGACAGAAAGAGAGTGGTAGTTTTTTTTTTTTTTAATCTGCAAGAGAGAAACAAACTCTGGACAGAGGAAAGAAGATTGGTGTGAGCAAAGATAGTGGTGCGGTAACAGAGTAAGCATAAATAACTGTTCTGCTGCCGGAAGCATGCAAACAAACAAAAAATAATCATTTAATTACATATTTAGTCCTATAACTTATGTCATCTCCGGTATGTTCTCCATTTACACATATAATTCCTTATGTTTTAAATTTTTAACATATTTAATTCTAAAGTGATAAATTTAATTCTAAATCCCTACAAATATAGTCATAAATTGATAAATATAATCCTTTATGGTTGTATTTTTGCTCCTCCCTCATTTCTCGAACCAATTTAATAACTTTTTAAACCATCTATTACAACACAACTACAAAAATTTCAACTCACGGGACTAAATATGTTGAAGAAGTTTAGTCAAAAATTCATTAATTTGGCTAGAGAAATGAGAGAGGACTAAAAGTGTAAATATAAAGAACTATATTTGTCAATCCATGACTACATTTGTATGGCCTCATGATTAAATTTGTCACTCTATGATCAAATATATCAAAAATTAAAAATATATGGGATTAAATGTATAAAAGGCAAATATATAGGACCAAATATATCAAATAGCCTAAGTTGCAAGACTAAAAATATAATTTTGCCAAAAATAATTGAAGATGGAAAAAATATTGTTTTTCGTAAAAATTAAAATTATTGTAAAAAAACTATAAACTGTACTGGTTTATTACTCCATGGTTTGAAAAAAAATAAGAAAAAAAAATTACTCCGTGGTTTAAAAAGAGAATATTCATAGTGGTGCAGAGAATTGGAGTTGCGGTCCGAGTAACAAGAACGGGAAGGGACCAAAATGTAATTACATAACGAAACTGATGTTTTTTTTTTCCCTTTTTTATATTTATTATTAGGGATAATTACGATAAACTACATTGAGATATGTTTAAATCATAAATTAAATCCTCAATTTTTGAAAATTACTTTAGATAATTCTGAAGTATATATACTAAATTGCAATGCTAACGGAGATGTGAGAAAAATAAAAATGCCTACAGATCTTTTATTATTGAAAAAAAGATAATTTATATTAGACAACCCTAAAGTATGACAAAATTATAAATTTAACCCCACATTTTAGAAAATTACCTACATAATTCTAAAGTTTGCATACTGAATTGTAATGCTAACAAAATTTTGATAAAAACAAAATTTCTGAAATCTTTTGTAATGCATGTGTTTTTTCATCAAGAACGATGTTATTTGCTGGTTTAAATTTTTTTCATCGAAAATGATACATAAGGTATCATGTATGTGGTGGATTAATCAATTTAGTGTTTTTTGACAAATTTTTAATTTTTCAATGCGAATGCCAAGGTTTGTATCTTGTTTTGTTTTATTTGTTTATCAACGGTTGTTTGTTAAGCTGGTATAAAATATTACAAGCGAGACTCATGGCCCGTTTGGATGGACTTAAAAAAAATTGCTTTTCAAATGGTGTTTTTGTTTTAGAGCTTTCTTGTTTTAAGCCAAGCAATTTTGCGTTTGAATATAATAATTGAAAGTGCTTTAAAATGTGTTTTTATTTGAAGCTACTCTGGTGTAGCTTACTTATGGCTTCTACTTTTTTTAAAAAGCCTATCCAAACATAATTTTTTTTTTCTGCAGTGTTTTTTTTTTTTTCAAAAAATAAGTGTTTTTTCTCTAAAAAAAAACCCTCACAAATGGGCTCTTAATGTGTTTAAAAATATTAAAAGCTCATCCAAACACAATTTTTTTTTGAAGTGTTTTTTTTCAAAAAATAAGTGTTTTTTCTCTGAAAAAATCCATTCAAATGGGCTCTTAATGTATTTAAAAATAATACGAAATAAACCTTGAACAATTTGCAAAATTTGGTCAAATTTGACGAAAAGGCAAAACAGAAAAATATGTTAAAAATTAACATTTTTTGTTAAAAACTCTTAATGGCAATAAAAGGAGGGTTACATATAGCCATTCGCTATAGCCATTCGCTTGTAGTAGAATAAACCCTATAGCCATTCGCTTGTACTGCGAAAGTGGATCCAACTTGACTACTAAATTGATTGTTTTACCCCACTTTTAGGCTGATATTTTCTCCATTTATTCACTCCTCACAAATCCCAATATTCAAATTGGGTTCAATTAAAGAGCTGCCATTTTTATATCTAAAAAAGTAATAAAAATATTTTTAGAACACGAAATACATTTTTTTAAAAAAAATCTAACTAAATAAATCTTTCAACCAATTACATTAAAAATATTTCTTAATCAGATCTTCTTAAAACATGCAAATTTATTTCCAAAATAAAAATGACACTTAATTGCAATGTAACAATTTTTTTTTTTTTATAATTTGTTGTGTTTATATTTTATCGTGAACAAGAAAATAGGGGAGAAATAGAAACCATTCTCTCCCTTTCTCAACACAATTCAATTCTCTTCGACTTTTTTTTTTCCTTTTTGCTACAAAGGGGACAAACAAACAACAGCCAAAAATATATTATTATAATTATTATAATAATATATCTATATAATTATTATATATGCAGGTGTAATGTTTAATATATACATATATATATATATTATTTTTTATATATTTATGAAGAAAATATAGTATATCATATAATCGTGAAAGTATTTATAAAAATTTTTATATACATACATATATATATATACACATATTGAGAGAGAGAGAGAGAGAGAGAGAGATTTAGTCATGTATATTGGTTCAATTTGACACATTTGGTCTTGAATTGACGTATTTGATCATAAATTTTTAAATGTAGTCCTGCTTCATTTTCAATGTTGGTCCTCCCAATAACAGGACTACATTTGAAAATTTAGGATAAAATATGTCAATTTAGAATCAAATGTGTTAAATTGAACCACCATACAGGACCAAATATGTCAATTCAAGACCAAATGTATCAAATTGAATCAACACAAAGGACTAAATGTGCACTCATCAAACTTATAGGATGAAATTTGAAAATGAGGTCTTACTTATAAGACCAAAAGTGTAATTATGCCCTAATAATATAATGCATTGTCAAATTTTTCATTAATGGATGGGGTACTTTCGTGTAGGATGGTTGTCCTAATTTTTCAACATTGAGTTATATTATTTGATTAATGTTGGTTATTTAAAAAAATGGAAACTAAAATTGCAAATGGTCTTAATTATATTTTGGGACCATAAGTGCATTTTGGAAACTGCCCATTATCACACGCATGTGCAGGGGACAGCCAATTAAGCATAATCATCATAAATAAAAAGAAAGCAAATATTAATTAAGGTCAATGAGATTTAATATACCAATCATGAGGGGATATAAAATGCCATCCACTTGGATATATGCCCGATTATTATACACACCGTTGGATTGGATATGATAATATTATAATTTCACCTTTTGACATTATTATATTTAGATCCAATGAATAATACACTAGTTGGATATATATTCAAATGACGGGCATCTCATATCCCCAATCATGAGTTTATCAATTGATTATGCACTTAATTTTATCTAAATTAGGTCGCACTGTCTCTATCATTTTTGTTAATTGTCTTTTTTTTTTACTGTCTCCATCATCAGCTGACGTTATTAAACAGAACTTTTTGTTTTTTTATAAATGCAATGTTATCAAATGATTTATTAGTTCCCTAATTTCTTGTTTTTATTTTTAATTTTTGGCAATAATTGTCATCATATTGGCCAATAACTATACTTTAAGGGGTTTCGTAATATCAAACCTATCAAGAAGAGATTAATATAACAAGTTGCTCAAAAGATTTCATAATTTAATTGTATTATATATATATATATATATATATATAATCAATTGAGATCCAGCTGAGGACTAACAAATCAAATAATAATAATAATAATAATAATAATAATAATAATAATAATAATCTTTGATGTCAAATTCCCTCCTTTTCTTTGATGGTTGAATATGATATTGAGTATGGACTAAGAAGTCACAAGAATTCCATCAATCAATCAAGTAACAAACAATTGTCAATTTCTTGTTCCTTTAATAAATAAACTTATGTTACTAAAGATAGCTGTAAGTTAGAAAATCCACAAATTTTTATTTGTCAATAGCCAAAAAGACTAAAACGTATTAATCATTTAATTAAATATGCGATACGTAATTGTCATCTCAGGCAAGTAATGTGATATCATACGTAATTGTCTTATCAATTCATGTAATGGTGCAATTTTGCTTAGGATATAAAGATGAAACAATTATGATTTTGATGTGAAATAAAAATCAAGCTTGATGCGTGTTGGGAAATTATCTTACTTTTAATAGTTTTAAGTGAGAAGTGCAAAACAATATGAGAATTATTTATATCTCATTTTCAAATAAATGTTCTTTTTATTCTTCACATCAATCAATCACGTGATAAGTATTTTTTTTCCGTCAGCTCACAACTAATGGGGCATTACAAATATATATATATATATATATATATATATATATATTTCTATCGTTTGCTCTTCAATTCGATTTGCAAGATTGTATATGTTTATTAATTTTCTTTAATATCGTTCCTAAGCATCTATTTTGGCTGTGATTTTTAACTATTAAAATGAATTTGACCAAAATATTTCTACCAAAAATTATGAAAAGCATCCTTGCTTGTTTATATTTTGATCTAATTTATTTTAATGATCAAAAATTACCTCCTTATAATAGTTGAAGGATTAGTACAAGAAAATGAGTTAATTGATGATGATATAATAAGTTATAATAAAAAAAATGATATTATATATATATATATATATTTAGTGACAACAAATTTACGCTGTCAGAAAATATAATTTGTACAATGTTGATGGCGACAATATAATACAAAAATATAACAATATAATGCAAAATTGATAATTGGTAATATATATACAGTGACAACTTAGTAACAACGAAATTTTATCACAATATTTTAATAATAATTTTTTTGTTATCAAATGGTCGCTATAACCGTGTCAGTGGTCGTCAATAGTGGCAACTAAAATATTAATTCTTCTCACCATTCAGTGATCGATAAGATAATAACATAAAAATTATTATTATTATTATTAAAAAAATTAATTAGTGAAAAAATAAAAAATAATTTCACTTAATACAATTATGTTGATGACAATTTTTATATTGCACTCTTATATTTTATCATTAATTTTTTTTTTGTAGATGTCCGTGATTTTTTTTTTTTAAGAAAACATATACACACTGCTCATGCATGCAACAGTCAAATTTTAAAATTTGGCGACAAAATTATATTTTATTTTCACCATTGAAGAATCCAAAAAAATAATATATATATATATATATATATATAATTGAAAACGTCAAATCATTACAAATCATGCAAATGTGACAACACTTATTAGTACGACAAGAATGCATTTATTTTGTGTGTGTGTGTGTGTGTGCTAATTAACCAATAATGCAGTTAAACATTTTGAGACGTCTACATATATACCCGGGCCCCCCTCTAAAAATTCATGTAAATTTTTAATTTAATACTCTTAATTGTACTAGATTATTTTTCCTCTCTTTCTAGTGGTTTTGTTTTAATATTTTAATTATGATTTGTCAAAGAGGATGGCCAATAAAATTAAAAAAATATATAAACCCTAAAGTAATAGACAGTTAACGGTTCCATTAATTAACGATATTGAAAACCAAATCTAAAGTCGCATGCTGACGTAATCACCCATGCTCAATGACAGCCAGATGCATTTGATCTATTCCTATTTTAATTCTAAAGTTATTATGAAACTATATCTTTTATTCATAATTCAATAGGATTTCAATATAATCCGTAATGTATAAATCCTAACATTTTTTTTTTTTGTCTTAGCCATTCTATTCCAATCTATTGGCTAACTAATTTGAATTTAGGTACTGTAAAGGCTTATTATGAGGGCGATCCTCCTAACCCAATTACTCTATTCATAACTCCAATATTCGAACCATAAATGTTTTTTAAGAGCTCTAACTTCTCATTCCGTTAAACTAACTGATAGTTGGTCAAGAACCCGTTTGGATTGACTTTTTTTAAAAGAGAAACACATTTTTAAAAAAAAAAAAACAGCATTGCAGTGAAAAAAATTAGTGTTTGTATAGGCTTTTCAGGAAAATTAGAAGTTGGAAAAAAAAAAAGAAGACAAAATGTGAATTTTTTTGGAAGTTATACAATGTTGCTTCCAATAAAAGTACTATTTAAAATACTTTTAACTATTGCATCCAAACGCAAAATAGTTTGAGTTATTAAAACACTCCACTAAAAAAAGTGTGGCTTGAGAAATATATTTTTTTAGGCTCATCCAAACAGGCTCTAAAGCTTAACTATTGACTTCTATTTTGTTTTCATGTTTTGCAAATTGCTTAAGGTATTTAGGGTTCATTCAGATTTTTTTTTTCTTTTAAAATGTGATGTGGCCCAATATGCCCGAGGCCACGTCGGCGCCACCTCAGCCTAACCCGCCGGTTGAAGGCTGCCATGTGTCAGGTCGATCCGACCAGGATTTGCGTCATTGCCATCTATGTCCGATCAGAATACATTAGTACGCACTGCCGCCATGTGTTTCCACGGAGTCAATAGCTTCCTCATCGGAATGTGTGTCCTCCTCGGAGATTGTCACCCCGTCGGTGACTCCCCTATCCTCGATGGAATGACATGATCGATGTCGACAACACTTTATCTTCGGAGTCAACGCTTTGACACCCTCCTCGAACGAGGAATACACCCCACGCGCCAACAACGCGTCATGGGGAACGCTCGTTACCCAGCCACGGGATTGGGCCAACCTAATTCTGGTCCGGCCCACCTATTTTTTTATTATTATAAATAGTACGGCGATGCTATTCAGGGGGTAAGACACTTTATCCGCTAATACACTGATTATTACTTGATTACTACTCACCCTTCACCTGCTCGAATTCTGACTTGAGCGTCGGAGGGTCTTCGCCGGAGACACTTCCGGCTAGTCTCACGTGTGCTCCATCCTTGCAGAATAGAACCCGACCAACACTCAAACACTCTTGCTCGGATCTACCTGACCGGATTCAAACACTTACTCCCTATTCAAAGTGACGTGTACCGCAAGCCACAATCCGACCACATCAAAATGTTTATTTAACCGTTTTTTATCAAAGAGTTTTTTTTTTCTTTTTAACTAAATAGTTTCATGTTTGGTTGTAATAATATAAAAGTGTTTCAAAATATTGTTCTTTTTTTGTAAGTTATTTTGATAGCATAAAAAAATTAAGCTTTTTTCTATTTTTTAAAAAAAAATTCAACCAAATATTATTTTTTTTAATTAATGTGCTAATATTTTTTCAAAAAATAAATAATTTTCTTTTGAAAAATCTCATCTAAATGAACTCTTATCTATTCAACTAAATTATTTCCAATGATGGGTCTGTAGACAAATAAAATTCACAGCCAATTAAATGCCGACATGTGGCAAATGATATATTAAATATCAATATTATATTTTCTATTTTTATTTGTGGAATTTACTCAAATTTAATTCCTAAATAAAATAGTTAATTAATTGATATTTTAATATATATTTTCTTGGCCAATCAAATAATGCCAAGTATCAAATTACAATATTTGACAAATAAATATAGTATCTTGGAAACATATATGTTAGATATTATAACTTTGGCAATAAATATAATATCTTGCAAACATATATGCTAGGTATTATAACTTTTGCAATAAATATAATATCTCGCAAACATATATGCCAGATATTATTATTTTGGCAAATAAAATAATATCTCGCAAACATATATGCCAGATATTATTATTTTGGCAAATAAAATAATATCTTGCAAACATATATGCTAGGTATTATTATTTTTGCAATTCAAATCATATCTCCTCATTAAGGAAATGAATTGCTAGCAAATTTGAGCCGGCCAATCAAATTGCACCATCTCGTCAAGTAAATATGACAAGAGACTTTCCCCTACACCTATAAATATGGGTCTTCTCAACAAGTCAAAGACACAAAGACACAGAGACACAGAAGCACACATTGAAGCATAAGAAGTCTTCAAAGCAAGAGAAGTGAAGGAAATTCCGCGATTCTCTCAAGAAGATTCGAAGTGATCAAGTTGAAGTTCCCGGCGTTCTTCATGAAGATCATCAAATTTAAGTGTTTGATCCGCAATCAAGGTGCGAAGCCAGCGAATCAACGTTTTTTCAAGTCAAATACGCAAAGATCAAGGCGAAGTTCCCGGCGTTCTTCACCAAGATCAACAAAATCAAGGCGTTCGATCTATAGACAATGTGCTAAGCCAGCAAATCGACGTTCTTTCCAAACATACATCAAGTCCAGTCAACGGTTTTCGCGGCGTTCCTTGCGGCGTTCATTGAAAATCTCGGCGTTTGATTCGTAATCAAGCTACAAAGCCTATGAATCACGTTATTGAAGACCAAATCAAGTTCCAAGAAGATCAAACCACCAAATCCGCTCCGGAAGTGTTTGATTTTTCAATTTTCAAATTTTCGAAGGAAGAATCAGAGGATCAAGTTTAGAGATTGTACCAACTTTATTTTCAATAATTTCATTAAATTTAATTTGTACGATTTTTCTTGTCTTTTAATTTAATAGACTCGAAATTTGCGTTACAGGATCGACACACAAGCTCCGTATGTCATTTTCTTTATCCTTTTTGTAGTATACTTTTTAGCAATGGCAAACATTTTCTTACCTCATCAAGACGTGTTTGAAGGTCTTCAAAAGATGAACCGTATCTATCTATCTATCTATTAATCAATAGATGGAACAAAAAATATTTTAATCATTATACATCATATAATTTGCGTGGAGATTGGCAAGTACCCCAAGTCAAAAATTCAAAAAGTGTGAAATTAGGCGGGGATTTGACATGCAATACAAGATTATTATGAGGATCGGAATATCCCAACTCCAATGATTTAAAAATTCTTTCATGCAACGAGTGTTGGGCCTCACTCCTAAATTAAACGATTATAATTCAATATTCTACATTTATTTTATTTGATAAAAATATTTAAACACATAATATAATTAAATCTCAATCGTTTGGGTGCTTAAATTGGATGCAGAACCCAATCTATATAAAAAAATTTGCCTACACAGTGCAATTATTAAATTCATCGATTTATAAGTACGTGCCAAATAATAATATAGTCTTAAAACAATTATCTAACAATAATATAGTCTTAAATCAATTATTCCAATTCATCAATTGTTTAAATATTGATCGAGAAAGGTAACAACAATGTCTTTACAAACTTTTTCTTAGCTTCGAAGGATAATGCTATTTAAGGTAATTGGTATGACATTCTATGTATCTCCTAAAAAATTTCTATGCATCTCCAAAATATTCATTCATGCATTTCCCAAATCACATTACAAGAAAATGAATAAATTGCGACAATATAATAAGTGACAATGAAAAAGTTATCACTAATTGTATATATTTAGCAACAACAAAATTATATAATCACAAATTATAGCTTGCACAACATTAATGGTGACAATATAATGTAAAAAGGTGACAACGTAGTGCAACATTAATAATTAGTGACACACATATGATGACAATTTAGTAACAATATAATTTTGTCACAATATCCTAACGACAGTTTTTTTTTTGTCACCGAATTGGCTCTATAGATATGCTATTAATTATCAATAGTAACAATTAAAACAGTAATTCTTGTTACCGTTGAGTAATATTATAATAATATAAAAGTTGTTGTCATCAAAAAAACTTAACTAGTGACAAAAGGGAACGCACATTTGTTATTTAACACAATTATTGATGACTACTTTTATACTGCCATATTGTTTATATCTTGTCAATAAAATTGCTTTTTGTGATAGTGTAAGATAACTTTCTTATAATTATCTTATGATAAAGGGATTGAATTATAAGATGCATGCGTGTGCATACAAATGCAACTAGCTCAAATACTGGATCATAAAATAATTTTGTGTGGTTATGCTTGCTTTGTTCTATGGACAAACTACTTGTTTGTTTGTGATGATGTATAAATTAATACAAATATCTATCCCCTCAACTTTACCACTAGTTTTGTTTAGTCCCTGCCCTAGGTTTCCTTTACCTTTTTCCATAACTTAATTTTTTTCAACAAAAATTGATCAGTGTTCATTTGAACATTGTCAACACCTAATACAACAACACACGTGCGATGCACGTGAACACTAAAATGTACAATTTTAGTCCCTTAATTTCCTTGTTTTTTTAGTTTAATCATATGTGTGCAGCCCATTAAGAGCTCTCAGATAATATATATTGACACTGTAAAAAAATCAACCGATTTTTTCGATGGACACGTGTTGCGAGAGATTCCTACAAAAAAATCTTTCGAATCATATAAATTAATTAGCCTATTTTGACACTTTATGGTGTTAAAAAAGAATACAATATAGTTAAAAGAGATAAAACCCTTCTCTCATCTAAACTATAATTGTTTTTATACTCATCAACTAATTTTTTTGTTACATTCTACCTCCTCAACTTCACGATTTTTGCATGATTAAGGCCAACCCGAACCCTAGTTTTGGTGCAAATAATTTCCAAATTTGAGTTTATCTAGTTGCATTTGGAATCTTGAATAGAATATGTGCACGTTTTTAGGTTTATGTTCATTATTTCAAACTAAAAATAGACATATGGTTGTAATGTTTAAAAAAAAATCTCAATGTTCGTAAGGTAAAATGTAAATCAAAAAAAGTTCAGTTGGTAAAGTGTAGTAGTGGCTCCATGAATGTTTGTCACTAGGGTCAAGGGTTAAGAAATAATAAATAATAGTAAAACATATTTTATTATAACTATCATCTACAACTTTTTCATATTTTGGTACCACTTCATAATAATGGCATCTTTGAAAACGGCCTTTCAATAGCTACAGTAGCCAAATAAGAAATGATTTGGAGGAATATCTTCAAAATCAATCAACCTTCAATTACATTTCATATAATTTAGACCACTTTTTTCAATTAGATCACATGATTCTTTTAGAACATTTGATTGAAATATTTAGAAAAGAAAAACAATTCTAGAAGGGTATTTTAATAATTATCAACACTTAAGATAAAAATAAAAATAAAAAATTAAAGCGTCACGTCTAAATTAAAAGTAACACCTAAATTAAGAGCAAGGAATGATAAAAATACTATAGCAACATGATTTCAATAAACATATTCACTTGAATATCAATTATATTATAGAAAAATAATGATTTACTTCCCACGGTTTTGCAACGGTAGGTGATAAGTTGGAAAAGGAAATTTTTAGTAGAGAGTAGAGACCATTGGTGTTTATGAAAAATGCAAAAGAAAATTTTAATTTCTTATGATTTAAATTCTCGTGTAAAAGTATTTTACAATTTCATGGTTAGAGCAATCTCAAAAAGGCTTTTACCTTTTCATTTTATAATTAGGGACTCTTTAAATATATCTTTTTTTTTTTGAATACAATTATTTGGAGACACCCTATAGATGTCAACCGGAAAATACCCCCACACATACGCACACACTCACTTAAAGGAACAGGGGTAGACGATAGGAGTATTCAAACTCAGGACCTCTCTTATATCACTTTCGAACCCCCACCACTCAGCTCTGAGTCTAATGGCAAATATATCTATTACTTTGCACTTTGAAGAGATAATCAGTCAATTATAACGATTTAAAATTCTAATATGAGGTCAAAATATAATATTATTTATTATTAATTAATATCAATACAAAATATTGTATATAAATCTATTCATTAAAAAAAATTAGTGGGGTCAATTGGCCCCACATGGTTCAGTGTAGAATCATCTTTGATAAAGTATAAAAAAAGGACATAGTTTGAATGACAAAAAGTAATTATGCCTAATTAATAAGTTTTTTTGATATAATGAATTCGGGATACTTTATATATACTAATGTCAATCGGAATACCACATACACGCGCGCGCACTAGCCCAAAGGGAAAGGAGAGAAGACAAGAGAGTTCAAAATCGAGACATCAATAGTGCGAAGATTCGAACCCTCACTATTGAATTACAAGCCCAATGATAATCCTAGTTAAAATTTGGTATAATTTAATAAGATACTTCGTATGTATCAAATTGGTCCATTTTTAACAACGAAAGCTGAAAATGCAATGGTTACCTAAAGTTGATGATGTTTACAAAATGTTAAACCCTCTTCTTGTGGTGTTGGTGAAATCGACAAGGTTTCTCAAATGAAAATGATCTCATTTGTCCGCATATTTCACCTTTTGTAAAGCTTTTAATTATTTATTTTAGTCCAAGAAAAGTATTATTGGATGGGATGGCACAAGTTGTAATATGGATTACACACAGCCCATTTGGGGGAAAAGAGGATTAAGATTGACGTTTCCCGTAATTGAAAATCCACTTGAATTTAGTTTATTATATCCACTTAACAACTAATTTCAAACTGAACGGTTTTTCAATAGTTTATTAAATAAAATAAAAAATATAAAAATATATAAAAAAGTAAATTAAGATTATTATAAAAAAAATTGAGTAGAGGGGTAGGAGATTAGCAAGAGAAACAATTACTTCAAGGGATATAGGGTACTTTATCATTGGTACATATAAATCAAAGTCTTTTTTTCGTACATGCCAAACAAAAATGTTTTTCTCTATATAATTTTTCTTTAATTTGTAATTGTCTCCCTAGCTCATTAATGAAAATATAAGCAGTAATTAGAACAAATATGGGTTAAGATGGATTACAATTTCTGTATTTATCTTGACTATTTCTATTAGTGTTTGCTCACACAAAAATAGAACATGTTCCGTTAAATTTCTTTTCAAGAAAATACTTCTTTTTCTATGAATTGTGTAGTAAATAAAAATTGATTTGTACAAATTCGACCACGCATAATATATTTGTTGAAATTCTTTATCTTGACTCCGTCTTGTCTAAAATTCAAATTGAATCAACTTCATTAGATTTTCTTTTTCTAGTTCTTCTTTCTTTTTTAAAAAAACAAGTTTAGGGACCACAAGTATATATCCGGCTATTGCGGAGCCACATACAGCTCAAGGGGTGCAACCCCTGATTTTAAAATTACGCTACATATATGATTAAATTTGAATAATTATTATAATTATCCTTTAGTGCAGTCTCTAGATATCTCAGCGCACACCCCCTAATCTTTTTCAATTTAATTATTTATGTTGTCAATAGTATCTAGATGGTTAAGTGCATTCTCTGAATTATCAAAAAAAAAAAGGTGCAGTCTCTGATATCCGACATTCCACTGGGGGCAAATTAAATTCGAAACTAATATCGTGGGGACCTGTGTAAACAACTACTCTCTAGACTCTAAACGATTATTTTTCACAATACAAGACCCAAACATGAGATTTTAGAATAATTATTATTTGCCACTTAATTTCCCGAAGATTTCCTTTCGCATCCTACCAACACCACCCACAAGCTATAAAATAAACAAAAAATTAAAAAAAAAACAAAATCCAAAAACTAATAATGGAATGGAAGAAAAAGTATATGCACTTGTATTTCATAAAACTACAAATTGTTTGCTGAGTAGAAATCAATTACACTTTTGATGATGCATTGTTATATATATCTAACATTCATAAGCATTTTAAAGAAAAGTGAGATTTTGTACATTAAAAAAAAGTCAAAAATATATTATTCATTGCATTGAATTGAATAACACTTTCATTAACCAAACTCAGCCCGTTTTAAAAAGAGGGGTCCCCCTGTCTGGGCTTTGGTGGAACTATACATTTCTAAAATTAGGTACAAGAATTAAATTAGAGAAAAAACAAGTTGTAAAATAATAAGGAGATCCCTTTTTAATCAAATAATTAATTATATTTGCAAATGGTGGCTATGATGTGTGGACAATTTGGTTGTACGCATATATATATATATATATATATATATAGAGAGAGAGAGAGAGAGAGAGAGCACCTCTCTCGGCCCCTACATATTCTTATCACATCTAACTAATAGCACTAGACAAACTTTTTCATAATATATCTAATCTAGATTGAAAAAAGACAAAGCCCGAGTTTGAAACATTTTATTTAATGAGTTCATCTTATGTATCTCGAAATCATGAAGAGGGAGATCATTCTAAGAAAAAATGGATGGACATGCATGAAACTTAATAATTTACAGACACTTTCGTACATTCCATGCGATTGTAAAATATTATATATATATATATATATATATGTGTGACGTGATGTAATCATATACTTAAATTTAGATAATATAAAATTATAGATATTCATCAATTTTTCATACATAAACATGTATTTTTAAAAATATTTTTAATGTATTTATCGAGTTATAAATTACTACAATGAAGCACTCACTTTACCAACAAAAATTTTTTGATTGGAAGATTTTGTCACAAATTTAAAATATATGTGATGGATCAATACAAAAGTCAATGTAAACAGAAGTAAAAATAACAATCAATAAAAATAACAATCATTGATAATATATTTACTAACAGATTTGTTATAAATTAGATCCATCATATAAACTAAATTTATAACGAATTGATTTGTTGTTGAAGGGGATGCATTCTTGTAGTGAATATAACTTCATTCATTAAAATTAATTTGCTCATCACAAAATATGAATATAAACTAGAAAAAATGAAAAATGAAAAGGGAAAAAAAAATCAATAAACACCATACTCTAATTAGAAAGTTTACTTATACTTCACGTCAAAAACTGAACTTTTGAGCCCAAATCAAATCATTACACAAAGGTTAAACGTTCAATTTGCTCAAATCCCCATGGAAGGGCACGGCCCAAAAACTAATTCAAGTCCATGTCTCACCAAATCACAAATTAACATTTTTTCTAAAAAAATCATCAAAAATAATTATTCAAATCTTCTCATATAATCGCTACAAAAATTTACCCCATTTGTTAATAAAAAATTTATAACAGAGAGATTTCATCACATATTTAAAATTTAATAGAATTCAAAGTAAATAAAATTAAAAAAGCAATTATTGATAAGATATTTACTATCGAATTCGTTATAACAAACTCCTTCATAAAAATTAAATTTATAATAGATTGATTTATATTCTTGTAGTGAATACGAGTAAAATCAGAAGTTAAAATGAATTACACATATGCTATAAAATCCAAAAGTTAGGATTGGAATATTTCTAAAACAAAAAATTGCAAACATATAAGTACAAATGAATATTGATCATGAATAATTATGGTGGGAACCAAAAGCTATGGAACTAGGTTGGAAATAACAAGTGATGTAACCCTTTGCCTCACCGCCCTAATACTTTTTTAGGTCTTTTCATTTATATGCTACAAATTTTAGGTGTACCCTAAAAATCATGTTTCTTTATTTTGAACTAATATGTATTTCTTTTAGAAGAAATAAAATTATTGTATAACATGTGCCAAAAAGTTGAATCAACTTGCATAGAGTTGAGTGGCAAAGTACTTAATTATTGTTTGGGGCCGGGGGGAAGAAGACAGAGAGGAAGGAGGAGGATGGTAAAGTACTTCAAATATTTCGTATTCATCACATATTTAATGAAATTTGTCAAAAATATATGATTTTATGATAGACTTTAATAATTATATATCTGTTGTTGAGTCTCTTGTTACTAATTATTTTTTTTATTCTATTTTAATAGAAGGGATAATTACAAAAAACATGCATGCTTGTGGTTTCATGAGGCCGTTGATTATTACTTTATGATTTAAAAATATGCAAGAAAACCCTCTTACTTTTTAAAATTATGTGAAAAATCTCCTTTTTTTGTTAGAACCAGCAGCGATTGCATTACACACCCTCCTATGCAAAAATTGAAGTATTTTGCCTCTTTCCCATCTCAAAATGCATGTATAATTACTAGCATACCTCATTCACTTATAAACTTATTTTCCTCATTCCGCATTTTCATTCCTCCACCACCATCCTCCTATGCCACCGTCAAAGTTGTCGTTTGTGCCGCCAAAGTAACAACAAAAATCATTGATATATGTACCTATCAAACCCCTCATTCAACTTTATCAAATCTTTAACTATTCAAATTTAATTAGAAAGAATGGTCAAAAGCCTAAAACCCCCACTACCATCTTCTTCCCCTAATTTCTCCACCATCATGGATTCTAACTCGAAATTGACTTTATCTATGCCATACCCAAACCAAATCGATCGAGATCCATTCTATTGAATCCATTATCCAAACCAAATCGATTAAGATTCATCCAATTTTTACTAGAAAAGGAAGAAACCCCTGTGCACGCATGAGTGTGTGCGTGTTCTAATGTGTGTGTTTGTTACTGTGTGATTATGTGTGCACATTTTATATGTGTTGACTGTTGTGTGTGTGATGTGTGTGTGCACATTTTATATGTGTTGACTGTTGTGTGTGTGATGTGTGTGTGTATATTTTATATTATTTATATATATAATTTATAATTTTTATTTAAATATTATATATTTATACTGAGAGATAATCTAGACCGTTCATTTTTTAAGTTAATATCCCATTGTTTCTAATAATAAGGGCATAATAGGCAATTCAATACAAAATTAACATTGTTAATTTCGAACTAATAGTGGGGAAAAGTATACAAAAATTCATAAAATACGAGGGTTTTCTTGTATATTTTTAAACCATAAAGCAGTAATCAGTGGCTTCGCAAAACTATAAGGGGGTTTTATGCAATTATTCATTAATAGAATAATGTTATAAATTCATTATAAATTATTTATATCTGTTAAGAAATTTATTTGTCATTAATGAAAGGAGTGTTTTCTTATAATGGAATAGCTAAATACACATATATTATTATAAATTTTAATAAATAAATAAATAAATTGACATCTATTGAGATAGAGATTGAATTGTAAATTATTTATGTTATATTCAACATGTGATGTTAATATATGTGTGTGTGTGTATATATATATATATATATTTCCAATTTCGGTCGAATCAAATCGATGCAACATATCTTGTCGTAGGGGAATTATTCCTCCTTGTTTTTTTTTTTTTAATTTTTTAAGACACCATATGACCCCAAAAACAATATGCTTTCTTTTTTCGATGAATGTCAAAATTATAGGTCAACTTGCGAATGTATGTGAAAAAATAAATAAATAAAAACAAAAACAAAAGGATGTCATAAAATGATTGATATCTTCTTCTTCAATAATGCAAAGCAACAATTTCGGAAAAACAAATAAACAAAAGACATATCAAATTGTGGTAAACTTTGTGTTCTACATGAATACGATTTATTAATAATTATTTCATTATAGTGAAAAATAGAAAATTTCAAAGTAAATGATTTGAACGAATAAAGTGTATAGTATTATTATTATTATTATTATTAAAAAAATATATTTTTTTTTGGTGGGGGTGGGGGGGCGGGGGGTTTCGGGTGGGGGGTATTATATTTTGGCCAATTAATCAAAGCAATTATGATATGATAGGAGTAATTGATATAATTGGACTTAACATGACAAGTTTTTTTTAGCAATAACAAGCTCATCAATTAGTTCATTTTTTTTCTTTTTTTTTTCTTTGTCAATAAAAAAAAATGGATATGAGTGGCAAGCAACTTTTCTTGAGTGACAAAAAAAACTTAATTATTGTGAAAAAGAGCCTGTTTGGTTGGACTTAAAAAAATTGTTTTTCGAATGGTCCTTCCAAGTAATTTTGCATTTGGATACTATAATTAAAAGTGATTTAAAAGGTACTTTTATTCGAAGCTAATTTTGAGTAGCTTCTAAAGAAAATCCTTTTTGGCTTTTTTTTATTGGCTTTTGTTTTTTTTAAAAAAAGCTCATTCAAACACATTTATATTTATCTAAAATCCTTTTTTTCCCAAAAAATAAGTGATTTTTCTCTAAAAAAAAACATCCATTCAAACGGGTCTTATGAATCTTCAAAATGTTGTTACTTTTCACATATTTCAAGGGGAGTCTTAAATTCAAAACCAATTCTCCCAAGGAAACAATAGAGTATATTGACCTATAAACAAAAAAAATTCAATGATTTTCTTTTTATAATACGTACTTATACTAACCACGAACGTACATTGTCAAAACTCAAACCCTTAACACAGTACATCATATATTTCAAAAAACGCCATATGCGCCCGGAAGGCCCAAGGCTTACAGACAATTACCATGGTTTTGATTGAACAAATCCAATATTAAATTAGAAGCCCACGGCACTATAGGACTTATTTTTCCCTAGCCCATACTTTGAGAGTAAGAAATAGCCCAGGCCCATAAGTTTCCTACTTCAAATTTCACAACTTCCATGTAACACAATATTTCCATTTTTCCAACACAAATCGCTGGTGTTTCTGATCATGGAAGTTTACTATCGTCCGATCATTACAAAAGCTTTTGCCACTATTCAATATAAAACGATAGAAGCTAACTTTCATTGGTCAATTTGATTAGTTCATTGATGGTCAACGAGTATGACAATTTTAATTATGATTATATATGCTTTTTATCCTTATCTTTATGTGCCGTCCTTGCTATAGTGTCCAATACAATAACGAAAGCATACTTTGATGAGTGGGATTCAATAACCCTACCGAAAATAAAACTGAAGACTCTCGCTTGATAATAAATTGAATATATAAAGAAAAATATAATTGACACCACCAAGAAAAAAAAAATCTAATGTAATGGGATCCAATAGTAACTGTATCACAATAGTAAATAATAAAAGTTATGATTTCTATATATATATATATATATATAGTAATAGTGATATAAAAATATTTTAAAATTAAAAATATGCTCATGAAATATTTATAGATAGCTAATTCTTTGATAATACTATTATTTTATTTATTTTTAAAAAGTTAAGATGGTATATAATGTTTCTACTAAAAGAAATATATTTTTAAAATATAAAACGGGTCAAATGGGCCCAACCTACCAAGTCCTCCTTCAAAGTTGGCACCGATTACAGGTCTCGAGTTTTGCCCCCGCCAAGACCTATCCAATCGACATCTCCAAGTATGCTTCATTTTACAAATAGTTCAAAGAAAAAGAAAAAATAAAGTAAAAATATCTCGATTTTTACTATAAATAAATAGATCGTATTTATAAAAAAGAGTAATTTTAAAGTTTTTTTAAGTACATATCATTCAATTACATTCAACTTCAAAAACATTAATTAAATTATTATATCATATCCAAATTATATCATTTACAAACCAACCATTTTATGACAAATAAACTAACAAATTACTATTAAAGTAGAATAATAAATTAGTATTTAGATAGAAATAAAAAAAATCATACATGCATCGATAAAAAATCAATTATAAGAGTTCGGACTTCTGAAACCTTAGCTTTGTCACTTGAATTAAGCCTTATCAGTGTAGTTTTAAAGTTAAATATCAATAAAAATAAGATCTTTTCAATATAAAAGTCATATATAATATAATATTTTTGGATAGTAATTGGTCTTTGAAAATTATAATATTATTTTGATAATAAACATATCATCCACATACGTACGCTGTCAGAATGTGTATCTTGATAATAATTTTTACGACTTTAAGTGCAAAATTAAAGTATATATCCATTAGACTAAATGGTTGCGAATTTGAAAATTATAATTTTAGTGTATAAAATTTCTTTAAAAGATTATTTTAGTAATTTTCAAATTATTTAAAAAATAAAAAGAAAGCGCCAAATCGACCAATCATACATTTACATTCAAACAAAGCAAATCAACTACGTAACTTCATCACCGCCTCTCCGATAGAGCTTAAAAACAAGAACCCGATTCGCACAAAATGGGACAAGAATCTAAAACCTTTCACGCAATTTATCAAACATTATATCCGCAAGCGATATTCAACTGGATTCGATTAGTCCCGAAATCACCATCAATCCGGAAATGTTGAGGCACGTAGCGAGCAGGATTCTCGGTCAGGGGCCGCGGCCCCCCGCCGCGGCGCCGCTGCGCATGTACCACGAGAGGGTGGTGGATCACTACAACAATCCGAGGAACGTGGGATCGTTCGAGAAGAACGACCCGGATGTGGGGACGGGTGTCGTCGGAGCCCCGGCGTGTGGCGATGTTATGAAATTGCAGATTAAGGTCGACGAGGAGACCGGGAAGGTTGTTGATGCTCGTTTCAAGACCTTCGGCTGCGGCTCCGCCATCGCCTCGTCCTCCCTAGGTACGTTTCTGTTTATGAAAGCTGTGGAGATTATTAGTACGACGCGCTATTTCGATTATTAGATATTTAGATGCTTGTTTAGTTTCAATTTTGAGATGATTCGAGAGGAATCGTGATTATGTCTGGTTTGATTTAGTCGTGAGGACGTCGTTGATTTACTGTTCAATTTTGGAGTTGCTATTTCTTTAATATATTCTCTGTAATACACGGAGATGGGGGTTAGAGTTAGCGCTGTAAAGAGTCGAGCTTTTAAGAATTTTTAAGCTCAAGCTCTATGAGCCACATCAAAAAAATCAATCTTGAGTCAAGTCTAACTTGAGTCGGTTGCTTTCATCTTATACCCATAGTTGGAGTTGAATGTATGCCTTTATTGTTGTCAAGGCTATCTACGTTCTGTTCGAATTCGCGGCAGTGTTTTTCGCAGAAGGTGTGTTCTGAATTTCAGTTAGCAAACGTTATCTGCATCTCTGTGGAAGTTTGCCTATGGGTTGGATGACTTTTTTGTTGTGTATGATAATTTGTACATATTATCTCCATGGAGTGCCACATGAATCCACAGTTTGTTAATAGTGAGTTATTTCACTATATTTGAATATGTATAAAGATTACAATAGTATTTGATAAGTATCTTCATCATGGTATGCATTGTATGTACAAGAGGCATGAGTTTGAGTGCCAAGAATTCTGAATTTTATCGTTTGTTTGGTTGCTGATAAACTGTTGCTAAACATCGTTTTTTCCATTTCAGCCACTGAATGGGTGAGAGGCAGACAAATGGATGAAGTTATATCGATCAAGAATACGTAAGTTGAACTCTTTCTTGATGGTACTCTGATTGCCTTTAGTTTTTGGTATTGACATTTTGTGAACTCAGGATCATGTCTTCTGTTATGTCTGTGTGGTTTTGATGCGTCTCTTGAGTTCTTTGTTTTGTTTCATTTCTGATTTTATAATCTTTACGTGTCCATAGTCATACACACATAATCGATGTCATCCCTATGCTTCTATGTTGAGGTTTAATTGACATTACGATTTCTTTATTCAGCTCCTAAGGTGATTTTTTTTTTTAAAAATATGTCCTCAAATGTTGCTCTCCTTGGAGATTTGACTCAAAATTCTATATTCAAGTTCTCTGTTATAGTATTTCCTTCTATTCTTCTCATGAGATTATTAAAAAATGGAAACACATTCGTAAAGAGGTTTGCTTGGTTACTTCTGAACATTCTCACTGTAGCCATTGAAAATCTTCCTCGTTTGCGGAGCAAAGTGTTTAGCTGGTGATAAGTGATTTTGGCCTAAAGCTATATATTTCACAAAGAAGCTGCTAGGTTTCTCATTAGCTTTTCTGGTTCCCTAATCCATACTCATCTATTCTCAATAAAAATTTGAATTGCAGTGATATCGCAAAACATCTCTCTCTCCCACCGGTGAAACTCCATTGCAGCATGCTTGCTGAGGATGCTATAAAGGCCGCCGTGAAAGATTATGAGGCCAAGCGTTCAAAATCAAACGGGACTCAAGATGCCACACCTACAGAGAAAGCTGCTGATGCTTAAGCATGTGCTAAGATATTATCAAGTCTATACATAACTAGTCATAGCGGAATAATGGTTGTACTTAGAGATAGGTACGGCATATGTACTCGTCCCTCGGCCCGTCTGATGTTAATATAACTAAGAACGAATATGTGTTAACGTATAATGGGTTTTGGGAATATATGTACTTGCTAAAATTGATCTCTTTTGTTGAAATCACTCTTGTAAGGCATCCTTGCTAGTTGCTACATGCTACACGGACATGCCCGAAAATTCTCATATGAACTTGGTGTTTGTGCGTTAAGGATTAAACCACATGTTATGTTTATTTAAGTACTTATGTGGTTTAATCATGATCATTGGGTGCATAAATGGGATTCACACCGGTTGTATATAAGAATTTCTTAGGACATGCCTATGTCGCCTCGTCGAAATTTGGCATAGTGGACAGGATGCATTTAACAGAGACTGTGTAATACTAACCTTTCCTCTGTAACACAAATCTTTTGTTGTCTGCATAATATGTAAGAAAATGGAAAGTTTCACAAATTTAAGTTTATGAAGTTTGAATTTTTTTGGATATGACAACAACAGATCAAAGAACTTCCTGCACCATACTGATACTTTTGGAAAATGTATTCACTATTTAAAGAATGCTCAACGCAGATATCAACTAATAATTAACAATCTGAGGTCCACATCTAGTGTTACTACTTGAATCACAAACAAGAAGGTGCAAAACTTTCCTAAAGCTAAGTTAGATTAGTCATTCTTAGTGCCAACAGTTAACAAAATCTCCCCAACTTAATAATCATCACACTTATATCATCAGCTGACCCTCTGGAAACAGAGAGATCAACGAGCTTCCTACACGCCGATAATGGCTGAGGCTTTTCAATGTCTATGCATAGCGGGCGAGCGACATCTATTGCTTCTTGATTGGTAACCTGCATAGCAATCAAGAGAGTCATTAGCAGAGAGAGAGAGAGCAGCGCGTTATGATATAAAGCGAAATTTTGAAAGAAATATAGTATATGATTTGAAAGATTACCTTATCCCACAGTCCATCGGAAGCAAGGACAAGAAACTCATATTCCGGTTGAAGCCTAAGGACTCTAGTCTCCGGTTCTGCTGTAATCCATTTCTTAAGGTGTCCATCTCCGATGCCTCTAGAGACAGCTAACGATCCAAGAACTCTCCAAATTCCATTACGACATTCAACAAAACCATCCTACAAGCATCATATATAGCATGTCAATTTAGCTACCTCTGTCGTATATAGCATAAGATTAAGGGATTATCGCTGGGTATCCTCCTTAAAATTTGTCATAATTACAAATAGACCCTCTCAGGTTTGAAAATGACATCAAACTACCTCTGTTGTAAAGGATGTCAAGAAACCTTAATGGTAACAATGGAAGTACCAATGTATCCTTTCAAGTTGTGAGAAATCATAGAGAAATGATCGAATCTTCTGACACTCCAAAAATACTAGGAGGTGCTCAGAAATAATTGGGCTTGAGACTAAAAGAATGGTTGGGACAACAAGCATCCATCTCATTCATACTTTGGATACCAATATAATTTGACAAAAAAGGAATAATTACAGCACTTTCCCCTGAGCTTTGACATAATTACAGGTAAACCCCTTCAAGTTGAAAATTTTCAAGAAATGGGCACTTAACAATACCATTAGTGTTATCAGGGGCCAAAAATGAAATCTTTGATAATTTTTGCTACCGATGCCACCAAACTACATCGATACAACTAACAGTTGAGTCTAATCGTAATATAATAGGGTGGCAGATGTAATTTCTCAAACATGAGGAGGTATAACTATAATTACGCCAACCCTTAGGGACAAATATATACTAGGGAAATACAAGATATAGCTGCTTACCAGAGTCTCAATCCGGTCCTTCTCGTCCACCCGAGACGGGCGGTGATCAGAAGTCAGGGCCTCAGCAACCCCACCTCTGCTAACTACGGCTCGACAATCACCTGCATTGGAGACCACGAGATTGCCTCTCGTTATAAGTGCCGTAACACAGCATGCTCCGCCTCCAAGATCTCTCTTCAGAAATTCCGAATCGGTGGTCAAGTAACCATTTTTCACAGCCTGATTAATTTTTTCATCATCATTTTTATCTTCTCTTCTTTTTAGCTCATCTATGATGTTCTTATCTAAGTTCCCAGCAGCAAAATCTGCAGCTTTTGCACCTCCATGCCCATCAAATACACCAAAACATGCCTACAAAAAGTTAAAAATATCATCTATCAATAATCATTTTGCAAAACTTCTAATATATAATGAAGCGACAGTCACGGATTGTTGTATTATCAATCCCATTTTCTATTTCCAGTGCAAAAAGATGAATTTTGATTTATGTACTTGTTTTTGTGTGAATGTGAAAGTATAATTGGCTTGAATATTAACTAGTTAGGTTTTAACATAAAATGTAACTATGATAATGGTAATTTGTGGATTCTATTATTAAACTAAAGATGTTTAATGTTGATACTTAATTTATACCCAGGAGCCTAATAATCATATTTCAGTTCAAAACACAACTATATACAAAAACAACAAAAAAATACAAACACTAAAAGACTCAAGTTTTCATAATTTATAGGCCTAAGCTCTGAGTTTAAACTCAAAAATTCATTTCTTTACCAAGAAATTTTAGCTAAGCAAACATTTACATAATAAAATCCATTGAAATGTAAGTTAATACTGCAATATAGACAGAAAATTCTTGTATAAACCCAGTTTATGAGCCTCAATCCAAATGAGTGAGATTGTGTTATATTTAGTATGTTTATTTTTTTTCAAGTAAATAAATAATGTGATGCAATTTGAACCGTTTCGTGCATACATGGGACCAGACCCAATGTAAACCATTTCGTGTATACGTGGACCAGACCTGGTGTATAAAACATTTACATACTAAAATCCATTCAAATGTAAGTTAATACTACAATGTATACTGAAAATTCTCATATGAACTTAGTTTAGCCTCGGACTAAATGGCTAAGATTATGTTATATTTAGTATGTTGATCTTTTTTCAAGTCAATCAACGATGTGACTGTAATTTAAACTGTTTCATGCATACGTGTGACTAGACCCAATGTGAACCGTTTCATGTATATGTGTGACGAGACCCAATGTGACCAGACTAGTTGTACACAAGAATTTCCCATTATACACCAAAAGGTTTCAAAAAATCAAAACCAAATTACACAAACACAAAAACAAGAATTACCTGATTTTGATCACCTTGAAGCCCCACAACAGCAGAGTACCTATCCTCCATCTCATGATCCCTCTTCCCCCTTTTGCAAACAACAGAGTGCCCATCTCCCTCCTCCTCCACCACCTCCTCCGCCGCCGCCTGACCCACCATCTCAACCGCTGGAATATCCAGTCGCGGTGGCCTCTTCCTCTTCAAAGCCGACGCCGGCGAGTCGTCGCTGGCTAAAGCCCTTATGCGCCCACTTGGCTTGTGGAGACGAATAAGCCTAGGGGAACAAGAATTGGGAGAAGATGACGTGGAAAACATCGGTGCGTTTGATAGCGTGGCCACCGTGCAAGAAGACATAGTTTTTTTCTTTTTTTTGAGCTTTTTTACACTGGTTTTTGTTGTTTCTATCTAACGTTCGAATTTTTTGTATATATTTATATATATGTACAGAGAGAGAGAGAGAGAGAGAGAGAGAGAGAGAGAGAGAGAGAGAGAGAGAGAGAATCCGTGGACCGTGTGGAATCAGTGTTTTTTGTCTTGATTTTCTTGTAATTCTCTTTTCACTGGTCCAACTTCAATTGGACTTACGACTAATGGTGGAAATTTGTAGTGTGTAAACTTGACTTTTTTTTGAAGGAAGTGTAAACTTGACTTTTGAGAAGAAAATGTTTGCTTAATCATTTTGATAAGTAAAATAAAGGTATAATCAATCTTGAATAATTAAGAAATAAATTTATAATGCGCGTAAGTCTTTATTACACGACATCGCGTGACAAATTATTTTTTCGTACCCATGTTTTGATTAACGAATTTATTGATGAAGGGGAGAAAGTTCCAAATAATAATAATAATAATAATAATATTTTCCTACCTCAATTCTACACATATACTTAATCCGGTCACAACACGTTTTCAAATGCCTCTAGCATTACCGCTAAAAGTTTGAGGAAGATGTCAAGACGCCTCCTTGATAGAGTGCTATCATCAAGGGATGGAATCTGCTTGATGAGACAACCAAATCTCGATGTCAATCATTTTGGTGCTACGATGATTTTATTTCTTGTATCATGTTAAAATGAGTCAAAACTTGCTCACCTTATAGGCAAGCTTTTATTTTTACCGTATGAATCACCTTTTCATCAAAAGACAAATTTCACTGTATAAGTTCGTGATAATACCTCACATAATTGATCCTCCATATTTTACGAGGGATTTTGGAACGATCACCACATTGATCAAATCTAGAATAAAAGACTCAGAAAACACTCATTCATACATAAAGTATAAGGAATAGTTACAAGACCAATATTGCAAGATAATGTAATGCGCTCTAAATTCTGCAATATTAAGTACCCGCTTTAAGTGTAAGAACAAACCCATACTTGTGCTTCAATGGCCCCATTAGATTCACAAGGACTCTTAACTTTACATTAGGTAATAGAATTTCATATAATCTCTCTTCCGTTCAAATTACACCGCATTAGCTACTCGGATCCTTGTATTTCACGAATAATGCCATCGTTAGCGAGAATTATTAATACCTTCATTACCAAAGTTAGACTCTAAACATGAGATAAATGAAAGATATAATGATAGAGCATAAAATCAAGCCAAAATTAAGGACGGGTAGGAACTCATTTCGATTAAGATAATGAAAATAATGTCTCTTCTCTAATATATAAGTTTCCTGCATGAAAATGGTTATCCATGTAGTATCAAAACCAAAACAAATAATAAGTACCAAGCTCAAAAAAAAAGAAAGAAATTAAAACATTAGCATACAAGGAATTGACATCTCGTCTTTAATAATTTAAACTTCAAAACACCAAGGACAGGTGAAAATACAAACTGTGAACTGAGTATTATTTTCAGAAGATGTCCATGGATACAATTTACCTACAAAAACTTGAAAAAAACTGAGGCCTGCGTTTACACGCTCACTATTAGTCCAGGTAATTTCACGATACCTGTGGCATACATTTACAGATACGGGGGAAGGAGGCTTCTCTGCATGAAGATGAAGTGATTTTTCAAGTGAAAGAAGACCACCTCCAGCGAAAAACAGTACACGACTTTGGAGTGGTGTGCAATTACTAATAGCTTTTGCTTATGATTTGCAACTGCTCTTTTCTTTGATACCCGATTGAGCAAACCTGAGCCTAAGGACTTGAAGAACATCTTCAACTTTGACTCCTTTCTTAGCAAGCAAAACCATGGAATGATAAAGCACATCAGCCATCTACGAGGCAGTTCTTAACCGGCCCTCACTTTCCTCCAGTGTTCGGCATAACTCATCTGCTTCCTCCCTGAAGGGAAGTTGGATAATCCAAAATTTAGAAAACCTCAAACTACCCATCGTTCTTGCTAATAGCCAAGCATTTCTTTTTTTGTTCGTTCTTTTTGTAATCATTAGAGAATAGATCAATCACACTGACACGCATGAAACTACGTGTAACTACAGTTCATACCCTTTTGATCACAGAGTTTTGGTCAAAACAGGATATCTTATTTAGAAACATGGACAGTATCATTGAGGGTTTAGGGTTTAGAAGGGGGTAACTGCAAAGTAGAAAATAAGAAACAAGGGAGGTGTGATAACCGTAAAAGCAAAAATAGATAATTGTATAATTATTTATGGTTATAGGGGCTGTAGTTATTGCTTTAGAAAAGGAGAGAAGCTGAACCTGATCTTCGAGCAGAGTAAATTGTCGTCAAGCAATAGGCGCTTAGTCCATGATGGTTTGGCATCTGGGATTTCTGATAGTTCTTTTCGTTTTGATATTGTAGACTCCAGCGAATACAGAGTTGTCAATGCAGGCCTATTGTCATCAACCTGGACAAAGTAAATCATATAAGAATATTTATAATCATTCAAATTCTAATTAACGAGGCTAACTGGCAATTTCAACGGAGGGAACAACTATGATACCTTTGGATCATTTATAACATCATTAACTGAAGTGAAATAGCAAGTCTCAGCTCGGTGTGACAAGTTGGTCCGTCGGGTTTCCCAAGATAAATTATCTGGTAGGTGCATTAAACAGTCATTTCGACAAATACTATTTAACTTTGATACCACCACTAGAGATGATGTCCCACTTACGGAATCACAGTCACAATCAAGAAAGACATCACAAACATTGATGAAATTCATGGATGTCTCTCCTTTTGTCCACAAAGTAGATCTTGACCGGCTATAGAACGTTGCCTTTCTGGAGGATATGTTTGTTAAAAGCGCCTCTCTGTTGACAAAACCTTGCATCAGTACAGCTCTCTATTTAACATTTTGAGCTATTGCCACCGCCAAGCCTTTGTCGTCCCACTTGACACTATCCAACAAGGGATCAACCTATATTAATAGGTTAAACAAAAACAAAATAATAAAGAATAAATAATATTGCATCATCATCGTGTTACAAATCGACTCCTGTCTCTACTGGGAATATAGGAATAGTTTTACTACTAAGGCAAAATATCACGCAAGAAAAAGAGCAATAAAATGCCATCACAATGATATCCCACTTCTTTTAATCTTTCCATACCAAAAGAGAATGTATATATGACTTCTTAAACTGTGGTGTTTAGATGTAGCTCAAATAATCATTGAGATTTGATTACTGAGCAACGATAAACACTTAGTTTGCTATGCCAGACATTCAACGGTCTCCGCAACCAGAAAAGCGGTAGACACCTGCCTATGTCTGGTGAAATCAACAAAAATGGAACTGAGTTATCTAAGCATCGTTGAATTCTGCCAAGCTTTTACAGAAAGCTATTGTTTTGAATTAAATAAAATAAAGTAAAAACGCTTTCCACAAAAGCTCAGCAACTTTGACAGCTGCCAAGATACTTTCTTGATGGTTTAGTATATGTTATGTGCAGCATCTCAATTTATGAGAAGTGTCCTATTTAACTTTTTTCTCTCTCCTATTACATTTTTTTAACTCTCCCTTGTTTCTTCTTTCTCCTCTCTCATCTCCTATTTTTCAATGTCTTTTTTCACTTTCTTTGTATTTGTTTTCTTAATTTACTTTTATTTTATTTTATTTTGACTTTTCACATATCATTATTTAAAAAATATATAGATATTCATTAAATTAATCATAAGTGAAAAATTAAAAAACGCAAAATAAAATACATTAAGAAAACAAGTACAGAGTAAAAAGAAATATTGAAAAGTGGAGGATAAGATAGAGAAAAAAAGAGTCAAAAGAGAGAGGGAGAGATGGGAAAAGCATTAAATAGAACACTTATCATAAATTGGGATAATTTGGATACTTCCGGCAAGGAAGGACCGAACATATACTAAAGGCTTCTATATTAAGATCCACAACTAATGAGATGCTTTCCACTTGATAAATATACCCAATTGATGTTTTTTAGCTGTTTGATTGCAAATCAAACAGTTAATAACATCCCTCGGGTAATACTAAATTGAGTGTTATGAAGTTTTCCGAGATCCGCATGAAAAACAAAAACCAAGAATCCAGGAACAGGCGGATAGCTTCACAGCTAAGCAAAATATCATGCAAGAAATGAGCGTAAAAGTGCCATCACGAACATATTCTACTTTACATCTTTTTATGCCAAAAGAAAATGCATATATGACTTGTAAAATGTGATGTTTAGATGTAGCTCGTATAATCATTGAGGTTTGATTATTGGGCAACGATAAACACTTAGTTTACTATGCCAGACATTCAACGGTCTCCGCAACCAGAACAGCGGTAGACACCTGCCTATGTCTGGTTAAATCAACGAAATTGGAACTGAGGTGATGGAAACTGACCCACACCATATCACACGCTTTACAAGATAGGCTAAACCTTTCTTGAACTAGACAGGACTAAATCATTTCCCAACCTTAATATAAGTACCGCTTAAGAAACAGCTCTTCTAGGGATGGATTTATGATTAAAATGAAATAAAAACAAAAAGGCGAAGATAGTGAAGAAAACAACTTCAATTTGGAATATATTTCATTAAAGTTCTTTAAAAATTATATAAATTCAAAAAAAGATTAGCCTCAGAAAGCAATAGTTTCTTTGCAGTATTTAGGACCAAAACTATCTATATATTATCAAACTTGATCAATCACACTCAAATCAAGATTGGACATAAACTTAGTCACTTCCATACAACATACAACAAGGATTCCATAGTGTTTTTGTAGAATTTATAAAAGGAGAAAAGAAGCAAAAGATGCCCTGAATAATAATATGGGGTCCAGATGAAGCTCAAACAATTACCAGAACAAATCATCGAGCAACGATGGACACCTCCAAGAGAAAACAAAATGATAGATGGGAAACCCATCTAACATCCCCTCTTCTCCATCTTCAATTTTCCAGACTTGTAACAGCATACACCACAAAAAAAATGGTGAACACCTGACTAAAGTCTGGTGCTCAAGCCTCAAATGAGCAAGAAATGTGAAGAAACAAGTGGCTAACTAAGCCTACCATGTGTATGGGAACTGTGCAAGAATTAAGAGATACATAAAATGGACCAACGTTTATCTGCTAAACCACAGGTTATTCTCTAACATATAGAGCATATTCAAATTGCAGAGCAAGCGCTAAAATGGCCTTACCTTAGCTTCCATATGCGGATGTGGATTCAAATTCTTAAGGCAAGCATATACAGGAGAGGCCCGAATTCCAAGCCTTGTAGGAGAACAAAACGGGCCATTTTTTGATGAGATTCTTGGAAGTCGAACACGGTTGTTAAATGGAATTGCCATTAGCTCAGAGCTGTCCTGAAACTGAAAGCAATCAAGAATGAAAACAAGAACTCTTTCATTCTGCAATTGCATCAATGGTCATCAAACAGGAAAACGAAGGAAACATACATTCGAGCTGACTGAAACTTCTAAACAAAAAGAGACCAATGCGGTGGACACAAACAAAAAAAAAGGACCAGAAAATGGGGCCTGCTTTTTGAGTTTTGAGCATGAAAACCCAGCAATGTAGCTCCATTTTCAGACTCACGGATTCCTAATCAGTCGAAAATGCAGGAAGCTCAACCAATCGAAGAGCTACAATCGAATTAAACCACAACAAAACAAATGGAACCCAAGTTTTGCAAGAAATGTCAATTTTTTGAATGAAATTCTCACCTTTCCGCCGGAGAATAACAAGAATTAGAGTGCGTCTCTTTTGTTGATGCAAATCTGTAAGGAACAATTGGAGGGTTATATATAAATTATTGTATCACCGAGGCTATGGAAACTTGTGTATGTATAATGTACATATATACACACACACAACGAAATTAGGGTTGCGGAATTTTGGCTGGCGGGGGGCGGCGGGCGGAGGGGCTAACCCTAATTTTAAACGAGATGGGCATTTGCGTAATTTTCTATTAGACAAATTACATCTGCAATTCCTGAATTATAGTGTAAACTGTGTAATTGCGAATTAGGTTTTATTATTTTAAAAATTATAAATGTTCCTTTAAAATTTAAGTTCTTCTTACAAATATTCATTGAAAATAATCAAGAGATAACCATTACGTCCATCAATACATGCGTCTCGTCTAGTCCAATAAAATTCCACATTTATTTTTTATGATTCCACAAACTTTTGCAAATTAATTGCACTTCATATCACCAAAACCACCCTTATACATCATAATCTATAATCCAACACCACAACTGATTTTTTTTTTAAGTTAATTTCATATATAACTTCTATAGTTTGAACTCGTCAAAATCATGCAAATTTTATTTTATAATTTCACCAAAAAAATACTAGAAATACAATTCATTGCCATGCCCTTCTTACATGAACGATAAATTTTATTAAGTTGATACATATCTCAATGGATGTATTTATAATTCTAAAAACTATAATAACTAATTTATAATTACATTATAATTTATATATATAATTCGCCTTCTATTTGTAAGTGTGGCTAAGCGAGGGAGAAGAGTAACTTTACCAATTTGGGCATAATAATCACATTATGAAATTTTCATGGATTATGCTCCCCTAATGTGGACAATAAATGGAGACAAAACAGTAACCATTTTTCTTTTTTTTTTTTTTTATGTTACTAGAGATGATTAACTATTTTTGGGAAATTGATTTTAAAGTAAGTGTCCTTCTCATTGACATATTATGCATTTCTATTATATTCTTCTAGATTTGATGGGCATGTTAGGCTACTTATCAAGTATCTTGGATATTAACTAAAAATTTCAGTTGCAAATCGATTCGATCAAACTCAATCAATTATACAATAACAAGTGCTATTGTACTTTCCACGTAATTGAAATTACAGATATTAGTATGAGTTTTGTTATGTGAACACAATTCTACAACTGAATTCAATATTAACTTTGAGGTTTAGAACTTATATCTATACTTAATCATATAGTTCATTTTTTGTAACCCGTTTTTAATTATATATAAGCTATGTAACTCCAAAGCGACCTAATATATAGATTTCATTATATAGGGTAAATATACTTTTCAGAAGTTACATTTATTGTATATACAAGAAAAAAAAAAGCCAATCTTGATGGTCATACCACATATTTCAAGTCGAATTATCTTTCATTTTTACATTTTAGCATAAGAATATGATCAAATTACGAGCCTTCATCGTTATAGAAATATACAACTAATTTAAATATATTAGTTTATCAAATAGATCAAAGTGAACATGTCGAAAAAAGGATTACTAATTATGCCTAACCTAGCTTTTTTTTTTTTTTTTGAGGGATACAAACGGTATATTACAATCAATCAAATATATCAATGATCTATTACAATCAATCGGAAATATTAATAGTTTAACACGAAGAACAATTCAATCAAATACATCAATACTCTTAAATCAAATATATCAAATTAATTTAGAAGAACTAATATATAATAGAAATAAACTAATATACAACTAATATAGTATCCGTATTCACAAAAATTCGAATTCACAACCTAAAAATTTACTTAGACTCGAAATTGATGATAGTTAATATTTTATGTAATAAAAGTGTAATCGATTTATTAAAATGAAGGGGGAAAAAAAGAAAGTAACCATCTTGATGAAAAATTATTGCAGGGCCTCTCACAATATAAATATTAATCGTTGCAAAAGTTAAATTAAATTGAATGCTCTAAAATCTAAACCAAATAATGAGAATAATTTCATACTAGCTCGATACGAGTTCCATAGGGAAATCCACATTTGCATTTCAAAAGTTGTTAGAAGTGCTATAAATTCATTATTTATTTACCAATTACGACTTCGTTTTGATATACACCAATACTATGTTTTAGAACATCAATAACAGTTCACAGACCTATAATAGAGGCAACAAAAATCCTTTTGAGGGCAATAAAATTTTTTTTCCTCACGTTTTTAATGTGTATTTTGTGCTACACTCAAAGTGTATCGAATAATTTAGTAAATAACACATGTTTAGATATAAACATATACATATTGATGAGGTCTTGATCTGAGAAAATGAGATTTCGAGCATATATGAGTGTGTCAATTGAAAGTTGGTATATATTGAGTCCAGTATGTCAACAAAACAACAAACACGAGGAAGTATGAATTCAAGGTCAAGAATCGAAGAAAGCAGAGCAACAAGCTCAATAGTATATCAAGTCATACTTGATAACGATGATTATGAAATATTTATAGGTGTCGGTTAGTAAAAGTGTTTTGTCATTTTGTTGCATTCAAAACCGTTAAGCGGATGAATTATACCCATTTTTGGATGAGACTACAAAAGAATCATTTGTATGAAAGCTGTCGATCCTAGCAATGGAAGCACCATGCAAGTTGGCGGGCCCTTTCCCAATAGATCTCCTCGGTTCAAAGGTTTATGACTCAACCAAAAAACGAGGGAAAAATGATGATAGAAGACAATGCAACTAAATTGGGGAACCAATTTTAATATTACGGAAAAGATAATGCAACTCAATCGAGAGAACTAATTTTAATATAATTATATGTGTCAGTATAGGCCGTGCTCGATGGATTTGCCCTAGTGACTTGGTTTCATAAGTATTTTAGGTCTCCATATGATTGTGATGCAGGGTTTTGGTCGACTCACATAGACCCATTCCATGATGACACATGTTTAGGAGACCATGTTCACCCAAGGCCAAATGGTCTCCACAAGTAGGAGTCTCTTCCTCCACACTTCTCCTCGCTGGTGTATAGGAGACTTTTGCTTAACCATTGAGGATGCTCTGTTCAAGATAACTTCGGAATTACTTTCAAATAGAAGATACACTAACACCACTACTACTTGAGATATTTGCTCTTTCATACAATGATTTCCATCATGCTCCTTCACTAACCAAAACCTCACTATCCTTTATGACATCCAAGAACACAATTCACCTCAATGACCCTCCATTTTAGCCCTAATCACCAATATCTCACGCCAACCCCCATCAATTAGAAGTCGTACAAGGTATGCACTATTCATTTGCCTTATCGATACTTAGTGCAAATATTCACTTTTCTTGAACTATACAATCACTTGAGCATCGATTGGTATTTGTCGAAAATACTTTCGACTAGGCTTACGTGTGTTCATTTATTAACATGTTAGAATCCAAATCAGCATTTTCAGACCACATCACATTCTCGAAACACTTTATCGGGAATAGATCCAAACCACATCAGATTATAACATGTGTCGAATTAGATTATGCCTCGATATATATATATATATATATATATATATATGATCAATATACTATAATTAATTTAGTTTGAAGAATCAAAATAATAAATTCACAGAGTTTGTATGATCAATTATCAGTCAAAGTTACTCAATAAAATCCATCTAAAACAGTATCTCAAAAACGGAAAAACCCATATCCAACATAGCCGGAAAAGGAAAAACACACCAAATCAGGTTCAAAATCCATTTGTAGGCAAAGATAGCGCAGGCTCCTGTTGATATGTTCATAAGCAGAAGCTTTATCCTCATACCTTGAATTTTCTATTGCCCACCAAAAATATCAAATCAAGAAAACAAATCCAGCATCACTGCTGACGGCTATCAAGTATATACTTCAAACTTTCGTATGCATTTTTCCATTTCCTTCATCTTCTTACTGAATTTTCAATCTTTTTTTTTTTTTTTTTCCTGCGTTTCAAATTTTCGCGGTGTTATGAACACGTGCGGAGCTTTTAAAGAAAAAGTTTGCTTTTTTAATGCCTATAACAATCATTTAAAGCAATTGGTCCCATTATTGCTCAATTGCACTTGATTCGCCACCTACGCCAATTATTCTGAAGAAAGAAGGGGCTGAAAATCTCCATATTTCCAATTTTTCTTGAAAAAAAAAAGTAGCCCTTTTTCTCTCTGGTCTAGATTCAAGACTCTGAAAAATCTCATATTTGGGCATACGGTTTTGGTTTTTCTTGTCTCCATGGATTAGTATAATCCTCTATCTTTTGATATTTTATTGTTCTTGATTGAGTTGAGTATCCGATTTTTGTGGCAAATCCTCAGTTGGCCTATTATTTTATCCATTCGTGGACTTTGAATATAGGACAACAAACTGACTCAATCAAAAAAATTGGACTTTTTGACTAGAGTAAGAGGGGAAACAGTTCGGGGTTAGGCGGCAAGTGCGGTTGGGGAGTAATTACAATGGATAGTTCAACAGAGGACCACCAGGAACACAACATTGGGATTGACGGCTATATAAATAATGATAATCTTGATGAGAAAGTCAATCACAATTTTGATACTGACAAGGCTGCTCTTGGGAGAGGAGAAGTGGGTGAGAAGGATATGTCTCCGTTGGCCGGAAATTCGATTCACCGGTCAACATCCCGGCCGCAGTTGGACCTCAGTGGAGCCGCCATACAAGGGAACTTCGAGGAGAAAGACCCCACAATTCTATTGCCTAATCAGTCTGATGATATTTCTCATTTGGCTCTGGATATTGGAGGTAAATCTTGGCATTTTATTTGTACCAAGGATCTTTCTGTTCTTTATCTGCCTTACTGAAACTCATTCATTTGATTTGTTTATTTGTTAGTTTGCTTGCTTGTTCGTGTGTTTGTGTGTTTCACTGCTTTCTTGAAACTCGTGCATTTAAAGTTTTGGTCATTGGTTTTATGGGTTCTGGGAATGAAGTTTTGGGATGGGTTGTGCGGGAGAGAGGGCGGGGGTGGGGGAGTGCTTGCTGGATTTATTCTTGCATTTTGTCTAGGACGTGGCATAGATTATTCAGAAACCTCTATATTGTGTTATGTGTACTGAATTATGCATGTGATTGTGGGTATGGCTCGGTTTTGCGCATGCATCTTTGTTGCATGTTGTTCTTTGTTTGTCTGCCTCCAAACCACCTAATGACTTGCATTGTGATTTTTGGAGTACAACTTCTTTAAAGAAAGAACTTTATAATTCCACTTCTCCAAAGAATTGGGTTATAGATCTTGAAATTATGAGAAAAAGCATATTGAGTTCCCTGACTGGTGTAATTACAGTCAATTTGATTTTCGAGAAAAGATTTGATATTTTTCTCCCTTGCATTTTTTCAGTATCATCTTTCCTGGCTTGTTACGTTTTCTGTTTCTTACAGGTCAGGACAACATATCTGTGTCATTGGTTTTTTGAAAACATTTATTTTAAAGTTCCATCTTGTTGGTGTTTCGGGGCAACAGTTTGAAACAAACCCCTCAAAATTGGTGTTATTAAGTAAGAATCTACATTATTTTGGCAGGATCTCTCATTAAATTGGTATATTTCTCAAGACATGAGAACCAACCAGTCAATGATAGGAGGAGAAAGATTATCAAGGCACGACTTGGTATCACCAATGTAAATAGGAGGAGCTACCCGATTCTTGGTGGGAGGCTGCATTTTGTAAAGTTTGAAACAGCCAAGATTAATGAATGCTTGGATTTCATATACTCCAAGCAGCTTCACAGCGGCGGCATGTTTCTCACTTCCCTCATGATGGTTTACTAGATGCTACTTTTCAAAGTGTAGTTACTGTTATTAGAATTGAAGAGCACCTTATTGTAATTATTCTGTTAGTTTCTTAATACATCCCCCCCCCAAACCACGCATTAGGGAGCAGCTTCTAACTATGATAAAAATTGCTTTCAAATATTTGAATTAGATTATATCATTCTTTTTTTGCACGTGCATCGAGTATGCCCAACTGCTTGTTGTAAATTATTTGTCTGATGAGTGATTTCCTCAACTACATGGGGTCATCATGCATTGAGTTTTTAATGCTAATCACTTGATCACAGGAATGGATTCACGGCATTGGCAATCTGAGGGTCCCAAAGAGAACACCATAATTAAGGTATTAATGTGTTAGAAGCTACTGTTTTCGGAGGTGATGTTAAGAACTAAAATTATATTGTTCATATTTGGGTAAGAAATAAGAAGAAACTCCTTTGACATGTAAACTGCTATGCTTGAGTTCTGTATTGGGATATTTGCTTAGTCAACCATCATTTCCCTTGTACGTGATGAAAACAGCTAATTGGCTTCACAAAAATGAAATTCTGCTGACAGCATTTCTTCATATATACCTACAAGTACACGACTTACTGATTTGAACACCTTTGGTGACATTGTGAGAATTTAACATTGCTGTCTAATAGTAAGATTTAATGGTGAAGGTCAACAGGTATTTCGCTATTGTTTTCTGTTTTGTTGAGTAAGTTCACATTGTTAACTTGGAAGCATTTGTATGAAGGCAACAGGTGGTGGGGCCTACAAGTTTGCTGATCTTTTCAAGGAACGGCTTGGAATTAGTATAGAGAAAGAGGACGAAATGAATTGCCTGGTGGCAGGTGCAAATTTTCTGCTCAAGGTGCGGATTTGACTTCCTTTATGTAGTTGATTTACATAGGACAGTCATTGATGTACATATTTGTCATTGGAAGTACTTTTCAAGATTGAGTCCTTATGCTACACAGTGTGATGGTTGATGACAAGTCTTGAGGTATATTTTCCTGGGATCCTTCTTTGTGCAGGCAATCCGACATGAAGCTTTTACGCATATGGATGGTCAAAAAGAGTTTGTGCAAATTGATTCCAATGACTTGTTTCCATATCTTCTTGTCAATATAGGGTCTGGTGTCAGTATGATTAAGGTATTATCTTATTTGATCTCCGCATTTTTTCAGTAAAGAAAAAACCATGGATATTACAAATTCACTATGAACTTGAATTTTCTTGGTTACAGGTTGATGGAGATGGTATGTTCCAGCGTGTTAGTGGAACAAATGTTGGCGGGGGGACTTATTGGGGTCTAGGCAAGCTGTTGACCAAGTGCAAAAGGTCATCTTGATCTGCTGGTTGACTCTGTGCCATTCTTTAACTTGCTTCTCTTTGCAATTAAATGTTTAAACATTTCCTTCTATTCTTCTTTCATTAGTTTTGATGAACTTTTGGAGCTGAGCCAACGGGGAGATAACAGAACCATTGATATGCTTGTTGGGGATATTTATGGTGGGATGGATTACTCCAAGGTATGTCTTTATACAGATTTTCATGTTTTCTTCTTCTGGCTTATGGAGCATTTTGCTTCCACATTTTGCAATGACATGCACTTTCTGCTTGTTTACAGAATATGCTTTACTCTAGACATGGATATTGTTATTTGAATGCATCATGCTGCAACATTCTGTGGTAGAAAGAATTATAATATTTTAGCAATAACCACAGTGCCATCCCCTGTAATTATGGATAGTTAACACAAATATCCCCTCTCGGTTTCAAAATTACACATAGCTCTTTTGTAACTTATTTCCACCTTATGTTCCCCCCTTTTTAATTATTGTTAAAATTTAGACATTCTTAAATGATATAATAATTCAAATTTCAGTAAACTTTTCAAATTGTTCTCACACAACGGATAATGTTATCCTAGTTTTTAAATAATATTATTCAATTTTAATTAAACTTTGATGATCAAAACTGGTGTTTGTAATTTTGGAACTAAGAGGGAAGTTTGTACTGTTAGGCATACTTAGAGGGGAGGTCAATGCATAATTTCCTACCATTTATATGGTAGTGTCAAAAAGAAGCGTGCGTGATATTGCTTCCATAACATGTTGCATTCTTTGTTTTTACCATATTTTTATCCTTGTGGTTATAATTTGCTTCCTTATTACTTAGAAGTCATTTATTTAATTTACTTACCGTGGCAATATCACGAATATCACAGATTGGTCTTTCTGCATCAACAATTGCTTCTAGTTTTGGCAAGGCTATATCTGAAAATAAAGAGATTGAAGACTACAGACCTGAAGATATATCTCTGTCTCTCTTGAGAATGATTTCCTATAATATCGGCCAGGCAAGTTGGGTTGCAAAGTTTATGTGATCTTGATACACTTTATGCATATGAATGAATCTTATGTGCTTAAGCAAACAGAACTACTCGTCATAGTTTTATGTGAAATGGGAGGGGGTCTTAAAACTACATAGAGGGGGAGAGTGGGGGTGGAGAGGGGTACCATATCATGACTTTCTTCATATTATGGTATGAAATGACAGCACTATGGCAGTCAGCAATTAATGTTGATAAATGATAGATACTCGTAGATGAAAGTGTATCTGATATTCTAGTGTTATGCAGATATCTTACTTAAACGCATTGCGGTTTGGACTTAAGCGAATATTTTTTGGAGGGTTTTTCATAAGGGGCCATGCATACACTATGGATACCATCTCATTTGCAGTGCACTTCTGGTAATTCTGAAAACATTTTCCTAGTATTTTTATTTGAAGTTCGTTCTTATTTTATGTCTAGTCTTATCCCCGCAACTAGTCGTGCATTCACTTTCATGTGCTTCAAACTTTTTGTGAATATGGTTTCGCGTTTTTAGGTCAAAGGGACAAGCACAAGCAATGTTCTTGAGGCATGAAGGGTTTCTAGGAGCTTTAGGTGCATTTATGAGCTACGAAAAGCATGGGTTGGATGACCTTATGGTTCATCAGCTTGTAGAAAGGTTCCCAATGGGTGCACCATATATTGGGGGAAACATCCATGGCCCACCTTTGGGAGATCTCAATGAGAAGGTAGGTTTAGCCACTTTCATGGACATGGTGCTTTTTTTTTTTTAACTACATTGCATATTCTTTGATACATAACCATTGTTTGCATTTCTATGGTTGGTTTCCTCTGTATTTCTTCCTCAGTAGTCCATATATTCCTAATGAACTGAATGGGACTGTTAGAATAATTCTAGATGTAAAGAATTGTTAGCATTATTATAAACTTAGTGGGAACATTATTATAAACTTAGTGGAAACATGTTAGCATAATTATAGGTTAGTGGAAACATGTTAGCATAAAATATGTAGGATCTTTTTCCTTTATATTAGTATAAATATGTGTAATGTCTTACTAAATGATGTAGAGGAAATAAGAGTTTTTCTCTCAACAGGGACATTAATTAAAACTTGACCGTTGGTGGGGCTTAATAGGTGTTTTATGTACTTCTTGTAATGCCAATGCCTTATCAATGTAAGTGGGACAATTGCTTAGAATATATTCGTTACTGCTTTTTCTACTTTCAAAAGCATTGGCCTTAAAGTGAAAGATTCCTCAAGCAACAGGCATATATTCTCAGGATCTGTTTATGTTAGACGCAGTGGCTCAAATTTAAAGGCAAAACCCTTATACGGTCGGATAGCATTGATATAGTTTTTGGGCCTCTCAGAAAACTTACTTGTTATCATTGAGTTTGGTGCGGTCATTTTTCTTCACCGGTCCAAGGGTTTGATAGTTGTTAAAAGTAAGTTTATTCTTTGCTAGAAACTTGGCTACCTCTGTTTTTTCTTTATTCTCAACATAGCATAGCTTTATTTTCTACATCCGTGTACCTTTCTTTTGACCTCTTACTTTTAGAGGTAGTTCAATTGCATGTCGACTGAACTGGGGCAGATCTGTATATTTTGATTTTTAAAGGCTGTCTGTTATCGTGATTTAGCCATGTAGGATACGCTTCACTACCAACCCCAACACCCCCAACCAAGGAAAAAAGAAAATACTAATACATAAATTAATGTTATAATAAATGAATATGATATCTAAAGAAAACTACTATTTCAAAATACATTACATTCAAAATAGGGATTTGCATAACATCTCTGGAGATTCACTTGATTGAATATATCTCTTGCTTCGTTCTGGGATTACATTCAAAATACATTTATGATTATACATTTTTTACAATTACATTAGCAAGTGTTGAACTTATATTGCAGATATCGTGGATGGAGAAGTTTGTGCTAAAGGGAACTGAAATCACTGCTCCTGTTCCGATGCTTTCTCCAGGAACTACGGGCCTTGGAGGCTTTGAAGTTCCATCATCCAGAGGAGATACCTTACGTCCTGATGCTAGCAAACTAAATGTGGGTGTCCTCCATCTTGTACCGAGCTTGGAGGTGTTTCCTTTGTTGGCTGATCCAAAAACGTGAGCTGATCAAACGAACTCCTTAAGTTGTATTTTAGATTCTGATTTCTTCGTCTTATTCTTTCTCGCCGACCCGTGATTTGAAATAAATTTACCTAACAGATTTTTCATTTTTGCCTTCTCCCTTCACAAGAAATTAAGTCAATATCCGTTTTAACTTGTTCATAGGAGAAACATTTCCTGCATGTGAAAATCTGCTTATGGACTTGCCACTTGGTTTATTTATTATGTCATGATTTTATTTGCAGATATGAGCCCAACACTATAGATCTTTCAGATCCCGGCGAGCTAGAGTACGTGCCACAAACTTGATTGTGAAGTCGCTTATGATGTTCTTACAATTTTGATTTCTTTGTAATCATTTTCACTACGACTAAGTTTTTTACTTTTGTGTTTATGTAGGTATTGGTTCACTGTCCTATCGGAACATATGCCAGACCTTGTTGATAAGGTATAGATTTAGAATCTTATTTTGCTTTCTTGTTTGTCCTCGTTGACAACTTGGAGCAATGCTTTGGTGATTTTTCTAATAATAGAAATTGTTGTCCTCTTATTTCTGGTTCATTTTGGTGTACCTTTATGACCTTGCTTTTGATAAAATATAAATTTCATTTACATCCCTATTATGAGAGTTTGGTATAAGCTTTGCAGGCTGTGGCTAGTGAAGGTGGTACAGATGATGCTAAGAGAAGAGGAGATGCATTTGCTCGTGCATTCTCTGCTCACCTTGCAAGGTTCATCTATTTCTATCTTTTGAATATTTTCTTATTGAAATCTATAAGGGTATATATATGTGTGTGTATATATATATTCTGTTTTCCATTCTTTTACTCATCAAATTTCGGTTCTGCCTGGTAGGTTGATGGAGGAGCCGGCTGCATATGGAAAACTGGGGCTAGCAAACCTCTTGGAACTTAGAGAGGAGTGCTTGAGGGAGTTTCACTTCCTTGATGCCTACAGAAGCATAAAACAGAGGTAAAAATTCCATAATTATTATCTCATTCTTATACACGTACTTCCTGATGACGTTAATTTTAACATCAAGAAATAATTTTTTAAAATCGTACTTTTTAACTTTTGGGTTTTGTCTCGGATTTTTTTTTTCTAAGTTTCTTGTTGAGCTTTGATCCACTATTGACATTTTACATGCACGTCGAGCATAATGCATTATGCTATCCGGTTCTGTAAATAGGGAAAATGAGGCATCCCTTGCAGTTCTACCCGATTTGTTAGCGGAACTTGATAGTATGAATGAGGTACGTATTCTATTGATAAGCTCCTCACGACTTCAAGTATTCGAGTTTTCACATGATTGGTTTTATAAACTTTTACATATTGTCATACGAGTTTTATTTTCCCCATCAAATCTGATTATATTTGTAATTTTTGTTTACATTCCTCGAAAACAAATTATACAGGCCATTCTCATGTTAAGCAGTTCACATTTTTGTTTGGTTATTTGAGTAAATACCTTGTTTTAAAATTACAAATACCCCTTTTGAACATTGAAATCTGATCAGAACTGATTTTATTTTTCAAGAAGCTTGGATTTTGCGAAACTGGGATAAATGTAGGAGCAATTTTAACAGTGTATTAAAATTTGAATTATGACATCATTTAACTATGTGTAGTGATCATCGGAAGGCGTTAACTGTAAGATGGGTAAGTTACGACTTACGAGGGATGTATGTGTAATTTTGAATAGAAAATGGAACATTGGTATAATAGTACATAGTTGTAGAGAGGGTGTTGTATCATTACAAGTCTTCTCTTCTTAAGGTTATTTTTGGTTTTCAGGAGACAAGATTGCTAATGTTAATCGAAGGCGTACTCGCTGCAAACATCTTCGACTGGGGCTCCCGTGCATGTGTTGATCTCTACCATAAGGGGACGATCATTGAAATTTATAGAATGAGTCGGGACAAGATGCAAAGGCCTTGGGGGGTTGGTGTAGCAGTTTTTTTTCCTCTCTTATTACGGCACAACATAGAATTCGCTTTAGTAATTTCATTTCATTTGGATATTAAATGATATTATGCTTATATTTACGCAAATTCAGGTGGATGATTTTGATGTTTTCAAAGAGAGAATGTTGGGGTCTAAAGAAAAGAAGCCTCGCCAATATAAACGAGCGCTACTTTTTGTGGATAACTCGGGCGCTGATATTGTATTAGGAATGCTTCCGCTTGCAAGGGAACTTCTCCGACGAGGAACTGAAGTAGGTGTTTTTTTTCCTTTTTTTTTTTTTTTTTGTTTTCCCCAACCCCCACCCCCAAGACGAGCTGATAAAATCAGCTCTCAAGCATATTAATAATAAATCTTCACCACAGAATTCTTACCAGTAATACTAGACATGGTCAAGGGGGACAAACAAGTCAAGCCAGCTTGCAAGCCAAAATCTCGAGCTGTTTGGAGGTCGAGTTGAACTCAATCGAGTTTGAACTTGACCTCAAGCCTTCTCAAGCTGTCTGTACTGGGCTCACGGCTCGCGAGTCAGGATATAATTTTAATATGTGTACTAGGCTCACAGCTCGCGAGTCAGGATATAATTTGCATAACTTTTTATATTATTAATGTGTGTCTAACTATTAAATTAGTATTATATTTGTCTACACGGACTATTACACACACACACGCACACGCACACACACACACATACAGAAGCTGAATCTTTGTTTTCCTTTTTGTGTTACACTTTTCGCTTGAAGCTTCAACACAGTTATGTTTCATTTTCGTCATGCAATTAAAAGTTTCTCTAGACCGAAAACTCATGTTTATTGGAGAGAAACAACGGTCTCCACTATTTGTAAATCTCCCGAGTAACAAATTAACACGTACAAATTTGCAGGTTGTGCTGGTTGCCAACTCCCTACCGGCCTTGAATGATGTTACTGCAATGGAGGTACCTGATATTGTTGCTGAAGCTGCTAAGGTCCGTTTATCTCAGTTCACACGAAGAAGCACTTAGCACTTTTACTCTGACTTCTACCACTTTTTGCAAGATAAAACCTGTATGTTTAAATATCAAGAGTAAGACTCAACTTTTTGTG
>CM047871.1:23268520-23683520 GCA_026212405.1 Petrea volubilis | reverse complement strand
ACTAAAAAAAACTAAAATAATATAAGAAAACTAAAAGCCTATTTGGATGATTTTTTTTTAAAAGAGAAGCACTTGATTTTTGAAAAAATAAATTTATGCAAAGAAAATTGTGTTTGATTTGTTTTTTTCTAAAAAAGCAGGAAAAAGTTTTCAAAATTAACTTTTTTGGAAGTTATTTAAAGTAATTTCAAATAAAATTATTTTTTAAAATGCTTTTAATTATTATATCGAAATACAAAAAATTTTAATTTTAAAAAATTAATTATAAAAAAACACAACTCAAAAAATTATTTTTTTAAATTTATCCAAACCAACTCTAAATTTGACAATTGCTGAATCACACAAACAAGCAATTTATGCGTTGACTGAGAGAAGTATTTGCTTTTTCCTACTCAGAAAGACATATATATCTATACACACACACACACACACACACACACACGCGGGCGCACGCACGCACACATAGAGATATATATATATACACACACACAGATTGTATATAATATATATATCCCTTATTTTCACCGTCGCTCTTCACTGTTTTCAGTTGCCAACTCAAAACCACCACTCTTTCTTTTCTTTGTTTCTCTGTTTATATCAGATCCCTCTCTCTCTCTCTCTCTCAAGAAATTAATTTAGCCAGCAAAATGGAGATAGTTTTTTCAATTCTTCAGGTTCATATCCTCAACCATCTTCTTTTTCTTCATTATATAATTTGTGGTCTGCATTTATTTGTTGTTTTAATTTAGAAGTATTCTTTTGTTTGGGCTTCTTGTTGATTTTTTTGGTGGGTTTGCGCCCCTTTTTATGTTTATGCCTCAGTTATGTTTTCAGGGAAAAAATGTGTGTGACGCTGTTTATTGTTATTATTATTTTTGGGTTAAATTTTCGGGAATATTTTGACTTTTAGTAGAACAAACAAAGAAAGCTGTTTGACTTGTGTTTTCTTGTTTTTAACAGCTTTGGAATTGATGGGTAATTGGTTTTATGGGAAAAAGGTGTGATCTTTATGGTACATTCTTGAAATGGAAAATAAGGCCACCTCAGAAACCCTAGAAAAGGATTTTGTGGAGTCAAAAGTGAGTGAGGCTTTACAAGAAGTGAACTTTGTTTCCTTGTGTAGTTTAAGTGAGGAGTGTACAGATGATGTTTATAGTGGTCACATTGAAGTTAGCCATGTGAACCTAGCAAGAAAATTAGATAATGGGAGCTTAAATGAATCTACTGTGTTTGATGATATTGATGGAAATAACCAGATAAATAAAGGGTCTGTGGATAGCTGTCCCAGCGATCAGTTTTTAGTGTTAACGAATAGCAATGAAATGAATGTAAATGTGCCGGTTTTGGAAGGGGACTCAAAATTTAGCGCGAATGAAGGCGACCACATGTTGCATCCCCATGAGCCTAGTTCGCCGACAAAGATAGAAGTTTCTGGAAGTGGGATTAATTTATTTGTGGAAGTTTTTGGTCCGTTAGATGGGATTTCTGGGGGCAATAATGATCTGAAACGCACATTGGGAGAGGGTAACTCCAATCAAGAATGTTCACTTGAAGAAAATGGAGCTATGTCTTCTGGTGTTAAAAATGTGAGTGCCAAGAATGAAGTGGAAGACATTGTTGGAGATCAAGAATTCACTTTTGATGTGGGTGATTTGGTGTGGGTGAAAACCAAAACTCCACTGTGGTGGCCGGGGATGATATCTGATCCTTCAAATGCTGCTAATGATGCAATGAAGCCTGAAAAAAGGGGTAGCTATGTTGTTAAATATTTTGGAAATGCAAATTTTATCTGGTGCCAAAACGCTGACTTGAAGCCTTTTGTTGAGTACTTTGAACAATTTTCTGGCCAAAACAACTCTCGAAGCTTCTTTGGTTCAGTTGAGAAGGCTTTATCTGTGATTGGTCAGCGTGTGAAGTCAAAGATGACTTGCCCTTGCTTCTCAAAGGACCGTCAAACACTTGCAGCTGCCCAAGAGAATTCAATGTCAATGGGCAACAAAGGTAAATCTGATGTTCTTTCGTTGTCTCAGTTTGAGCCCACAACATTTTGTGCCAGTGTTCGAAATCTAGCCCGTTCTGTTAATGTTCCTAGTAAAATTGAGTTGACAATAATGAAGAACCGTTTATCAGCGTTTTATAGTTCAAATGGCCATTTGGAGTTGCCTCTGCAGATGCTCAGGTCAGGTACTGATGCTAATTCTCAGGATGTGTTGACATCAGAAGGCTTAAATGAAGCACGTAAAAAAACTGCAAAGGTCCGTGATAGTGATGTCACTCCATCCCGAAGGAAGAAGAAGAGGAAACAAAGTTATGATGCTGACATTGGTTTTGGTGATAACATAGCTTCATGGGGTAAAGGCTTTGAATCACGTGAAAGGAAGAAGAGCAAGTATTTATCTTATCCTTATGTTGATGTCAACGAGAAGCTTAATGAATCATCAAATTCAGGACAAGAAACAGGAGATACAAAATCCACTCCCGTGGGTAGCATGAATTCACGAAAACGAAGCTCAAAGAAACCTTCTTGCCAAAAAGCTGATAATATTGATGCATCTTCAGCTGAGCTGCTATCTGAACTTTTTTACACAGCCCGTGATTGTTTTTATCTCAGCGGAAGCAAGTATTCTGATTCTTTGAAGCAATTTTACAGTAGTTTCAGAATGTTTGCATTTCTTGATGTTGATATAGCCTCTAAAGATCAGCAGGAACAACCCAATCTCGAGAAATGCCTTAAGAAGAATTCTACAGAAGCCCAGGTGCAGGTCGAAGGAATTAGAGGGGCTAAGGAATCTGAAAACAAGACAGTGAACATCGCACCTGTAGAACAGAGTGTTGAAAACGCTTTAGCTAACAAATCCTCAGAAACACATAATCCACAAGCAAAAGCGAATGTTGTTCGTAAGAGGGCTAAGAAGAAGAAGGAACAAGTTTTATCAGCTGGTCTTGAGCCTATGAACAGTTCTTTCAACATGGGCACCAATAATTATCCGAATAATGGCTCATGGATGATTAGCTTCCAGCAGACTACATCTGATGCACCCAAAAGCAAAACAACTCCCAGCAGCACAGAGGGATTGAATCCAGGGCTTTCTCAGGTCGACCCAACTGCTAGATTACCCGATTTGAATGGAGACCAGCCCAGCTTTTCAGTTAATCGCATTCCAGCTGTAGGGCCTCCTACAAATTGTGGCCAACCTTTACCAGATATTAGTGGTGGTCAGCAGATGGTCTTCTCGTCCATCCCATTGGTGAAGGAAGCACGAGTGGGTGTTCAAAATATCCCACAATCGAATGACGGGATAAATGGCACTAATAACCAATGTTGGAATCAAGAATTCACGACAAGAGAAGTGGGGACCAACGTGATAAATACAGGCCTCGGCCCATGTATTCAGCAGTCATTTCAGATGGGATCGCTTTTTCCTTCTGCTGTCAAACCCGAGCGCAAAAAAAGGAAAAGAAAGGAGAAAACAAGTCAAGATGCTTCAGCCATTCCAGAGAAAACAAGTCAAGATGCTTCAGCTATTCCAGACTTGAATGGAAATTTGCCCGAGGGAAACCATGTATTATCACCTGAAGATAATCCTCAACAAAAAAAGAGGAGAAGCAACAAATATGCCACAGCTGATGGAGAGGTAAATCTTGGTGGCAGTCTTCTCCTGAGCTTTGCTCCAGGACTCACTCTCCCATCTAAAGAGACACTTGTTGCTACATTTTCAAGATTTGGCCTGTTGAAAGAGTCAGAAATGCAGGTTTTAAATGATACAAGCGTGCAGATTGTATATGAACGGAGCTCTGAGGCAAGATTTGCATTCAGAAGCTTGGAAAAAAACAACCCTTTTGGAGAATCGCTCATGGAGTTCAAACTGCATTGCGTGCCTGATACCCCAAGGGCTGTGGAGAGAAAAAAAAAGCAGCAGATGGTGCAGCGCTTCGCCCCTGTGGAGGCATCCAAGAACTCGCCAGCTAAGCCTGGGGAGACTACCCGTGACATCACGTTCATTAGGCAGAATGTGGAGATGATGAAGATGACTTTGGAGAAAGCAGGGGATAATCTCTCGCCGGAGATGAGAGCTAAGCTGGAGAATGAAATCAAAGGCTTTCTCGACAAGATCGGCTCCATGGGTGGCGGCCCAGCCTCGGCTTAGGCTTAGCTTCCAAGTGTAAAACTATGAATAACTATTGTAAAAGCCGGCTTAGGCTATTTTCCGCGGCTCGGTTTGGTTGGGGGAGGGGCTTATTTTTGTACTCTTGTTATTATTATTTTTTTTTTTGAACTTGTATCTATCTTCCTCTCTAATATCAACCATTAGTCGCAGTAATTAAATTGCTTTGAGATAGTTGGAAATATTCTTGCTTTTTTTGCAGAACGAGGACTCAACTTTTTTCAGGACTCAAGAACAGCTTCAGGAACTGGCATGTGCTGTGTTTTATGTTTCAAGAATATAACTGACGAACTTTTAGTTTAGGCTTGTCTCAATTAGGGGGAAAAAAATTAAAAGAAAGAAAAACTCTATCTATTAAAATTATAACTAGGCTCAAGAATTCAGCAGGTGATGCTTCAGCATTTGGTCATATTTGTTATGCAAACTAAATCATTATTTTCTCACTTTGTTTCGGTTCGCACTGACCATATTAGCCGACTAGACAATAGAGTGGCTCATTGTCTTACTAGAAACAGTAATCCTAACCTTGAAGGTTTGGCAAATATTCCTACACTTGCAGAAAATCTTGTATGTGAACATCTTGATTGATAATAGCGTTGTTGCTTTTCCTAAAAAAGGAAAACAAGTATAATATTAGCGATAGAAACGTTAAATGATAATATCAAAATTATCGCTCCTATTAAATGATAATATCAAAAGTTAGATGACAAATAATTTTTATTTTAAATGGTCTACATAGATGATTTTTGATTTTTTGATTTTTTGACTAGACCAAATGCATGATTTAATACTTTAAAATGCGTTATTCAAAGTTACAACATCTCATGGTGACAACTTAATACCCAAAAAATAGCCACCATTATTTTTGATAATATTTTTGTCATCAGTGGGTTGTTACAAATAAAAGTGTTTGATAATTTTCAATTATGATAACTCGTTACAATTTTGTTATTATTAGCTTTGTCACTCATTGAAGATGCATCTTTCTTGAACTAGTTATGAGTTGAATTCTATCCTCGAATGACGAGGTTGAGATGAGGGAAATATGCTAGTTTGAGTCATCGACTTGCTAAAATGACAATACACGTGAACCTAGCCGGTAACACCACCGACGAAGGCCCTCCCATTCTTAAATCAAAAAGGGATTCCAAGCAGAAATCAAAGGAAAGTTATAAGATGTACTTAGAATGGACTAATGTGCAGTGAACAATATTTTGACTTTTAATTTATTTATAGATCATGTTAGGTATTTAGTGGATTAGGGCGGATGTGGCATACCAAAATCGAAACTCACTTGGCATATTCTTTGACGCATGGTAGTAGAGACCTTCCCAACATTCGAAAGGCAACAATGTGTCAAAAACTGTTGTAAGGGGACCACTTCGAGCAGAACACTCGAGGATGTCCTCGAATAATCTCAAGGGTGGGGAATCGCACTAAGGCCCAAGGAGGCTCCTTAGTTGGGACCTATCTATTGAATGAGCACCGTCAAGGCATTAACATGGGAGCCACATGGTGCGAGGTTATTGCCATATCATTCATTCTCGCGATAATTTTTTTTCATATAATATATAAAACTGCAACAATTTTTATATTATCATCAGTTATTTTGTTACTAATTGTTTCTTCTTTTTCCTTCTTTTTAAATGCTTTCATTGATAATTTCTTTAAAATGTTAGGGCCGAGGAATTTAAAAAGAAAAAAATTACTAATTGGTGCAGTATTGTTATTAGCTGGTAATTAAGTTATGTAGGCTTGAGTAGTCTTTGTAGGTTGTTTATTACGTTAAATTCTTAAACTAATATGACAAAGCATGCCTCTATCAATTCATGGTCCCTTGAATTCAATAAGCATCATTTTTTTCATGTAAAAAATAATTATTACTCCCCCCGTCCCACAATAGATGTCGTTTTAGAATTAATTTTTTGTCCCGTAATATATGTCTTTCTCACAATTCAAGAGGGAATTTATTAGTAATTTTCTAATATACCCTAAGACAATAATTAATATCTTTTGTAAATTTTTTGAAAAATCTCCCAACAACTCATTAATTATGAGGATATTTTAGTCAAATTAATCTATAATTAATGATGGTAGTCCAGTTTCTTCATCCTTATGCAATAATCTAAAATAACATCTATTATGGAATGGAGCGAATACATTATTACATTACAATCATCTTTAAAATATCCAACAATTAGTAAACACTAATTAATGAATCATAAAAGAATAATAATAAATAACAAACCCATATAAATGAGATAAATATTTATAGTTCCTAGGGGACTTGAACCCAATACATTATTTGTCACATTTTAGGCCAGTGAGCTCATCAAACACGAGATTTATAATTGAATAGGACTATGAATACTCATTTCCCGTACGTGAATGAAATGAGGCCCCAACTTGACTTGAGACCAGGACTTCTAACAACTCGCACTAATAGCGGTATTGAGCAACTGGAGGTTGATGGAAAAGGCAGCCACTACCCTCTCTCCCCTCTAGCCGACTACTAGGGCTGTAAATGGGTAATTAAATTTTTTTTTTGTCATTTGCATCTGTATTCATTTATAGGATATATTATCCGTATCCGTATAAGGCGGATATTATCCTCATCCGATTAATAAATGGATACGAATATGATAGGAAGATAATGATTTCGAATTTGGTTAGAAAAAGAAAATATTTAATAAATGTATTGGAATTTTTTAATCAAAAATTATAAAGTCTCCAATTTTTTGAATAATTAGTTGACTATATATTACATCATGCATGACAAGGTATTACATCATGAACATGCATCTATTAAATTGTGTGTGCTGATTTCAGTGCCAATTATATTTGAATTGGACACTTTTAACACTTCATAGTAAGATCGCCATTACTTTCACGTTTATATATAATACTTTTGCACTTCCCCAAGCACTCAAGATGACTAGCTAGGTTATAGACATGAACCTAAGTACATAGGTGATTCAAATACGTCAAAAACATTCTTTTGCACACAAATATATATATATATATATATATATATATATGTATGTGTGTGTGTGTGTGTGTGTGTGTGTGTATAACAATATCTTCCTCGAGATGTCACCAAATCCAGCATGTTTCTTTGGAATTTCTTAAATCATAAATTTAAGCTAAAAACAAAGTAAATGATGTAACTAGTGAACTGTAGGATAGAACTTTAATTATATCATAATCATATTATAATCATACTCAAAGACTGGCACAATCCTCCCATTCACACTCACCTAGTTAAGTCAAATAAAAATAAAACCAACACCAAAAAAAAAAGGGGTCCTCGGTAGGATAATTACTAATCTACCCCTAGGCTCTCATTTCTTGACAACATGATATGAAATTAACCCTGGGAAAAACATATAGTAATTAACTACAAACATAAATTTAGCCTAATTAATAAATTATTGATTTAAACTAATGGATTCGTCGTGGAAGATCCGTATCCGTTCATCAACCCGGTCCACGACCCGAGCCCCCCAAAATTATACCCTGTATCCGAGTTACAAGCCTGTTGATGATCATGCCATTCGAGAGACAAAATCTTTGTATTTGGCTTCACATCATGATCGTCAACCTCATGATCATTTTGATCTAAATTATGATTATGATCGTACGGAAGCATCAGCCTCTGGCAGCTCTCGAGAATGCTAGTCCCGGCCGCAGCGGAACCAATCCCATTGTTATGATCTGACATTCCAAAGGGAGAACAAAGGCCATGAAAGTTAGTTGTAGCCATGTTAATCCCACCAAAATTGTTGTTATCACCAAAGTTATCATGGCTGCCCACGAGTGACTCGTATTTGTTCTCCATGAAATCGAACGGGGTGGGGTTATCGATCAAGAATCCAGACGGGTTCGTCGTGTTATTGCCAAACAAGCCCTGCCCGGTCGAGGCATGGTGGAGCGACGCGAAGTGGAGCTGCTCGGGGAAGGCGAGCTGGAGATCGGTGGGACTGAGATTTTGATTTTGATTGTTGTGGTTACTGGTTATGGAAAGACAATGGCTGGAGAATATCGGAGTTGTTGAGGATCAGAGAGGATGAAGGTGACATCAATGACGATGACTGGTTGTTGTTATTGTTGTTGTTGTTACTGCTGTGATGATGAATATTATAATGATGGGGTGGGGATGAGGACGAGGAGGAGGGTTTCTTGGAGTTTGTGCTGTTGGAGGAGACTTTCTTGTTCTTGCGGCAGCCGCCCCCGACGGGGATGTTGCGGAGGGTCCCACCTTTGGTCCAGTAGCGGCGGCAGGTCTTGCAGAAGTATCGGGGCTGCGACAGGCTATAGTTGTTGTAGTAGCAGAACTTGGTGTGGGTGGACTCGCAGCGCGGGCATTTCAGGGCCTGCTCGTGCTGCGGCCTCAGCCGTCGCTCGATCAGCGGTCTGCTACATGTCAGGATGTCGTCGCCCGATGGGGTCGTAATTGGTGAAGAAGAATCCATTCCGGGACCATCCTCAGAGATCGTGCCCTGTAATGATTATCATTTTTTTTTATTAAAAAGAAAATGTTTAGTACATTTCTTGTCTGTAATTAACATGTAATAAAAGATGTTATATTATATTGATGCATCCTAACTGAATGCATACAATTTGTTTCGATGTGTGAGACAAGTATAATATAGTGTGTGTGTGTGTGTATAAGTGAGTGTATTGAAGAAAGTAACAGTCAATGTAAGGAAGGATTCAAACTACAATGTGTGCTGCATGACACATTTTGCCATTGTGTGAGAAAAGTATAAAATCATGTGAACAAGTGAAATTTAGACAGAGGATTGCTTTGTCTATATTTGTAAAAAATATTCCGCCAAATCAGGTACGAGTTTGAATTTTCGGAAGAGAAAATATCAATGCGAGTCCAAAAACAGAAGAATAAAATGCCAAAATTAACTATTTTCTTAATAGTTTTGGTTAAAGGAATTGAAGGAGCCTAATTATTTTGCTTCAATGAGAAAAACATGCACTGCTCAAAATTAAATTTTGCAACTTTTGAAAGTCTTGCTTGGTCACAAATAAAAGTGGCTAGCTCCTTTTTCCCACACCTGCAAATTAACTACCATTTCCTAACCATATCAAGTTCAAACTAATATCCCTTTTGAGGGCATATATATATATATATATATATATATATATATATACGTTTGAATACCCATATCATTAGAAATTAAAGAATATATGACTCAAACCCCATAACATCTGATAATGCCCCTAATAAAATCGACAAAACGAAAGATTAATTAGAAAAGTATACGTGCGTTGCATGCATTGCAGTGTTGTTGATAATTACCTGCAGCCAATCGGATGAATCCATGCAAACTTGTAGAGAGGTAATGCCCATTTAAGTGTTTGCTATTAGTGTAATATCTTAGACTCCTCGAGTACTATGAAAGGATATCAAGAGTATATTTAACAACCCTTTTCTTGATTTATACCACTAGAAATCAAAAATAGAGAGAAAGAGAGAAACCTTGTAAAATCTTTATATGTTTTAGAGTGAGAAGGGAATTGAAGAGAGAGAGAGAGTGAATTGGAGAGGATGTTGTTGATGGCATAGCAAATGTGGGAGTGTAGGGAGGGGTGGATTGTGAATAAGAAGGAAGAAAAAGTAGCGTGTGGTGGGACTCACTGACAATCACTGCTCCCTCACTCCCATCGTCGGAATACCCCTTAAATGGGGTCCACGTATAAACACCAAAGGGGGCGCTGGACCCCACCCAAGGGGGTCATAAACGGGTGAGATCGTGTGTTGGATCAAAGAGCGGAAGAATTTGGGCCGTGGGATGGAGTGGATTTTGGGCGTCAGAAATCACGGCTTCGTAGAAGTCCATTTCTGACGTGACGACCGAGAATTTTTGGGTCCAAGATAAAGAGAGAGAAAGTTGATGAGAGAGAAAGGGAGAGGAGAGAGAGAGAGAGAGAGAACACTAGAAAAACCGAAAGCGCACTCCAAATGGGGGGGTCCATATTTGGGGGGACCCATTCACACTCCGCTCGCAAGCAAAGGATAAATTCTCTTCTATGTCACGTGTCTCATCCTCCTCGAGTTTCGGCCTTAGTCTATATAATTAAATATAGTCAATATAATAAATAGTGAGAAAATGTTTTGATTTTAAAACTTGAATTTTGCAAAATATGTGAAACCTAGTGAATAAAGATGGAATATTTTAATTTAAATTTGAAATTTCAAATGTGAAACGAGATAAAAATTCGTGTTTTTGCTTGTAAACGTATTTATTTATGTCGAAATTCTTATTTCACTATCGTCGCTAAAAAATTATGATTAATGCTTATGTGCTTTTCTCTTATTAATATTTTCGGGAGTAGTGTAATTTTTCGATTTCAAAAAGATAAATACTGAAAACATTCTTCGTCCATTTTTTTTTTAATAATATTTAGGTGTAAAACATTTTTTTCTATTCAGCTTTCTAATATTTAACTATTGATCACCACTTCGAATTTCTACAATATAATCGTGCTACAAACACTTACAAGTTCAAAACACCCCTTCAACTCCTTGTCATGCATTTGAGTCACACGCATGTGAGTTTTCTTCTAATATATAATATTTTATTTCTTTTACTGAACGACAGTTTAATTATATTTTTATAGTATTTAGTGGCTCTTTTAACTTAGATAATTGATTATTAGATATAACAGTTATATTTTATTAGGATATATAGTTAATATAATTGTTTGAAATGTATTGCTCTCTCTCTCTCTCTAACTATATGCATCTAAAAAGAAAGCACCCCTTCAATTCGGAAAATAATAATAATAATTAATTAAGTAATCTTAGCTCCATAATTAATTCACCCCTTCAACAAAATCTTACCTCCATCATTAATCAAGCAGAAAGTCATAATCAATCAAATTAGATTAATTAATAATTTCAAGGTTTATAACCAATGTTTAATTTGATTTGATGGTCATGCACGGAGTGGATTTTTTTGTCCCCATTAATTAATGTTTGATTTAGTTCGTTAATTTTGTTGGCTGCTTAAACGTGATACACCTTTTGGTCAGAATAAATACTTATACAGGAACGTTATTAGTTATCGCATTGTGTTGTAATTAATTTCCTCATTTCACGTAATTTTGGGATTATTTTAACTATTTATGGAAATTGGAACTATGGTTTCTTAAATTAATTAACCCATAATTAACGAAGTTTCGTTTGAATATATTGGATTTGTGCCTCCCATCGAAGTGAAGTTGTTTGTGTATTTTTATAATAGTGTTGTTTTTTTTTTTTCTTTCTAATTGAAGATAAGAAGCACGAACCATTATAATGAAAATTTTCTAATTTCACACATCATAAAAAAAACCGGTCCTCTCTAGTCCCCGTCAAGGGAGGGTGCCCTTCTACATGCTCTATTCGAAGTTCTCGATGACACGAGATTTGATTTTAGCACGTATTAAACATTTAATACAGGTCACATTAGTTCATGTGAGCATCAAATACACAACTAGATTGACTAGTCATCAATCGCCTAAGCGTCCCAACCAATTTAATGCCGCTGCTCTAGCTAGGGGTCGAGTCAGATCACTAGCTCATCCGGTCGGACCATTAGAATTAGTATTGGCCTAGCCGATTAACCTAATTAAGTAACCCCATTCATGTGTAGCACCCAAGGCTGATATTAGCTCTCCACAATAAATACCCCTCATTTATTGAGGTGAATGCGTACTTCTAAATACCTCAAATTTCTTATATTATTTTTAGGCGATATTCTCCTTCTATATCTTATTTAGGTAACAAAAGATTTTAGTCAAGACCGTCTTGGATTTGCTCACCTCTTTGTGGGAGAAAATCCAACTTCCACCTCAAGAAGGTCTATCCCCTCGACTCAACCAACTCGACAGAAATCCTCCGCCCTTGTTTAACACAAACCTAGTGTTACAATTAAATCAGGCATCAAATGTAGAGCCTATTTAAGTGTAGGATTTGTGCTGGCTAGCCCATGCTTGTTGGCTGTTGCATTGGATGCTTGTCTAGTGCTGCAAATTTTAATTTATTTTATTTAAGTTATTTACTTATAAACATATACATTTATATTTATAGGATAGGAGTAAATGCTATAAGCCTATAATCAAGTGGCTGAAAAAGTGATTGATTCAGGTGCTTTAAACTCACTGCACATCTGACAATTCTTCACCAGAAATCAGTACGATTCAATCACTATGTATTTTTCTTAACACCAATCATTTAATTCTTTCAAATTCAATCATAAGGCAATTATTTTTATTTTTACACCTTTTTATGAAACTTATAAAGTTCTTAATATATTTAATTTTTTTTTATAATAAATTTCATTTGTAGTAAATTTGTTAGTAGATATCTTATTATTAATTATATTTTTAGTTTAATTCATATCGAATCTCTCTATCACAATTTTTTTTCTTAGTAAATGGAACGCTTTCTTGTACTGAATAGAAATTATTAATCACTGTTTGAACGAAATTTTGACTGAGTATTTAAACAGCCAAATTGAAACAAGTCCTTAGTATGTGACATATAACTTATGACTTAAAAACACTACCATAGAACAAAAAAATCATAAACACTACAAGAAAATATAATGTCAACAAAAAAAATATTAAATGGCTAGCAATTTCATAGTAGTAACTAATGACTAATTATTTTGGCACAACGATAATTTTTTATAAATTGAACTGTGACAATAATCTTATTTCAACCATCCCTACTAACATTAATTATACACGTATAGTGATAATTTAGTGATAGCACAACTATCGTCACCAATCTTGACATTTTTTTTAAATATCGATCGCATTTTTAAAAACCAAAAACTCATGTCACTAAATATACAAAATTAATATGAAAGTTGTTAATTACCACTCAAAATCAACAACTTTCACATTATCGTTTTATTTGAATCTTTATTCTTTGTTTTTGCGATAAGGTAATTAAATAATCATGACATGGGGTGATTGATATCAATTGTATTTAAATAGAAACTTGTTATGCTTAAAAAGTTAAATTTTAAAAAATAAAACTTTGTATCATCAATCGGTAGCATTTCAAAAATTTGAAATAAAACAGATGCCATATTCCTTATGTCGAATGGAGGGAGATTGAAATGTATACAAATTTCGATCTTGAGGATGAAGCTAACCAAATGATTCTTTGTTTCTTTTTTTTTTTTTCCCAATTGATTTAAATAAAAATATATACAATGAAAAGTTCATTTTTTTTTGGTTTAAACTTTAAAAAGGAAATAAATTATGCTGCCTTTCTTCTCGTGCAAGGTTGTTCTTGCATCCGAGGCAACAAAAAAGAGAAGGAATTATTGCACTAACACCAAGAAGATCTCTCTCTCTCTCTCTCTCTCTCTCTCTCTCTCTCTGTATATATATATATATATGGATGTATGTATGTATTATGAATTAGCAATATTGTCTTGTGGCCAAAATGGTGAAGGTTTTAAAGACCATTCAATTTTTTGCAAGGTCCCTCAAGATGCTAAAGGGGATCATAATTTTTTTTATTTTTTTTCCTTATCTTTTAGGTTTTAAAGGTTTATATTTTTTCGGGTTAAGATTGGTGCAATGGATGAGCGCGTAGAATGAAAATTTTGAAACTTATATCATGAGAACATAAATCCAATTTTAATAAATATTTGTAAAAACAAGAGAGAGAGAGAGAGAGAGATCTACATCAAGGCAATGTCGAGATACTAGTTATTCGTTATTTTAATTAACATATTAAATGTTGTTATGTTTTACTTTAATTAACTTATGAAATTTGTGAAAATATTTAATAATATGGTTACGCTTATTTTTACGAGTATGATTTTATGTATATGGCTATTCATCAGTGGTGAAGCTACATATAATTCAGGACACCATGCAATCCCTAATTTTAAAATTATAACATATATATGTAGTTAACTTCGAATGTACAGCCCTAACTGTCTTTGACAACACTTCTTTTGAGGCATTCCTGAATTTTTATAATTTATTTATTTTTATTATATATAACCTGTAGTTAGTAAGTGCACTAGGATCCTGGCTCCGTCGCTGCTATTGGTGTAAACCATAATTAGCTAGATAAAGATATGTAAAGTTAACTATAAAGTAACTTCTTTGTTAAGTAATAAGGCATCCTTGGATGAAACAGATAGTAGATTTAGTCATTTTTCGAGATGGAAGAACGACACTAATTAAAGAGCATCAAATTTCGTGTTTCATTTTTTCTATTTCACCTCTATATTCAAGATAATTATTCACTTCATAATATCTTAGTATGAACATGCATTCAATTAATAGAATACAAAAAAAAAATACAAAAAGTAGAACAAAAAAAAATCTGATCCGAGTTTAAAAAGAATTAATTTTCTCTTTTCATTTCTTTTCTTTGGCAACTTTACAAAATATATGCGCAGAGAAATTTACCTAAAAGAAAGTTTAGAATACAAACATGATTTGAAATGATTTGAAATCTTCTTTATCAATCCATCCTGCAAACAAACCCTTCCATAGAGGTTGGCGGGGGAGGGGGGGAGGTTAAGTTATTAAAGAAATATATATATATATATATATATATATATATACACACACAAAATTAAGTATGTTATGTTCAGCATTTTAACATTTGAAATATTATGCACTTTAGTACTCAATTTTTATAAAGATACAAACGTGGTATTCAATCACTACTAGAAAAATAACTAATAGCCATGGATTTTAGCCACGGAAAAAATTCGTGTCTAATCCGTTTTTATTTATTTTTTTTAGATTAGCCACGGCCTTATATTTTCCAGAATTTTGTGGCCTGGCCGTGGTTAATCCATGACTGAGTAAGGTCGTGGCTAATGTTAGCTACGCCACTTTTAGCCACGGATTTTTTAAATTTCTGGGCAAAAATTCGTGGCTAAATCCGTTTTTTCTAGTAGTGAATGTCTATTATTTGTGCACTAATGATTTTTTTTTTTTCACTAATCCGATGGAACTTTGTGGAAAATTAGGGAATATTTTGACGAATAGGAAATAGGGTAAAAACACTCCCCCGCCCTTCCCCCCCCCCCCCCCCCAAAAAAAAACTATGGTATTTTTTAACACATTATTATACAAACGCTTATAAATTGCACTTTACCATATGAACTTTATATTTTCACATATAACCCCCTCCGATCATTTTCCAACAACAATTAGCCCTCTCGCATAAGGACATGTGTCCTATTTGATCTATTCACTTTTACTGTCGGCAAGTGTTGATATAAAGTTCAATGGTAAAATACAATTCGTAAAAGTTCATATCGCAATATGTAAAAAGCGCAATAGTTTAGAGGAGTTAAGTGCTTTTATCCCTAAGAACAATTTTATCGAAATAGTGTAAGAAGAACTATCAGCGCACAAATTAAAAGTCGGGCAAATGCCAAATACAAAACACATCAAAAACCATGATACATAACATAATTTTTTTCCCTATAAAATTCAATACAAGTTTAATTGTTTGATTTATATATGAACTCGAACACCGAGTTCATACAAAATTTTCAAAATGAACGGAGAGAAAGACTACCAATCTAACATTGGGTAGTGGGTACTGCCTGTCTAATGCATGACGATGATTAAGGTCATTAATTAGCACAATATGAATCTGGGGAGCAGTGCAGTCAAAATTCATTCTGCGCAGACGTAGGCATCTCCGACAAAATATGGGGCCCACGCGACAACGTAACAAAAATATCGTCATGAATTTCACAAATTTTAATTATCCCACGATGATGCAATCACATACTGTATCAGATTATCTTACTAATTATAAATTAATTAATTAGTGTGAACAGAATTAAACGTAAATCACGATTTAGTACTCTGATTAGTATTACTAGCGGTGTCCCTCTTGTGCCTTTTTTTTTTCCTTGCATGTGAACGCCTACGTGTTAGTATTATTAAAATATTTTTTCTATCTCATAATATTAATCGTGTTAGAAATTTTTTTTTGTCCCATAATATTTTTCACTTTGAAGATCGGTTCATTTTAAAAGTATATATTTCAAGATTCAATTGGATATTGCGCAGCGATTGATAGCTTTATTTTGAAAATAAAGAGGGTGAGTTTTATGTTTAATCTTCTTTATGAAGTATGAAATTTTAAATTGAAATTATCAATATTTATATGATTATTATAAGAATATATGTTAATTATTTCAAAAATATGTGAAATTAGTTTATCGCAGTATTCAAACAAAATCTCCCACTAATTAATTTGTCCACAAGCGCCACTAAATCATAATTAAATTTAATGCTCGTTATAAAAAGTAACAAGAGAAATACAATACTATTCACTACAAACAGATCAGTCCAAATTCCTACAAATTTGTTCGATAATTTTCTATTCACTACAAGAAAATGAGTAAATTTGTGATAATATAATAACTGATAATCAAAAATTTGTCATTAATTATATATATTTGGTAGCAACAAATTGATGTTGTCACAAAACATAATATGCACAATGCCAATGGTGACAACTTATTGTAAATAGGTAGCAACATAGTGTAAAAGTAATAATTAGTGACACATTTATTGTGACAACTAAATGGCAATGGAATCTTATCTCGAAATTCTAATAACAATTTTTACTATCACCAAGTTGTCACCATAAGTGTGTCACTAATTATTAATGGTAACAATTAAAACATTATTTCTTGTCACCATTGAGTGATATTGTGACACATAAAAATTGTTGTCACCAAAAAAAACTTAATTAGTGACAAAATAAAATGTATTGTCATTTTATAGATACTATTTTTCTTTCCTTTTTTTTTCAATTATATCAATGTTTACGAATCAAAAAATTGCATTCACCATCGATAATTATCAAAAACATACTACTATATAATCAATCATAAACCACTATTTAGCTGGACTCGAACTCATAAATTTATGATCATAGGGTCTCCTTTTTACCAATGGATCAAGTTCTCCTTGACCCTACGAGATATTTTTTAGTGAGACATTTTTCCTCGAAATTCCATCGGAAAACTTTATTTTTCGATGGAATTTCATATTCTTCTATTGAAAAATTCCGTCGAGAATCACCAACTCTTTTATAAGTGATTCTGAATAAATTTGTCACAGCCTATATATTCTATACATTGAACAAAAATGAAATAAAAAGCTCAAATAGAAGAGAGAGAGAGGGGGGGGGGGGGGGGGGTGGAGACAAGAAGTTAGTTGTCAAAACGCATGCGCGAATAGAATGGCTCTTATCGTCGACAAATAACGCAAACGGACAACAAACAAAAATTCCACCGAACAAACAATTGACGAATCTGCCAGGGTCGGTGGACACGATCCTATATTAATTTTTATATACTATTGATCAACTCCAAATTTAGAATCTCCATGATTAACTTATTATTATTCTAATTTTTTGTAAGACAAAAAATAATATATGCATATATATATATATATATATATATTCAGATGGGTCCATGTCATCAGGAGTGGTACAACCCGACAGGGACCTTAGCTTCATTGTCGCCTGTGAAATTAGCTGCTACGATTTGGTTCGTAACTAAGTTTTGATTTTGTCGAATGGTGATAGTGAAGTGAGATTAAGTGTGAACCAGTCGAGTGGAATTTAATAAATGTTATTTAAATTGATTTTGGACTCCCTCGTGTGTGTGTGATATTGTGTTTGATTTTGATTTCAACATTGAACAAGTTCAATTGATCCATAATTTATTATATGGGGAATTACACTAATTATTTCTAAAGTTTAACTAATTTACGAAAAATTCTCTACTTTTTCAAAAATAACCAAAAACCCACTAAGGTCATATCCATATTACAAACTTATTTGCATTTTCGAAAATACCCTTTCTCCTTTTTTTGGGTGATTTACACTGATCACCCTGAGATTGGTTAATTTATGAGAAACCCCCTGTGGTTTCAAAAATTATCAAAACCCTTCCGATGTTATACTAATATTACAACTAGCACCAAAAAAGGGAAGGGGTACTTTCGAAAATTCAAATAAGTTTGTAATATGGATATAACCTTAGGGGGTTTTTGGCAATTTTCAAAAAAGTAGGGAGTTTTTCGTAAATTAGTCAAACCTCAGGGAGTGGTCAGTGTAATTTTCCCTTATTATATTTCAAATTTAATTGAGTCTACCTCCAACCATGTTCAAATCTTAATTATATCAATAAAAAAAAATGTTCGACCTTTTTCATTATATTTGGTAACGCAAGTTCAAACAGAATTCTGATAGTTCGTCTTGAATCAAGCAACTTAATTCATTTTTTTGACACCAAGTAAGAATTATGTGGTCCAGCGATGCAGGCAAACACCTTTGGCCATTCTTGCCGGGCTTGAGCTTTAGACTAATTGAGCTCGAGTTTGAATGCTCAAGTTTGGCTAGATTCTTTTGACTCAAATTCAAAACTTACGAACTTGAAATGTATAACTTCGATGCATTTAATTAAGTTTGAGACCCAAGTCCCAATTTGAGCTCGAGTTATGAATTATTTACTAGTGATTCAATAAGATTTAGGATTAATTCGTTATTGAGCACTAAGCACCATTTGGTCTTGGGACCAAATGAAGCCTAATCATGCTGAGCTTTGGCCCTTTTTTTTAGGCTCTAATTCAAGCTCAAATCAAATAACTTGAGCTCGAGCTTGACAAATTAAGAAAAATATGTAATGGTGCCTCGATCTATTTGATGGATGCCATCGAGCTGGTATGAGTGTATTGCTCTAGGACATCGTGTATAGGTGGATCTAACCAACTGACGGGTTTTAGACTAAAATTTTGTGATGCTCAAGTCACATGTGATTCGAAAGGAGATGAACGATATGCATACAGAATGTCAACCATCAAGCTCAGGAATAACAATGGTCCTATTTGAGTGCTTTGAATGTGAAAGGGTATTTATGGGTGTTGGTTATAATACGTATCCCAAGGTAGGATTAATGTGGTGATTTGTTTTAGGTAGCCCGTACCAAGATAATTATATGATGTCGTCCTTTGTTCCTACTATTAAATTAACTTTGATAAATTTAATTAAATTCGAGTTATAGGTTCTAGCTCAAGTTCAAAAACTAATAAATTACTTATTACTATTAATTACATATGAATAGAAGTAAGAAAAAAAGAAGGTTTGCAAGCCCAAAAACAGAAACTATTGGCTCAAACTCGATTCAAAACTCGTACAAATCATGCTTGAGCTGAAATTTTTCGAATTCGAGTTTGGACATTTGTCGAACCTTGTGTTCGTCAAGCTCGTAGGAAAAGCTCGATCTGTTTGCATCCCTAATTTGGTCACAACTTTCGTGTCAAACTATGGAGTAGGCCAATGTTTTTACATGTCTACTTTGAGAGCTGTAATAGATGGACTCGTAAATTTTGGGCTGATGATAGTAGACAAGCACGAGTTAAAGAAGAACTTTGAATCAATTAAACTAATAGGGAAATGGGCTTTATTGCCAGAGTGTGGGTTAATCTCTAAAGTTTGATCATAAAGTGTGATTTGAATGCCGAAGAGAAACTTCAAATTTTCAACTAAAAAGAAATACATACATATATATATATATATATATATATTCAAAAAATTGAAAATAAATAAGTAAATAAATTTCTAAAATCAGGTTATAGAAAAGTAAGTGATAAATTAGTGTTTCCAAAAGTTCAATTGATAACATGATATATTCAGTTTCAATATTGGATTTTGGAACAAGTAGAACGTTTCTTTTAAATTTATGCAGAAGCTAGTGGCAGATAATTTTGAACTTTAAAATTAAAGTAATTGTTAGGTATTGTATATAAAACACTATAACTAAAAAATAATAACTAAAATAAAACTTACGAATTATTTTAATTTTATATTTGTCACAATAAACCACGATGAGATTATTCAAGTGTGTGCATAAGCTACTACAGATAATTAAATTGACACATGCATAGTTTTAGAGTAATACTACCAGTTATCATTAACTAGAAAAGTTTATGTAACACCAAGAATCCAACAAAATTGAAAATATGAAGTTTTATAGTCATGCCATCTATGCCTAATGTAGAAATAAGGATGAGATACTGTTCATCAGTATAGTCAACTTCGCCGATTTTAGGAAAAGAACGCCTCACAGATAGTAAGAAGTTTTACATACTTTCTCACAGATCCTTATGCTTCAGGTTCAGCAAGAGACTGAGAGGGGGGGGGGGGGGGGGGGAGAGAGAGAGAGAGAGAGGAGGAGGAGGAGAATAAGAAGGAAAACCAACCAATGGATGTTCATGAAACCAAGGAAAGAGAAGCAGCCTCAACATCATCAATAACATGAACGGGAACAAGAAAATAACCATCATGCAGGACAAGAAGACGATAATCATGTAGCCTCAAGTATATCAGTAACACGAAACGGACTTTTGCTAGACTCGACAATCATCAAACAATAGGCAACCTCTTCAACAAATGAATAACAAAATGTTCTAACTAGGGTCGTTCATCATCAGTTATGTAACTTCTGATAACAGATAAGAGAGATCAAGCATACATGCAGGAATGTAGAAAACCATGTTACAACTTCGATTGTGAATCAAATGAATCTTCTGTCACAGAAGAAGCAACAGGAGTAAGAGTTTCTTAAACAAAACATACAAAGAAATGCTTATTGCTTCTTACCTCATTGGCCTCAAGATCAACTGCATCTTAGTCTCTGACCTTTGCACGAGTAACTCAAATATTTGCCATCTTCATATTGAATCCGAGCTTTTAACTGATGGCTAGCCTTCGGATGTTCTATCTCTTCTTCTTTCTTCTTCCTATTTTCATTTCTCTTTCTTCTTTTTCTTTTTTTTTTTCCCGTGTGTGTGTGTGTGTGTGTGGCCTTAGGATCAGCAGCAGACTCAAGTGAATTTGTAGTTTTGTACAAACATCAAAGAATGTAAAGTTGTTACACTAGTAAATTTTCTAACAAAAAATGGTCATCTAAAGATAAAGGTAAAGCAATGTCTGATGCTTTCAAGTGGTTAAACTCCTCTTAAGATGTTTTTAGCGATTATTAACAAACACCATCAAAGCCATTTTGGGGGGATTGTACTTTGTAATAAAGTCAGAACCTCAACACATTTGGGAAAAACAAGTGCTTCAAAATTTCAAATTATTCATTCTCAGGTATAATGTTACAAAATCACAACTACAGCCTAATTTGATGACAGTCCAGAGGACCAAGTGAACAGGTAAAAAGAAAAACACAGTTTAAGATTACAAAGTGGAAATTAACACAAGAGTCAATTGTTATCATCCACAACCTGACTATTTACGAAAAGTGCATCCCTTCTCTTAGCAGGTTCAACATTCGACCCCCGAAATTTCAACTCGGAGGTTGTCCTAAAACGGGGGTCAACAGGGGTGGCCCTAGAATCCGTGTCAGGAACCCCCGGCCTGTATGAATTGGTTGCTCCACCACTATACCGTGGTGGAGAAACATACCTCGAAGACCCTCTTAAGCCGCCGCCTCTCAGATCCATAATTTCGGAGTTTCTAGCGGAATCCGTGAAAGAAGGCCTCTCACCAGCTGAGCCAGAACCCAAAGGAGCTCCGCTCGTGACGGATCCAGAACTGAACGGGTCATCTGGGCCCCAAGAGGTGAGTGCTTCCTTTTTATTAGCGAAAAAATGATACGCACCAAAGAGGAAAAGAATGAAAAACAGAACAGGGCTCGTCCACAAAATGCTATTGAACTCATTCTTGAAAACCGGAAGGTTAGAGCGGTACATGGCGACGTACCCATTTCCAAGACCAATAATCACAAACTTCTCGTGGTCCCCGGTCATCAACGGGATTGACATTTTATTCTCTTTTACATCAGCCATTTGCTGATTTAGAAAAGATGATATGATATCATCCACGCCAGCAGAGAACAAAAGTCTCAGCCCAGCAGCCCTAACGTAATGCTGGGACGAGGCATTGTACACAAAAACCTTCTCCCTGTTTGAAATCAGCAAATAACCTTTGATTGCATGTAAAGCCGTAGGCTCCTCCAGTTCAAGCTTCCTCTTTGACCTAACCCTACATTTGAAGTTCATTATATCACCTAACAACAATGTTTGGATCAAATCACCATCTGAAGTGATGCCATAAGCCTTCGACCGGTCCATTGCATCAAAAACATAACTCTTTGCAAAAGAACCGTTTAGCCCTTCACAGTCGGTCTCCTTCAGTTTCATGGTCCTCAAATCCAACGACCCCGCCCCAGTCTCAGTTAGAAACAAAAGCTTTTGCTTCAAGAAAGCAACAGGTGGTCTACTTGGAGTAGCAGCACCATATACCGTCCCGTTCTCCTTGAAAACAATAATTTTCCCACTGCCATCCGTGGCCAAGATGTATCTTTTCCTTCCAACATGGTGCACTTCTAATTGGTTAATCCAGGGCCCAGCCGACTCGGCCATCTCGAACTTCCCGACTCTCTCCACGTGGAGGGAACTCCATTCATCACTGGTAAATGTCTCCCAAACGCGGTGCATTACAATGTCCCCATTTTCGTGCCCCGTCACAATCATGGTCTCATTCTTGTAAACCGACAGATAAGACACCATAGCGGTAACGCGGGATGACTCCTCCAACTCCGAAAATGTGTTAAATTCCAAAGAAACATCCCCACTCCTGAAGAGTACATATAACTTGCCCTCATCATCCCCAACAGCAAAATACTTATTGAAACCCTCAAAGTCCCTATACGGTAACACGCTTAGACAAGTCGGGCGGGACCTCAATTTCACAGCTGACACAAACTGAAACCTCTCCGCCCACAATGTGTTGTACTTTGTCACCGACACCAACCCAGCCCCAGCCCCAGCCCTCTTTGCCCCCTCTCCGGGTAGAGCTTGTGTTTTACTAGGAACCCTCTCATCTTCCTTAATTTTCTCACTATCCCTTATTACATCATCATCAGACAACGATGATGGCGATGATGATGATGATAAAGGTAACGTCTTTACTTTTACAGGAGCCTCAACAAACTGGGATTCTAACCTAGAAACAATTTGGGTGAGGTTTTTAACTAACCCTTCAAGTTTTTCTAACTGGAGTTGCTGCTTTCTCAACAAAGCTACATCAGGGCTCCTATCATGTTCAAGAAAATTTTCCCCAAAAGGGTCGCCATTTTTACTGTCTTTTTCGTTCACTGAGTTTGAATTTGAAGATGGGTCTGACTCTGACGATGCAAGAACAAGACAAGAAAAACGTGGGAAATAAAACAAATCCGAAACTATCAAAGAAACACTTAATACGAATATTATTAACTTGCCTCTTTTACGAGAAGTAGCCATTCGATTGAAATTCTTAAAGAGTGAGTGAGAGAAAGAGAAAGAGAGCCAACGCCTGTGTGATGGGCTATAACTGTTACTTTGGAGTTGGAGCTAAGAGTTTTTGAAGGTGAGATCTGAAGAGTGAAGATGGGGCCAATTTTGTAATTTAAAGAAATTTTGTGGAGTTTTCTTGAAATGTATTTTCAGACAAGGTGTGGAAATGGGATTTCGAAAAGTCGGACCGAATGCAAGGGCGGCTACGAGGTTTTACTTTTGTCATAAAGGAGGCGGTTCTATTACAGTCAACGTTCTTTTTGTTTAATAATTGCTTAAATTTAATTAACTCCATCTAAAAATTATTTTTCCTAAAATATATAAATTTGTTCTTCCATATAAAATTCGGGGTGTAAATTAATCGAGAAGAGCCAATAAAATACTGTACAAACTTGATTTGAATTTCTTATTGAGTTTAGAATCTTAATTAAGTTTGGTTTGATTACTAAATAAATCGAGTTTAAATAACTTTTAATTGAGTACACTAAAGACAAGTTTGAGTAATTTATTTCCTTTTACAAGTATATTATTATACTTTCATTAATTGAGTCAAATTCGAATTGAGTTTCAAAATTTATTGGAAAAAAAAACTTTTTAAGCCTGTTTATTATGTGTAAAGAATCGAGCTCAAACGAGCTTTCCCTAAACAACCTTCAGTCAAGCATTTAAGTAACCTGATTTATTTTTCGACTATAAATCTTTTTTTTTTTTTTTGGTCAATATTGGGAAGAAATTATAGATGTCATGATTTTATGCAAATAAATAGTATTGCTTTATTTATTTATTTTTTTAGATTTCTTTAATTGGTATACGGGGGTGATTTTTTGGTACTATTAAATTAGAGGTAATTTCACGTGGTATACATAAATTGGCAAAGTCGGTGGGTAATTTATACTATAAAATTAATTACTTTTTCAAGAAATTTAATATATATATACATATATATATACCTTATATATTTTATTATTCATATGGTTCTTAGATTCAATAAATAAAACACACCGAAAAATCCATTTATTTCATTTGGCTTTGGAGGACAATGCAAGAGACATGTTTATATCGCCTAATAAATAAACTTATTTCATTTGGTTTCTCTTGATTATCAGTACAAGCTGTTTCTTATTCCTTGAGGGAGAAAGAGGGAGAGCGATAACTTAGTGACCAAAATTTAGATATTTGAAATTTGGAACAAATGCAGCACAAAGATACAACAATCAAGAGCGATTTGTAATATCAACTATCTATCGCCGCGAGGCGCTAGATTGCTTAAATAAAGTTCAAATTTCACATTCTAAAATTGTGAATGAAGAACTGGACTGAGAGAATCACCTCCATATTAACCTCTGCAATACTCGAATCCGAATTAGTCAGTCAATTGATCAAAAACCAACCAAAAAAATAGCTATTGGTGATGATCATTTGAAAAACCATAAATGTAACCAAAAACTCCTTTTTTTTTTCCCTGCAACCAACTGGTAAATGCAGCTAAAATGGACCATTAAGATCATTTACAACCAACAAAAGATTTGCATAATTAGAACACCTAAACTTAGCACTACTAAATAAATATACAAACATGGCAAAATTAGCCTGTTCATTCTATGACTCTATGCCTCCTATTAGAAAAACCTACCACAATGAAGTAATGTACAAGAGGCTCTCTCTCTCTCACTCACTCTCTCTCTCTGAGCAAAAATGGATAGAGATTTTACCTCTCAGCTACAACTTCCCAAAACTTAATAACTTTCTATTGGAAACAAAAAATTTGTGTAAGTATTTCAGTTGATAGTTAAATCAAAAACCGAATGGCGATTTTCTCCTACTTCCTCCTTCACCGTATTGGTCGTTCCATTTCCTCAGCTCATTCATACTAGCTGCATCGTACGCAACTGACGGCCCCACCTACAAAAGGGTCCAAAAGCTATAACGAGGGAAGAGAAACAGAGAAGGGCAGGGGGTTGTCCTAGAGGGATTTGTTTCATGAGGATTACCTTGGCTTTAGACTGAGTGAAGTCATCCAACTTGAGTGGTCTTAAAACCGGAACACCATCGACTTTCTCACCCTGCAAGCAGATGACCATCACAGATGCTAAGCTAAGCAGAAAATTAGAGTAAAATGGTGAAACGTAACAATGAAGTGCCATGTGACGTTTAAATAGATTGAAATATAACAAAATTATACTCCGAGGACAACAATCCATACAGTGAAGAAACATCAATTATATTCATTACAAAATCTTGAAAGATAATAATCAAAGGGATTTCATAGTGTTCACCTTGCTTTCTTCTTCGAGTAATGCTTGGACAGGTCTATACGCCGCAGCAACACAAAGGTTCTACAGAAAAACAGAAAGGGTTCACAAAAAGTTGTAGAGATGATTAGCAATCATTTTATCTCGAAAGTATCAAACTCAATGGATCACCTTTAGATCGCTCCCTGAATAACCTTCCGTAGCATTCGCAAGTTGTTCAAAAGGGAACCCAGGTTCAAGATTTTCTCGAGCTAGAATTATCTTGAGTATTTTTAGACGGTTTTTGGCGTCTGGAAGATCCACGTAAATCCTAACAGCAATCAAACATACCCGGTCAGAGCGGCAGTTCACGCGTTTCACCTTTTTCATATGTCAGTGTAGTTGCAAAAATCTTAGGGTCAATTATACTGAAGTCTTCTCTAACTATGTGTAATTACACAAATTTCTCCTCTTAGTCTCGAAAGTACAAACATACCCCCTTTAGGTAACCAAAATGCAATTAAAAAGTGTGTGTGTGTGTTTAACACCATACATGTGAAGAACAAATTGACAAGTTTCCAAAAATTTGATAACAACATTACTGAACTATGCCAATAAAGCAACAAAAGTAGGAGATATCGGTGAGGTGGAAACAAGTTAAAATTGAGGTATTTGTAATTTTGAAACAAGAGCGGACATTTATCTAATTGCATATAGTTACAGGAAACGGTGATGTGTCATTGCAAAGATATAATAAACATTTGGCAAAGAACACGTGGAACAATATTGACTCGCTATAAAAACGTACCTTCTTGGCAAGCGGCGAATGACAGCATCATCAAGGTCAAACGGCCTATTAGTGGCACCAAGGATAAGAATTCTCTGGCTGTCTTTCGACCTCAAGCCATCCCAAGCAGCCATAAACTCGTTTCTCATTCTTCTAGTTGCCTCATGCTCAAAAGCACCACCACGAGCACCAAGCAAGCTGTCAACCTGCAACACAGGCATGGCTTACAGTAAAATTAGTAAAATGTGCTTTTTTTAAATTAAATCTTCACCTCCACAACTTGAGAGTTCATTCCATACACAAAGTTTATATGTAAATATATACACTTTCAGCCACTTTTTCAAAATTAACAAAACCGGCGCCACCTCTCCACCCCCCGCGTCAAGGCTCTATAAGGCCATATTTCACGTGTATTTTTGTTAAAATTTGAATTCCCCCCCCCCCCCCCCTTCCCTTCCATCCATGGTCAGACATTAATATTTTTATGAACATTCATGACATATACATCAGCAAATGTAGAGGAAAAGAGAATAGCATTCTTTTTTCCTAATTATCACTAAATTTGATCGACCTACTGTTTCACAAACACACACATGCACATGCATAGCAAATCTTCCTAAGATTTTAAATTAATCTGATATTATTGGCATCAGGGCCACTTCAAAATAGTATACACTACACCAAATGGGTTTAAACAAGCTCGATAAAGTCAAGCATAGGCAAGGATTCCACCAATTTTGAAATATTATGCCATTATGCATATAGGCCATCAGGAGGCACAAAAAATGGAGGTCTCACCTCATCCACAAAAATAATAACAGGATCCAGCTTGCTTGCAAAGGAGAAGAGTGCTCTAGTAAGTTTTTCAGCATCCCCAAACCACTGCATCAAAGTAAGCAAAAAGTGTTAGTAATGCCAATCAAAATGATGATGCACTTGTACTCAATATCAACCCTATTACATTTTTTGCCTCATCTTGTGCACACTAAGTATCACGGTTGGGTAGCTTTTAAATAAGGAGTTAATATAAAAAAACGCAATTATAAGAACGGCACAAATTGGACTGTCTCGTTCATTCTATGCGTGATATGAAACTAAGGCTCTTTATGCTCATTCCTTGTCTTTATTATCTCACCAATTCCATATGCAGATTGCTTAAACAACACAAAGTTAATTGAACCCAACGTATTACATAACAACTTATTTAGGCAAATAACCCCTTTGAGAATCTCATCACAAGTAACTTTATCCACTCTCCGTTTCTTACTTCTTACTTCATATTCTTCAAAATGTCAAAACAATCCAGCAAAACGAATATCTATGCTATTTTTGGTTTTATTTTGCACAAACGCTTTCATCCCTTAAAATGAAACCAAATATCATCCCCAAAGTACATTCTTTTCTCTAAAACATTTGAAAAATCATCATTGTTTCAAATCGTTTCATACAATCAAGAACATATATCAATACATATATATATTAATTATTATACTAATATAGTAATACCGCATGATAATATAAATGTCTACACGATATCCATAATAAGCCAAAATTTAGCTTGTAATCTTTTCATAGAAATTACCAGAAGCATGAATTTGTACATTGCTAAGAATAATCCTTGCTTATCCTCCAAGTATCAGTACAAGTTTAATTACTAAAGATACACATCCCACACATTTTGACCATATTATCATATTAATGAGCTGGCCATCAGTTCATCTTTGTAAATGAGGCCTACTAAATGTCAGAAAGAAATCCCAACAAAATTAGCAATGTTCAAAGGCCATACTCGCTCACCTTAGATGTAAGTGTTGAACCAGTAATGCTGATGAAATTAGCCCCAGCTTCTGTCGCAAGTGCCTTTGCAAGAAGGGTTTTCCCAGTACCAGGAGGGCCAAAAAGTAATATTCCTTTGCAAGGCTGAGACAATTAATGAAAAAAAGATGTTCAGCATTTGAAGGGACGATGAAATGGGAAAATATCCACACTATGCACAAATATTAAGTTACCCTTAGCAAATTTCCATGTGAGAAAAGCTCAGGCCTCCGCATTGGGAGAATCACAAGCTCATTCAATGCCTTTTTCACATCTTCAAGTGCACCAACATCCTCAAATTTGACACCAATCTCGCCAGGAGGAACTACTGCTGAAACAAAGTTGGTCTCATACTCATCCTTAGCAAGATTCTGCAACAAGTTTTTCTTCAGTATAAATCAGAAAAGGCGCATACAAACGTCACATAAAAATCATTAAAAATATATGAAAAAACTAAAACCTTGAGATTCTGTGAAGGCTTCTTGGATGCTGTTTCCTGATCCATTAATCTCAAAATTGCAAGTTCAAGGCTGTAACATAATGATAAAAGCAATCAACACAATGAAGATAAAAGCTGATGCCCCGATAGCAACAGGTGCAAAGATAATTAACCTTTCAAGAGGCACTTGCAACCGATCCCCCTTAACTGAAGGAATGAGACACGAGGAAAGGTAATGACTTTTGGCCCAGCCAACAACCTTCTCCGCTTCTGTGATGCGTAAAGAAAACAGAGTTGTGATTTGTCATAAGAATCATGAAGAAAGCATAATGGAAATTTTTGGAAAGTCATCGTTATTCATCAATGTTTAATATTGCAACGGCATTATCTACAGGACTATTGCGAATTGTCATAAGAATCACAAAGAAAGCAGAATGGAAATTTTCGGAAAGCCAACCTTATTCATCAATGTTTAATATTGCAACTGCATTATCTACAGGACTATCATTTATATCATGGCTGCAACATTTAGCGCAAACCAAAGATACAATAAATAAATCTTTCCATATTTCAGCTTGGTCCCATAGAGGGATATCTTGTTTGCAGTTAGTGATATTTTATCAGTATTACTGCATCATCTCATCACAATTAACTTTGAATTATGAGCCGCGAACAGCAAGCACAATAGAAAATAAATTACTACTCACTTCCCCATTGATATTTGACACAAGAAACTTCTAAGACTCGGCTGTTGTAAAGAATATAGATTTCAGAAGCAATGAAGGTAGTCATTTGATAGAATAATGGCATGCATGCATTCTCTTTTTCCATATTTATATATATTTTGACACATGGTAGAGGAGATGAGTATTCTTACTCTCTTTTGTCAATATCACACCATCAGTGTTTACATGAAACAAGTCCATGCATGATAAGTCGTGTTCCTCAAGAACCTGAAACAAATAAATGGCTTTGCTTAGTCTGTGATGATATAAAAACAAATAAATGCACACATGTATATCCTTTAACAAAATCAATACACCAAACTAAGTACGCGACTGAGGAAACTGGTTTGCTGGCACGATGTATATGAATAAATTCAAATAAACAATATTCCAACAAGACACCACGACAAAATTGTGAATTTACCTTATGCATTTCGCTCATGTTGCTTCGAGATATCACTATTCTTCTGTCTTCTTCAATCTGTTTATTGAATATCCTCAAGAGTTCTTCCTCCTGAAATCAAGTAATATTGCTGATTCGCCTCATTCTAACAAATTATTTTATAATCTCGAATAACTAAAAGTATTAAATGTTTCTTTGTGTTTTTCTGCGTATGACAATGTATTTGATTAATATTGCATCCACTAATTTGGAATGACTAAATTTTCAGACTGCAAACAGAGGCAACCAACAAAATCATCCTGTTTTTAGTTTTGTGCTTGTCAAGGCGAAGTGTCAAATACTGGAAATATTTCTCAGCTTGAAAAGTGATGATAGAGACGTGATTTGCAGTAGATGACCAAATGGACACAAATTAAACAATAGCAAATTGAGCATTGGACGGAAATGCTTGTCAAATTGCTTTGTGAATGAAGACAATGGACATTACAATCAGAAGTACCTCTACCAGATAACAGGGCATAATTAACTACATAGAACCACAATCTTAATCAATAAAAATTGCAGCAAACCTCAGCATGACTTAATTTCTAAATATGAGATACTCAAAAGGAATTACCTTTGGGGGATAAAGACACATCACATTAGTGAATAGCTTATATATTTCATCTTCATCAGTTCGTTTATTGGCTTTTAACCCCTCTGTAAGTCTCTTCAAAGGGAGTGGCTGAAAAAAGAAGCATCATGACATTATACAAATATTATTATAGCCCTATGCTAAAGCAAGGCATTATTTGGCTCATGTAACGAAACGACATACAATAGCAACAAAGACACTATCTCACAATGAGACAGAGATATATCCATTGAACAGTTTAATTACTTCACAATTAGGCATCAAGAGTTGAAAGAAAACAACTTACAATTTATAACTTAACGGAAAAGATAAGCAAATTAGATTTTACTGCCCTTCTGCCTGTATCTTCCATCAAAGTAACTAAATTGAATATGAATATATTTTTGCTGGAAACTACAAGATTTTGATACATCACATGAGCAAGGGCAAAGGGAATTTATCTTTGTAAGTTCTTATGGTTAAATTAAGATTACGGATAAGTCCTCCACATAATGTGTCTTTGACTTCCATAACATTTGATGTTTTCTATGTCAAAAGGGGCCACCAAAGGTGTCCGTGCACATCACAAGCACAGAGAGAAGTCTGTGCAACATTTTTGCAAATTTAAAATTCGAAAGCAAATGGCTGTTTTAGATCAACTGTGGATATATTTAGCTATGAAAGCATGAAACATGTGAAATGTCTTTCAGAGAAACATCCAGAAACATAGACGACATAAATTAGAAGTCTTAATCTAAAGGAGATCCGCAAGCAGTTAAATCAACTTATGTACCACATAAAAAGCACAATATAGAGTAAGTTTGGATAAACATAACGGTCTCTTAGAGCTCTTGAGTCTTACCAGTTTAGCAAGACGGCCCAAATTTGGAAGTATCATTGTCTGTTGAAAAAGAAAGGAAAAAAGTTAACACATATAGAAGCTACATCCCCTGCTGAGGATATAAGAGCTACAAACGGACGCAATTTTATCGTTACAGATATTGAAGCACCATCCCCTTTTAAGCACAGAGGAGACGTGAAGAAGAACAAAATTTGAAGAACCAAAACTTACAAATTTCTCTTTTTCTTTTGACCCACTTTCCACTTTGTTTTGTCCACAAATCAAGACAACAGGTCCTGATAATTGGTCAAACATCTCTTGCACCTTTTGAACGAACTCTTTCCGATTTGACTTTGAAACTGCCCTTAAAAACCACAGAGAAGAATCTGGAAAATACACCACTAGCGGTTGTTGAGACTCCAAGATCTGCAATCATTAATGAAAAATGTAACTACGGAAAATAAAAGAAACTTTTACACAAAAATCTGCATGAACAGATTCCTACCGAAGTTGTGAAACCAGTACCTCACAGAGCACTTCCATCGCAACATAGCAGTCATGAGTTTGTGCATCAAGATCATGTTCAATATCCTTTGCTGCAAAGTTCAGATGAAGGAAGGCCAGGCAATGGTCAGGAGTTTCATGGTTTAAAAATGTATCGAGTACTAATTTATCAGTGGCAATCAAGTGTTCTGTTGTTTTAAACACGACTCCATTCCATAATTATTTTTCACGATTCACCTTCTCGCAATGTGGTTGGTATCAGACCTTAAAAGACACCAATGTTTTTCGGATTTATGTACATCTAACAAACGACAAGGACAACTCAAAGTGATCAACACAAGGGGCACAGCAAAACCAGCTAGAGCCTCAGTTTAGTATCAAAAGCATCAGACCAATAAGTTTCACAAAGTCCTAAAAGCATCAATTAAAACCGTGATAGAAAAACGAACCAAAATATTTAGTATATATGGAGAAAGAACAGGCCACTGCCTCCAAGTTGCTAAACAAGCATAGCATAGTTGAACAATAAACACGAAGAACGTAAAGAAACTATGTGCTTCTTCAATCTACTTTCTCACAACTGCAATTTCCATTAAATATAGATAGAGCAATTGAGAAATGGAATCTCTAATCAGAGTAAGTTAACATATCCAAAATCCAAATCATGTGGATTAGATGACAGATTAACACACGATACCAAAACAGAATGCATACAGATTTTTGTTACAACTTCAGGCATTCACTGAAAAATATGTACCTTGAAGCCAACAAACTGAAGGTTTAGTAGGTTCTGCACTTTTCTCATCCTTTACATCCCCTGCTGTCTCGCCACTAGTTTCAAAAATTACAGCTACTTGGTCACCATTCACTTCATACACCTCCCCTCGTTGACCGCTAGATAATCTCCTGAAATGGTATGTTATTTGTAAAACCAACCAATTCATAACCAAAATGAAACTGCGGGCACGCAGGAATAGAAAAAATATCAGCACATGCAAAATAGAGGGAAAATAATTGAATATCCGAATCAACAAGAAAATGCAAAAGCCCAAGAACATACCAGCCCTAAGATAGCTTAACTAAACCAGAAATGGAGAACCATAGTCAAGGAAGGTGGCTCAAAGCAGCCTAAATTAAGCAAACCACATGAAAAGGTAATTTCATATAAGGAAAATTCAAGGTAGTATCATTCATGTTTATCAATATGCTGTTCTGGAAAGTCAATTTAAAATCCTTTAAAGGACAATGAAACATGACTAGAAGTCCAAGCACAACTGAACAAAAAATTAGCTTTCCCACATGCATCTCAACAACTTACCAACCCACCTGCCAGGAATAACAGTATAAGCATTTGTTGGACCATCAGACGTTGGTATCTTCCCCAATACAATCCTGTGACGAATGGTATATGTCAATGATCAGGTGCAAACAAGTTCAAAGAAGATGGCCAATGTGCTCTTCTGAGGAGTTTTTAGTATAAACGAGGAATGCCCCCACTGTAAGCCCAACCACACCCACACTGACAAGGTTCAGAAGAAAGATAAAGGGAATAAAGACTCCCAGCTATCGCATTTCCTGTGTGCAGTTATAACTGGATCTTAAAATATTTTAGAGGGTAAAAAGGAAAAATATGAAAATGTGGCACAAGTCTTATTTCTAGATCTTAAGCATTTCGAACTGATACAGGCTTTGGATAGAAACTAACTTCCCATATGGGATACCAAGTATCATACGAAAGGGAAGAAAATGGACAGAATAGCCTAATGCAGGAACTACACATTACAGTGGCAAAAAGTCTAGTGTGACAACTTACACCCTTAAATAACAAGCGCTTCCATATCCTTCTAGATAGTGGACATGCACTTCAGCTAGAAAGACATTAATAACATTTGACTAGGTATAAATTACAAATTTTATAGATTGTCAACAAAACAAAATTATAAGGCAACACCTCTGAAGATCAACTATATCCAGTTGCCGTAGTCTACTATTAATTTAGGAGAAGTAGCATATTTCTTAACCCTATCAGTACATCTTATCAAGACGAGAGGAAGCATAGATTCACCAGGTATTGAAAGAGTTTGGCCTTCAAAAAGCTAAATGGTTTCTCATAAATGGTTACAAAAACTTAATCTTGTTCCTTCAACTTCTTAACCACTAAAATGGATTCTTGATCACAAGTAATAAATAGATAGAAGAATCACTATGAAACTAGAGGAAGCAATTAATAGTTAAGAGATACCAAAAGCGACGACCTTATTAGTGAAATACCTAACGATAGTGATATAGAGGCAAGGTAAGGAGAACAATAAAAGCATACACTCAATAGATGAATCAAAGTGTGAGGTAATCAATGCCAACTTACTGATTCCTTCATTACTGTAAGAAGGAAACTTGAGAAGAACTAACCGGACAATTAACTTTCAGAGAGAAAAATTGTACAAGCAAGCCAACGTAATACTCTAACTCAAAGAACTTGCATTCCAACATATGTACACACAAACAAAACAATAATCCAACCAAAAGAAACAGTAAAGAACATCAGCTTTAAGAGCCGCACACATTTGCAATGAAAGATTATCTTTTTTTCAAAAAATTACAGAACATAAACGCATTCCATCCCAACTGTTGCAAGCAATCAAGTATTTTCACAGATGACATTGATAAAAAAGAAAAGACCAAGATATAAGTCTCATAACAAGAGCCATGTGTAAACAGATACCTGTTATAAATTTCAATGGAAGCGGGCGGTCCAATGTATTTGACTCGATCCCCTGGTAACAAAAGCATGTAGTGATGTATCAACCACATAAAAATTAAGGTAGTTATGAATCTACTTAAAGCAAGGCATTTAGCAGTTAATAGTAAAAAGAAAAAAAATTGTATTTTAAGATCCAGTTGAACCAAGCATTACTAATCTCGTCCACCTGCCTTGCAATTCCTCACGCGCCTAGAGTATGAACCAGTTACCAAAAAAAGATACAAAAGAATTTATGTGACCATTATTAGCTAAAAATGCTGCTGTTACCTTGTATATGCATGCTAATATTCAACAATGTCCATGATTGTATGGAACGATAAAAGGAAGAGTTCTACAAATGTTCAGCTTATTTTGCCTGAGACATCTTTTAGGACAAATATACAGGATACCTTCTCCTTCGTAGTCTTACCCATATCACTAAAAGTAATATAAGTTTGCACGTTAGGTCAAGATTTACATTTGCAACCCAGGGAAAGTGTTACCTTTCTTCAGTGGACGGTTGGCTTCATCAGACAGCTCAGCAGCTTCTGATTTTGGAGATGTTGAGGAGCTTTCCGATTCTCCAGAAACACTCTGCCGTACAGAGATTACAAACCATTATTATATAGGTCTAGTTCCTGCCTCATCACAGTACTTTCAATACCCCTCCCAAAAGAAAAACCATTGGAAACATCTTGAATGCAGATGATTAAAGTTGATGAGGTTTTAAGGATTTATGCTCTGAAGGAAGAATTAACAATTTTTTGTGCATATTCCCTTCTTTCATTCTCATTCTGAACAACAGATAATACAGTCTGAAACTTCACAGAAAAATATAATAATAATAAAATAAATGTTTACCTTCTCAAATTCTTCAATGTTGTATGGGATTAGCTTTCTCAAAGCCTCAGCTGAGGCATTAATATCAACTTCATCATCACTCTTTGTGTCACCACTGCTGGTATAATCTTCCTCATTACTCACTTCATTTTCATCCTCAACTTCAGACTCTGATGTACATTCAGAGTTGTCCTCATCTGATTCACTTTCATCTTCGCTAAAATCCTAAAATATCAACAGCAGAAGGGAACCAGAAGAATTTCTTTAAGTAATCTGTTATATTAAGCTGAAAAACATTTTTTTATCTCGACCATTCTTACCCCTTGTTAACGTGCGGAACATAACAATAGAAGATCAAGAAAATGGACTTGCCATGCATATATAAAGGAAACGGATGCATATCTTGAGGACAGAAGTTATACAAAACTAATCAGGGGAGGGAAACCTTGTTTCCTTTAGGGTCATTTCACTTTAGAACTTTAATTTCCATAGTAAAGCAAACTTACATATGGGGCAAAAATTCCGCCATCGAGAACCATTAGTGGAACTTGTAAATCCCGAGCAAGCGCTCTGACCAATCTTTCCCGGTATAGCTCCATACCTTAAAACCAATTAGGTCTTCTTAATTAGAAAGAGGAAACAACTGTATACATTCAGTTAAGATAATCTTGCCAAAAGTTCATGCTCATAAGGACAATTCTGGAGTAGTGTTGATCAAAAACTGACCTGGAATGCTCTGGAGCAGAATTCTCCCACTCGAAGAGGTCAAATTGCCGCCATAATCTATGGTAAGCTTCTTATGTCTCAAATGAGAGGCTGTACATTCCACCAGAAGGTTTTTAGTATGTTCACTGCAAGAATAATGACTTCTCAGTCCCAACAAGTGATTATCAAAATGCAAGAGAGAAAAAACAAAATATAGGATGACACATACTGAAGATAATAAGGAAAAGTATCCCATGAGACAGTTATCTTTTCCCATGGAACAATCCTTCGCAAAAACTCATTTTTAAATCTTTCTCGTCGAGTCAGAAAGGGGGATTCCTTCTTTTTATACTCCATAGCAAGCTTTTCATTTTTCAGCCACTCCATTTGATCTTGCTCCCCAAGTCGAGCATGTGTATCACAATGCCTCGCATTATCAGTTGTATTTTCCTTGTGAACCTTTTTCTTATCACAATCAGACACATGAACGCATTTATCCTCACTTGCATTCCTTCCATCACCTTCAGAACTATAATACCTTAGCAGAGAATTTCTCCAAGTAATATCTGACTTCCAATGCAATCTTTCACATATTCTCTCAGAAGCAAGGCTTAATAACAATGAAGAATTTGACAGGTATCTTTCAGTCAAGCTACTGGCTCTTGGTGCAGGCCCCAATCGTTGTCGGACAGAATAACCACGGGAAGAAGAACTAGAAAAATATTTGCTGCGTTGAACCACGTAATTCCATCCCTGGTTTTTATACTTTATTCTTTTGGCATACATTGCAACTTTTTTTAATTTAAAAAATATATATATATAGACCTGTAGCAGAAAGCAAAGTTCAGTTAGTTAGAATTAGTTAATTCACATAAATTGAATGGAAAGTGCTCCATTCTTATCTCTTTATGCTCTACATTTAGAGCACAAATCTCTCATTTATTCAATTTCCTAGTCAAACGAAATTTAGCAAACCTTAAACCAGAAAAGCTATTTAATCAATAGGCTGCACATAAATACACTTCTAAACTAGCTATTACCATCATTTTCATCTAGCAGAAGTTTCCAAACCTTGATTCCACAAAATGTGCTTAACACGATAGCTCCAAAAAAATATAAGTTGGGCATCGATAGCACCCCAATTTGCAGTATACTAGGCTGGTTTTTGGTAAACGAAAGAAATAATGCAGTGTGGCCAGCTAAATATGCAAACAGGAAGCGCAAGCAACCAAAACTGTTCGCATACATGAAACCACAGCAAACAATAATCAAGAAAGCTGGAATCTTTCATAACAGACAAGCCTGAAAACCCATAACTCAATGGCATTTGTGCTTGAACACGCCTAAACTGACAAAAAAACAGCTAAGTTCCCATCAGAAAGCACAAGGAAAAAACCCCATTTCCCTAAACATATAAACAGGAAACCCCATTTGTTTAAACATATAAAATTCTTCAAAAATGAGCTTTTTCCGTTCCGAATTAGCCATACTTACTTCAACTAAATATTCAAACATGAACTGGGGGGCATAAAGGGGCTATTAATACGGATTAAATATTTTCCGGAAAAATATCACAGACCTTGTTGCCTTTAATTTATAGCCTTTTTTCCTTGAAGAAGCTAACAACGAACCCAAATTAGTATACAACACAAAGAATTGCATACAATGGATGAATTATATGAAAAAGAGGATGGCGGGGCGCCCCGTTAATCGGGGAGGCGATGGAGAAGGCGAGTCTGACTTCGTGAGTTTTTTTCTTTTTTTTTTTCTCTCTTTTTATTGTCAAAAATAAAAATAAGGGTTAGCGTAATTTTTTATTTTTTGGGCAAAGGGGCCTAACTCAGAAATATTTATTGGATTGCATGCATTTTTTTTTTTTTCTCACATACTAACAACACCGCACATTTTACGTATTTTACGTATATACAAAAGATAAAAAAATATATAATTTAATTTAATATTTAAATTTTTTTAGGATGAAATATAAATATATTATTAAATTTCTTTTATAATAATACTTTTTTAAGAATTATTTGAAATGATTTATTAAATTATAATAATTTAAAATTAAAATAATTGACACATCAAAAATTAGTATCTTAATTGAATCGATTTCATGTAAAATTTTAATTTTAACTATAATTTTACATATCTCTATTTATTCAACGTAAAATTAAAGGGCAAATTTTATAAAATCACGTAAATAAACGTCATTTATAAGACAAAAATAACTTTTTAGTACTTTTTTTTTTATGAAAATATAAATATATTATTAAAATTCTTTGATAAGAGTACTTTTTTAAGTATTATTTGAAATAATTTATTAAATTATAATAATTTAAAAATAGAATAATTATATAAAATAAAATTACATAATAAAGAATAAATACAAAAAAAAATCAAGTAATTATAATTAGAGAAAATAGTTTGTGGGTTCAGAACATGAGTTTTTTAAATTGGATATAATATTACAATATTGACCTTTTTATTTGCTTATTCATTACGTGTGTTTATTGATTAAAATGGTCAAATTGGCACGTCAAAATTTGGTATCGAAATTAAATTAATTTCATGTGAATTTTCAATTTTAGCCACAATTTCACATATTTCTATTTATTCTACATAAAATTGAAGGGCAAATTTTATAAAATTAAATAAATAACTGTCATTTATGAGATATAAATGACTTTTTTTTTATCATAATATAGAAATATAGATACAGTTTTGGCTTATTTCACACAATTTTTTGTTATTTTTTTTATACAATCACTTGAAATACTCTATAAATATCAATTGAAAAGAGATGCATGCATAAAGTAATTAATTGTACTTAATTTATATATTTTTAAGGGAAAAAAGAAAAAGTCTTGGTTATTAGTTATTCATTTGAAAATCTACTATAGTGACAGCATTTGGTTAAAAAAATATTGAGTATTTATGGAGAACTAGGGATTTTGTCCATATAAGTTTAATTCAAGAAATAATACATAAACGAAAATTTGAGAAATATAATGGGGTGTCCATATTAAGTTTTTATAGATTTGCATTGGCTTATTAAATCTATAAAAAAAAAATAAATATGATAAATCTGCAATAGTCATATGATGTTTTCGTTTTGTTAGATTTAGCCAAATATAAGTATATTTTAGGGTGGTAACATTTTTTGTTTGGTTTCCTCCACTAATCAAAATGAGTCAGCAACCAATATTACAAATAATTAATAGTAGTTACCATTGTATGGTTTATGATAAATAAGCACACATGTATAATTAATAAATCAATATTATTTATTAAAATAAATAAAAATTTCAACACTAATGACATGGATGAATCTAATATATATATATATATATAGAGAGAGAGAGAGAGAGAGAGAGAGAGCAATGATAAATAATTGTATAAATTACAAATATTTAAAAAAAGAGACGCTGAGAAAATGGTGTAAAGTATTAATTACAATTAAAAATAATAATTGCTTTGATATAATAATAATAATATAAAACGTAACTAACTAGTTCTGTTGCTGCCCAGGATCGAACTGGGGACCTACAGTGTGTAAGACTGACGTGATAACCACTACACCACAGCAACTCGTTGTTCTTTTGAGTTTAGATATTTCTACTTATTATTCAGCGTCATAAGAAGGACCCATCCCCCGAATTCCTCATCGTAGATCTTGTCGGTATCCAAGCAATCATCGTGCGTTGGTCTATTTAATAGCCTCTTTAAATTATACTTCGTTACAAATCGAATATAGCCGCCTTTTTTTTAACGAAAATTAATTTATAGAAATATACTGTTATTCAGAGATGTACAAAATTTCAAACAAGATATGAGACTTAATTCAAATCTTAGAACAAAATTACTTTTTTTTTTTATCATATCTCTATTTAGTTGTTTGTGAGTCACTTTAAATTTAACTTATTTTAATTATTTTTCACTTATTTCCCCATATCTTTTTATGATTGAAAGTCTTGTGTCCTAGCCATGTCAATATATATATATATATATGTGTGTGTGTGTGTGTTCAACTACCAATTAGTTTAATGGGATGCTTAAATTCTTAAAAAAACAATATGTCAATTTTTTGAGTTGTAAATAGAATAATTGAGTTAAGATAGATGCTTCTAAATCAGGCTTTTGCAGTACTCAAATTTAAATTAATTAACAGTAGATCGAAAATTAGGTGGTTGTGAACAATATATATGTGTATATATTTACATATCTCGTTTTGGACTAGCTCCAAACAGATAGAAAATCAAAACCTAGTGAAACCAAGGCTCAAGGATAGTACATTTTACCTTGCTACAATTAATATGAAAATTGAACACATTCCACTTTAAAATGAGTTCTTTAATTACACTAGTCATTTTTTAAGTGCGACTTTAACATTTTATATTTTCAAGTAACTAATCATCTCATTTTCATAAATTCATTTGTTGTTGATAAAATTTTATTATGATATATAGTAAGAATATTTGCAACTCGTGACTTGGCATGGAATGAATAATAGTTTAGTTTATATTTTAGAGATAAAAACTCCTCACTCTCCAAATTATGATTGTTTTTTACATTTACATCAACAAACTTTTTACTGTGTAAACTATATGGAAATTGCACTTTACCTTCTAAAGTTGCTTCTTAACAAAAAAAGTTGTTAGACTACTGCATCACAATTATTGAAGAGATTCTTCCACTTCACCACTAGACTCACCTTGTTACTTTAAGAATAAGTCCTAAAACAATTTCAAAATTTAACTATATTGTTGCCGGTTAATTTTACTTTTAAAATCTCCTCATTCTTGTTGCCAGCTACTTTATGACTACTTATTTAAGTGGAAGGTGACTTTTAAGATTTTTACATAGTTTCGTTAAAATTTAGAGGAACTGGTTGGAGTCTGGAGCTCAAAAAAAAAAAAAAAAAACAAAACGGATGTGTCTATATACATTAGCACCACCAAAATCAGTTTTTTTCGTTTTCTTTCCTTTTTTTTTTTCCAAAAGTGGTTCTCTTTTTCAATATGATTTTGTTGCATACGAAATATTACACACTAAATTATATATTATACAGATATGTATAATACTACAGTTGATACAGTGTCGAATACGCGCAACAGTCCAAATCCAGGAAACACGCTTTGGCGGCTTCCACCTCGTTGCCACTCTCTCTCTCGCGCTCTCTCTGTCTCTTTCTCTCTCCCTCTAATATGAAAAACCTCTGACTTGCCTCCAAAACCCCAATGACCAACTCACCCTCACTCCCCCCTCCACTTCTCTCTCAACTCCACGGCCACGCTCTATGAACTTGAATACTCGATTCATCGACGCCGAAGAAGTCGAAGGAAGGTGATACTGAAATTTCGAAAAAATGACCAAGAAAGTCACTTCCAGGGACGTTCAGGAGATCGTCTCCAAGCTCTCTTCCGATAAGGCCAAAGCACGAGAAGTACACAATCATCTACAACCAATTGCATTATCTAATTTTCCGCTCTTGTTCTCTTTCCCCATGTGAAATAGCCGAAACTATGGAGTTTGTGCCGATGAAAGTATCGGAAACTAGTTATAAAAATCTATCGTTTGAAAATTGAAACCGAATTTCTTTAATTTCATTGGGATTTTTGATTTATCGTAACCTGAAAATCGCTGGTGTTTTTTTTTTTTTTTTCGGTTTGATTTAGTTGAGTTTGAGAAAGCGAGCGGACTGTTTCACATAAACTTTGTCCGTGCTATTTTGATGCTGTAGTGTTGGAAAGACAAAGCTTCAGTTCACCGTATAACATTTCCACTTTTGTGTTTACTTGTCGTGCACATAAATGTAGTTTGAGAAAACATGGTGTACGTGGTTCCAATTTCAGAAATGACAGGACATTGTTCACTTTTATTTGCCGAATATTTAATTAATTTATAATATAAAGATGGAAATACCACAGTTCAAAAATTGATTCCTACTGCATTTGTATTTTTTTGCTATACTATATATAGCATTGTATATTCTTATTGTCATTCTTATTTTTTTGTTTGCAGGAAGGGATTAAATTGCTAAATACATGGTTAGAAGGCGAGAGATCTGTTGGATTTTGTAAATTTTTGTCCGAGAAATCTTCAGTGCTTAAACCTAGCGAAATTCCACACTGTAAGCATACTCTGCGGTCGATATTTAAATTTTTTAGTTGTTGAGATGACATTCAGGGTGCAATGGCTGATTCTCATGCAGCTGAGAGCTGGCCTTTTCTTGTCAAAATTTTAATACAATGTGTGTCGTTGGAGATCTCATCAAGCAAGAAACGATTGCCCAAGTTAACTTTTGCGAAGACTCTTCGGATTGTCATACAACGAGCTGAGGATGATAGATTCTGTGGTTAGTGTTTGAAGTTCTTGCTTAAGACTCACAAGTAGCGTTTGATTTAATTGTGTATTTGGCTGCATTCCCTGAAATGAAAGGCTAATTAATTTTTGACCTCAGATGAATTTTGACGTGTTTGCTCACAGAAGTTGGGAAATTGATTAAATACGTGAGGTTGCATTACATAGCTAAACTTGATATTTACGTTGGAGAGAAAAGATGAAGTGGTGATGGGCTGGCGATTTATTTGTTACTTTAGCTATGCTCTAAGGTCCTGTATTCTTATCCTTGACTCATGTTGGTTAGATTTGTCACCTAATAAAGCTAGCCTGCCATGAAGTTGCAGTAACTAGATATAACTCTTTCTGACTCGAAAGTTATTAGGCCACCTGTCATGCCTGCAGCTGATATCCTGTATACATTTGAGCTTGAGAAAACTATTTTAAGCTTATTTGTGATCGAGGAGATTAGTATCAGGATCAACAATGATTTGAACCCACTGGAGTTATATACGGTTTTCAACACCTTATGTGATGATGTTGAATGATAACTCATCTAAAAGCTTAAGTTGTTAGTGGGGAGATGCACCAAATTTTTGTATCTCCAACAGATGAGAATGGAGGAAAAAGAAGAATTGCCTAAGTGGTATAGCTGATGACAAAAGAAGAAAACTTGTTCCACTCTATAGCGTCCCAATAAAATAAATTCTTGAAATTAATGTGTTGGAAATATTAAATATTGTGTAGAAGAGTTCAAATCCCAAGGCTACCCATTTATGTAGAAGAGTTCCAAATGCAAGGTTGGACAATAAAAGAATATTGTGTACACATGAGGGAGTGTGTTAGAAATATTTAAGTATGATGTCCCTCTTGTTTAAAGGCTTAAAGTTTTAGATGAGGTGGTCATCTTGTATGATGAAACAACTTTCTCTTCAGATTAGGATTGTTATGCATCGCATGTGTTTTATATGTTTTAAGTATCGCTTTCTCATTCATAATTAAGAGAACATTACTGAACTTAACTGGAGTCAGGCTCATGCTTTCCACCCATAAGAAGCCGCAAACCATCATTGCAGTTTCCAATTGTGGCAATGATTAGACAGATCTCTCGTCATTCTGTTTGGATACAGTGATGGACAGAGAGTGAACCTCTACGTCTATTTCTTTTTCCTGCATTTATCATATACATATTCCTATGTATTGCAATTGCTTAGGTTGAAATTTGACCTTGATCTTTTTATTTAATTAGAGTAAATACTTTCATCAGTGTAACTGTATAATTTATTGTTTAACAATACTAGGAAAACTACACCTCATACTTTTAACTAACCCAATATGTATGGTAATTCACAGCCAATACTAGAGAAGCATGAAAGGGTAATTTTCAAACATGGTCACACTGTTCACTAATATTCTGCGCCCACTGACCATCTCTATTTCATGTTATTTCGTGTCTGCTTGCAGGCAAAAATCTACCTCTCTTACCTGTGGCTAGGCTACTTTTCAATCATGTGTGGGATGTCCTCAAAGATGTGCCAAGCTTTCAATCTGAGTATGGTGTTATCCTCCGGCATCTTTTGGCTGTCTCAGATTATCGATTTCACATGCGGAAACGAGCTTATTCTAGTGAGTATACTTCTGTTGCCTATATAGCTTATTTGTGTCTTCCCTTTGTAGTACAGAGGGCTTATAAAAAATTGTAATTGTCCTTCAATATGGATAGATCTCGTACTTCTATACATGGAAAAGGTGGAAACAAGCTTGACAACGGAAAAGATTGGCCAATTAAACCCCAAAGAGGAGGTTTTCCGTTTCACCCTAACACTCCAGTCACTTCTTGAAAACCCTCCAGGAGATATTCCTAATGAGCTTCGGGAAGACTTGATTAAGGGTTTTATTGGAACTTTTTCTCATGTAAGGTAAGATGTTTTATTTCCTCCCTTTCCTGTTTTCCTCATTTTACTTGTCTTTTGGCAGTTGGTAGGGCTCTTGAATAATATTCATTAAAATGCTTCTTTTGTATTGCTTCCAGGGATGAGGGAAAAGTTTCACGGAAGCTTGTGGAATGCATCAACACATATTTGTTGAGGGATGGGCCAAATTTAGGTGGCAAATCCCTGGAAATTCATGAGGCAGTAAAGCAATTTGTATTTTCCTGCTGGTTTGTCACCCATGATCGGGGTCTAAAGGTGCCCCGCTCTTACTGTTCTGCCATTGGTGATCTTTGTATGATTTGAAGTCAATATTTTGTTGTTATCTCCTAATTTTCACTGCTTTAGCAGGATGCACTTGTTTGCTATATGAAGTTGCAAGTAAATCTAACTAGGGGAGTGGTTGATGGCGCTGCTTTACTTGAACAAATTCTTGATGTAGTCAGCAAGGAGCTTGATCAAATGAGTATTTCCAGCGCCAATGTACCAAGGTTAGAATTGTTTTGTGCCATATCTTCTTACTCTGTTTGGAATGATTCCCTTTGTTTTGATATGCATGGACATGGCATTCACCCGTGATTTGACCAGGGATGAAAAATGTGGATTCTTAACGAGCTCACAACAGAGCGTGGTGGAGCTTGCAGCCCTTGTCTTTTACCGGGTACATATCGCAGAAACTTAATTTGCTGTGCCTTCTCAAATTCAATTCTCTGAGGGTCTCTTTAGTACATCTATGTGGCTGCTTATCCTTGAAACATGATGTGGCGCTTATCTAATTTATTGAGGACTTCCTGGGCTTCTATCTATCTAATATTCATTTTCAATTAGGTATTTTTTTTTTCATATATCCGAGAGTTACTTTTAAATCATAGTTGAAGTCCTAACATTTTCAAGTTATTTCAGATCTAATTGAAAACTTAATTCATGCTTTAAAAAATGAAATTTCCCCATTTACTGAACAACTGTGAGCAAAAGGGGTTGCAGATGTTCTGAATAAACTTCTCCAACTATTGTTTTCCACTTTCCAGGTGTGCTCTAATGCACTAAAAACACCAACTGCTGAAAAACGAGCGAGGCGAGACCATGTTGTGGTTCAGATAAAAGAGCGACTCATGGAGGGGAAATGGTCATGGTAATGAATAGAATCATATGTTCCAAGATGTATAGCGAGGAACTGCATATTATACCTATTACCAAATGATGCCATGTGAATTTCTCTGTGTCTTAATCGAGTTCAGTGGCATTTAACTTTGCAAAATGTCAGGCAACATTGTGAAAAACTTATGTAATGAAATTAGAAAATGGATAAAGGAGGAGCATATAAAAAAGAATGAAAAGAAGGATGATAGTCAAATCATAAATGAAAGAATGAGTTACATTGTCATTTTTCTTTACACATGTACATTGAACTTTTAGCTTATTGAGTTAAATTGAACTTCACCTATGCAACAGGCATGCTGCATTTTGCTGTCTTATCTGTAATTATTCGACTCGTGTGAACAAAGATCTTTTCATATATTGGTTTGAAAGCATACGTACAAACTTTGAAAGGTAATCTCTGTTCGATTTGTTTTGATGGTTTAATTGTGTTCCTTTTTGTGTTGCTGGCATGCCAAGCTTGTCTTGGGACAGTGTTACTGAGTTTGTTTGGGAAGCTTTTATTTTCTCATCTCCGATGTAACCTCCTTGTCTTCCCTCTCGTGTATCGTCCTTTGCAGGATAATTAACAATGTGAATTCGGAGCATTCTTATGATGGTCTTTTGTGGACTTTGCGGTAAGGTGTTTCTGTCCAATTTACATATTATCGTCACTCTGTTCTGCAGGAATAATTTTTTTTCTGATTTTTACTCTCAAGTCCATATTGCGAACCAAATGCTCACTAACCTATCCTATTCATATTTGTGTTCATGACTAATTGTTTTGATGCATGGAGGGCCTCCATGTTCTTTATGTCACCTTTGTTTCGATTTCTTATAGCAAATAATTGCTTTTCAGGAGTCTTCTAAGACTTTCATCCTTGCTGCTTTTTGCTGCTCCAAGTGCGGAATCCTCATGGAAGTCTCCTCTTCTTAACAATGAGGTGTGCTAAATTATTTGTTAGACGAAAATGAATTGTTCCATATTTATATGTATACTTCTTCCATATCTTGGATTAATTTTGTTCCTTATGCTATCATCTATGTTAGAGATATTAAAGATATAGCAACCCTCCTGTATTAATCCTTTTGATGAGGTGTGTAATCAGAAAATACATCTATTGTTCCTTCATTTTATTCACACAAACATTACACATATATATACTAATACAATAGGTCAACTAAGGACAATAAACCTTTTTGACTTCCACTAAACAAGCCACTAACTCCCACTAATAAAGCCTATAATTATGCCACTAAACAAGCCTTGAATTATGCCACTAACTTCCACTAATGAAGCCTACTTGTAACACATATATTCTTTACACTCCCCTTCAAGTTGGAGCATAGATGTTAATCATGCCCAACTTGTTACATATATAATTAATTCGAACCCCCATTAGACCTTTTGTGAATATATCTCCTAGTTGCTCTCCAGTCTTGATATATCCCGTTGAGATCAAATTTTCTTGAATTTTCTCACGAATGAAGTGACAATCTATTTCAATATGTTTAGTTCGTTCGTGAAACACTGGATTAGAGGCAATATAAAGAGCAGCTTGATTGTCGCACCACAACTTTGCTGGCAACGAAACCTTAACACCAACTTCATTCAAGAGTTGATATATCCACATAACTTCACACACAGATTGTGCCATAGCTCTATACTCTGATTCTGCACTTGACCTGGATACCACATTCTGCTTCTTACTTTTCCATGAAACTAAATTCCCTCCAACAAATACACAATAACCAGTTGTAGATCTTCTATCACTCTTAGAACCTGCCCAGTCTGCATCTGAGAAACACTCAATGCTAGTGTGTCCATGATTTCCATACAATATACCGCGTCCAGGAGCCCCTTTTAAATAGCACAAAATCTGTTCCAAGGCAGCCCAATGATTAACTGTAGGTGCAGTCATAAACTGACTAACAATACTAACGGAATAAGCAATATCAGGACGAGTTACGATAAGATAATTCAACTTCCCAACAAGTCTCCTATACTTCTCAGGATCTTCAAACAACTCGCCATCGTCTTTTACAAGCTGCAGATTAGGAGTAATTGGCGTACTGCATGGCTTGGCACCTAACTTCCCCGTCTCTGCCAACAAATCTAATACGTATTTCCTTTGAGATAAATAAATACCTTTCCTGCTCCTCGTAACTTCTACTCCTAAGAAATAAGTCAATTTTCCAAATCCTTCGTGTGGAACTGAGTATGTAAGAAGGACTTTAGAGATGAAATTCCTTCATCATCACTCCCAGTAATGACAATATCATCTACATACACCACAAGAAGAATGATGCCAGCTGTAGAATGCTTATAGAACACAGAGTGGTCACACTTACTCTTGTTCAACCCAAATCGTTGAACACTTTCACTAAATTTTCCAAACCAAGCTCGAGGACTTTGCTTTAAACCATACAAAGACTTTCGAAGCCGACAAACTTTCCCATACTCCCCCTGAGCAACAAACCCAGGCGGTTGCTCCATATATACTTCTTCCTGAAGATCACCATGTAAGAAAGCATTTTTGATATCCAACTGGTGAAGATGCCAATTATAAGTAGCTGCCATAGAAATAAATAATCGAACAGAAGTCAATTTAGCAACTGGTGAGAAAGTATCAGAATAATCCACACCATAAGTTTGAGCATATCCCTTAGCCACCAATCGTGCTTTAAGACGAGCCACTGATCCATCCGGATTCATTTTCACTGCAAATACCCATTTGCAGCCAATAGCTTTCTTCCTATCAGGCAAATCAACCAACTCCCAAGTACCATTGTCATCAAGGGCATTCATTTCTTCTATCATAGCATTGCGCCAACCAGGATGAGATAAGGCTTCCCGAACAGTTTTAGGAACAGATACAGAATCTAGAGAAGCAATGAATGAACAGGAAGAAGATGACAAATGATTATAAGAGACAAAGGAAGAAATAGGATAAGTGCACTGGCGTTTACCTTTTCGAAGAGCAATAGGCAGATCAAGATCATTTGTATCAGGATCTGATGTCGAAGGACCTGGTATAGGACGTGTATCCGGAGGCTCTTGTCTTCTCGAATACACATGAACGATAGGTGGTTTACTAGAAACAGGAGCCACAGGTGTTGGGGCTACTAGTGGATGCTCAGAGACTGTTGTTATAGTATAGACTAACAAATCATCTTCCGCCCCCTGACTCCTATAAGTAGTACATACGGGAAAAAACGGAGTGTTTTCTGAAAAAGTGACATCATTAGACACAATATATCGATTAAGACTGGGACAATAACACCTATATCCTTTTTGAAGACGAGAGTATCCCAAGAACACACATTTTAAAGACTTCGGATCCAACTTTGTGATATGGGGACGAACATCACGAACAAAACATGTGCTACCGAATATTCTAGGTTCTATGGGAAACAAAGACTTGGTAGGAAAGAGGACAGTATATGGAATCTCGCCATTAAGAACAGTTGATGGCATGCGATTAATCAAAAAACAAGCTGTCGAAACGGCATCCGCCCAAAATTGTTTAGGAACTTTCATTTGAAATAAGAGAGCTCGAGCTGTCTCAAGAAGATGTCTATTCTTTCTTTCAGCTACTCCATTTTGAGATGGAGTATCAACACATGAAGATTGATGAAGAATTCCATTCTGAATCATATAAGTTTGAAAAGTTTTTGAAAAGTACTCTTGAGCATTATCACTTCTCAAAGTTTGCACAGAAACATTAAATTGGGTTCGTATTTCAGCACAAAAGGCAGAAAAGTGAGAGAACAATTCAGAACGATTCTTCATAAAGTATAACCAAGTAACTCGAGAAAAGTCATCCACAAAAGTAACAAAGTATCTAAATCCAGTTTTTGACACGATAGGACATGGACCCCAAATATCAGAATGAACCAACTCAAAAGGAGAACTAACTCGTTTATTGACCCTAGGACTTAATGAAGTGCGATGATGTTTCGCAAACTGACACGACTCACAGTCTAATGAGCCTATACTTTGGAATTGAGGACACAACTTCTTCAATAGTGGTAGAGACGGATGACCTAATCGACAATGTGCCTCAAATGGAGTTAAAACACTGGAACAAGCAATGGCTTTAGGTACTTGAGTTTCCAGAATGTAGAGACCTCCAGATTCAAATCCTCTACCAATAGTCTGCTTCGTCATAAGATCCTGAAATACACAACAGTCAGGAAAGAATGAGACACAACAATTTAAGGCACGAGTCAATTTACTGACAGAGATTAGATTGAAAGAGAAGTTTGGTAAACTCAAAACAGATGATAGGGAAATTGAAGGGGTGGGGTGAATAGTGCCTGACCCTAGGACATGAGATTTTGACCCATCTGCTAAAGTAACGCTCGAAGACGATGAACGTGACTCAAAAGTAGAAAAAAGACTAGGATTACCTGTCATATGGTCTGTTGTACCAGAGTCAATGACCCATTTTGACGAGGAGGAAAGAAGACACGTATTGAGTTTACCTGTTTCGGCAATAGCAGTGATAGGAGTAGATGATGCCTTCAATGACTCTTGGTAATGAAGACACGTATTGAGTTTACCTGTTTCGGCAATAGCAGTGATAGGAGTAGATGATGCCTTCAATGACTCTTGGTAATGAGAGAACTTGGCAAACTCATCAGCAGAGACAAGCATGGATTTCTCAGATGATGTCACTATATCTGGGATCTTCTCAGAGGGTGAGCTTGTCGCAATATTCGCTGATCGATTCTTTTGAAACTGTTTACCCCACCGTCTACAAAAACGCTTTGTGTGACCTGGCTCACCACAATTAAAACATATAACACCTCCTAATGTTTGATTATTAGATCCATTGTTTCCTCCTCGTTCTCTACTACCATCTCTATTGTATTGTCGACCAATGTTATTTCGACTCACAAAGGCATTGCTAGGTTGAGGAGAGGGGTTATCTTCAATACGTAGCAGTCTAGTAAAAACATCATGTAAGGAGGAAATCTCTGGACTTGAAAGAATTTGAGATTTACCAGCTTCAAATTCTGAGGAAAGTCCTGCCAGGAAACTCATAATAGCCATTTGCTCCCTTTGAGTTTGTTGAACCTTGACGTCAGTACTAAACGGCAACAAAACATTCAATTCTTCATAAATTTTTTTAAACTCCATGAAATAAGCCGTTAGGGATTTGTCATGTTTCTCTGTCCGATAAAATGATTTACAAACGGCATACATTCGAGAAATATTCCCTTTCCCAGAATATAAAAAATCTAAATAATCCATCAATTCCTTAACATACTCGCAGTGATTAATCAATCCAATTACCTCATTGTCGATAGAATTCCGTATTTGTAAGAATAACCGGGCATCGTCTCTAAGCCACGCCTTCTTTGTATCATCCGTAGGTGGACTTTCTGTGAGATGATCGTCTTTCTCAATACTTCGTAAATAAATCCGGACTGTCTTACTCCAGTCCAAATAATTTGACCCACTAAGTTTGTGTTCAGTAATTTTAGTCATCACCGGGACCACGTCTGTAATCGTAGTTTTATTCTCTTCCATTGCGCTAAAAGGGACAGCAGGAAACAGGGCAGCAGCAGCAGCAAGGCGGACTGCTACAACAACAGTAGCTACAATACGCAACAGTAGCTACAGTTACAGGAACAGGGCAGCAGACGCAACAGTAGCTACAGTAACAGGGCAGCAGCAGCAACAATAGCTACAGTAACCGTAACAGGGCAGCAGCAGCAGCAGCAACAGTAGCTATAGTAACAGTAATAGTAACAGTAGCAACAGTGCTACAGCACCGTAAACAGGGCAGCAGAAGCAATAGTAGCTACAGTAACAGGGGCGGCAGCAGCAACAGTAGCAACAGTGCTACAGCACAGTAACAAGGCAGCAGCAGCAACAGTAGCTACATGAATAGGAACATTAGCTACAGGAATAGGAACAGTAGCTACAGTACTAAATAGGAACAGAAACAAGAACAGAAACAGTAGCTGCTAACAGGAACAGGAACAGTAGCTGCTACAATAACAGTAGCTACAGTACTAACAGTAGCAGGAACAGGAACCGGACTGCTACAGTAGCTAACAGGAACAGGAACAGTAGCTCTGATACCATGTAATCAGAAAATACATCTATTGTTCCTTCATTTTATTCACACAAACATTACACATATATATACTAATACAATAGGTCAACTAAGGACAATAAACCTTTTTGACTTCCACTAAACAAGCCACTAACTCCCACTAATAAAGCCTATAATTATGCCACTAAACAAGCCTTGAATTATGCCACTAACTTCCACTAATGAAGCCTACTTGTAACACATATATTCTTTACAAGGTGGTTATTCAATAAGGTATCAGAGCTAGGCCGACCAAGAGGTCTTGACTTCAAATCTCACCGCACCCAATTTATAAAAAAGGTTTCATGTGCAAGGCTGGGCAAAAGAAAATAACACCCGCACTTGAGGGGTCATGTTAGAAATATTAAATAAATATTGTCTCCTCTCAAACAATTTAAGCTTTTATATGAGGTGGTCATCTAATAATCTACGTGATATATTCTGTTTAAAGTCATAGGCTTACGAAGGTGGAGGACTTGGTAATTCACAAATGAAGGTGCAGGTCTTGCTTCGTGTTGTGTAGCACTATTTTGAATTTCATTGATGAGGTTGAGTATTCTCTAATCCACCAATGGCAAATGTGAATAATGTTGAGAATATACATACATAAATAATGACATTCTCGTCTCTAACAACTTAAGCTTATAGATGAAGTGGTCATTCAACATAATATTAGAGCAGGCTAGGTCTTGCATTGTTAATCGGGCTCCCACTATACTAATTTCACGCTCTAGGTTGTTTCCCGTATATTCGGGCTTGGGCGTGAGGGGGTGTGTTAACTATCCCACATCGACTAAATACCAAGATTGACTAAATACCAATATGTTGTTTGCTTAATAAAGCCATCCTCATCTTATGAGTTGCTTTTGAGGGTGAGTTAGCCTCAAGTCCATTCTTCATCATTGTATTAGAGCTAGGCCAAATAAAAGGTCCTGTGTTCAAATCTTGCCGCCACCCATTTATAAAAAGAATTTCATGTGCAAGGCTTGATACAAAAAGGAAGTCCGCTTGCACATGTGGGGGCGTGTTGAAGATAATAATTATTTGATTCTCCTTGCTAACGGCTTAAGCTTTTACATATGGTGGTCATTCAACAAATAAAATAGAAAGAAAAAGGAAATTACTGAAGTATACAGGGATTGGAAGTGTTTTCATTGCGAAACTACTCAAGTTTTCACTTTTTTAGCTGGTCTACTCTTTGACTACTAGAGGAATACCTTTTCCTTTGTAATTTTTATTCAGCCCAAATATAGAAAATATAAGTAACAGTTGCAATTCAATGTTAATGTTTGGCTGATTGACATTTTCTATTTGGCAACCATTTGGTGTTTTGAAAATGTTTTTCCTGTGCCTTCAATCTTCTGATTTGGCTCAGGAAAAGCTTTTGCAGGTTGAGAAATCTTGGCATGTAATATGGAGTTGCCTCATGCGTAGTTTGCCTACATTTGTCAATGTAAACTCAATTGTAAGTGTTTCTTATTTCCTGGATGATATAAATGTAGGTGCTGTCTGATTGTTGACCTCTTTGTCTATTGGTTATGGTTGGGATAATTTCCTGCATAATTATTTATTATTGGAAAAAAAAAAAGAAATAAACTGGGCCTTTAATCCAAAAACTTATACTATCTCATTATCTTACTTGATATTGTACATTCGGGATTTTGATTGCAAAAAAACTGTTTCTTTGTTCCTTTTGCTTTGCGGGCTCTTATTTGCAACTCCACTAGCAATCCAATGCTGTTGAAACTTTTACAATTATAGCATTACTTGTCCTCGTTCTCTACAGTATTACTTGTCATTTAAATCACTTTAGGCTATCGATGAAGAGAAAACCAGACTTCTTGTGCCTTTGATTTGGTATCAATTGGTGCACAAGATAGAGAAGAAAGTCAAATCTGTGATGGGAGCTCAAGATCAAGATGGTCCTTCAATAACTTAGCTTTATGAGAAGTAGAGGGTGTGCAATATTCCCCAACCTGAAAACCGCATTTGCAAAGACATGCAGTCCCTGACGTAACAAACTATATATCTTGTCACATCTAAGTAAAATCCTGTAGATGGACGCGAAGTGTAAAGTGAGTCTCTGGTATTGCAGAAAAGACAGTGTATTCGTGAATCTTTTTTACGCTAGGAGTTTCTTCGGCATGGCTTTACAATTTCCAAAACCTGATAAGTTACAGGTATCACTTAAGATGATCGTATCTTTGGAATATCGTGGCCGCGATCCATTTCAGTCTTGAAACCGTCAGAAAAGGTCAAAGTTTGTCTACTACTTGACTGATATTGGTACTGGTTAGAATCCCGGTGAATTTATTCAAGTGTAGAACATAGAGTGAAGCAATCATATTGCAAACTGGATGTGTGAATTGTTAAAAATTGAGAAAGTAATTCTTTTTTGTACCTTGAATAAAATAAGTATATCCTTATGTTTTTTCTGAAGAATTACTTGATTAAAGTAGTTATAACTCTGTTTCGGCTCTAGATGTTAGGTAACTTAGTGTACAAGTACATGTGTGGGAACAAAGAAGAAATAACTATTAACATTTATTTTGAATAACCTCATACTTTGACAAACAAACCATGCTCGGAATTTAAGATAGTGAAAGTACTCTTAATTGAGGTTTCCCCATCTTTAAAATTAGTATTATCTAGCTTATGGAATCTTAATTATGTTTCCTGTCTTTGAAACGATTATCATCTAGCTTTTTCTCTGCATGTCCAAACTTGCAATTGAATTTTCTTATAAAGCCTCTGATGCCTTTCTTATGCAGGTTGACGCTGCTTTGATGCTTCTCTACAGCATTATGTTGAGTGTAAGAGCGTAATAATTGGAGCAGTCTGTTACTATTTTCCAAATCAAACTTTTTGCTAGTAATGGATTTTGTCTCTAATCTGTTGATTCTATTTTCAGTAACCTAGTTTCAATGCCATGTTTTCCAGGATACAAAAGATTCCTATTTTGTTTCGCTTGAGATATGGGATCTTCGGGTATTTAAACGCTTGCCTTCCATGTGAGTGGTTCACATTTGCGAATTGGCAAGTTCAATTTTATTATGCATGTACTGGCATATATAACTTCTCATGCTTATTGTTCGTGCTGTAGTATTGTTGGTTTCTTCTGTATGTCCTATGGGTTGTTCTTGATTTCCTTAGCAATTTTATGTTCAAAATCTGTATTTATCTCTCTCCTCACTTTCTGTTATGTTGGACCTTAGGAAGGTTGAAATGTTTAGTTTCAGTTTTGAACTTGAGATCCCTAGGTATGACAATTTCCAATGCCTTGGGTGAAGCTGCCCATGCTTTGATCTAACTTCTCCTTACTGGATTAGTTTCCTTATTTATCTATTACTCATTGGAATAATTTGGAAGGTGGTTTTAGTCATTCTGGTGAATTTTGATCTCGTGTTTCATGCAGATGCGACCTACATATTCCTGTAACATGGGTTTTTGTTCTCTTCTTTAGCTATAGGGATTTTTGTCTTTCAGCGATTGTTGCTCAATTCTGTAATAGCTCCTTTGGGCCTCATTAACAAAAGACCATCCATGTGTGCCTGAAAAAGTGGGTCTAACTTAATGAATTTTGTTAAATTGAAACCAGAGTTTTCTATGCTACCTCAATCTCTCTCATCTTAGAATGCCTTCTCTCTCAAAAATACTTTTCAGAGTCTAGTGCCTTATATAGAATGTTTTTGTATGCACTTATAAATTCATGACATGCTTGGCAAGTTGGTCATTTAGAAATACTAAGTTATGGTTCCCTAGCCTGAAAAAGTTCTAGTCTTTTCAGTGTTAGGTGAATACCTCATTTAGTTCTCAAGTACTATGTTCTTTCAAATCTTTATGAAATTTGAAGTCTGGGACTTCAGGATAATTATTTTCCGCATCTTTTGTTGTGTCACTCCTTTCTTTCTTCTTTCTTGAGGAGAGCTGAAAGATATGGAGGCATTTGATTATTCGTTATTTTCTTGGATAACAATTAACATGGATGCATTTTTCTTTTATTTTTTCTTTTTTGTTTTTTATTTGAAGAACTTATGGGAGAGGCCATTTTTGAGAGAAAACTGTACATCCAGTGAAAATTAGTTGAATTGCTTTGAAATTAGCTAATTTATTTGATTTGGTTTTGTGAATTGTTTCTCTTAGTAACTTGTTTATCTCGAAAGTTGAAGGCTGAGGCATTCTAGGGAAGTTGCAGCCTTATTTTCTTTACTTGATGCTGATGGGTGCATGCTTTGTCCGTCGAAATGGTTCTTACCTTTGGTAATCAGATTTTGAGAAAGCTTGTCCTTGAGATGATCGCTTGGTGCAAGTTATAACTATGTGTTTCTCCTGATAAGCGGAGGATTATTACGTTGAGAGCATTAATAGTGAAATGTATAAAGTCCTTTATGACAGATACCCTACCATACTGTCATTGCTAGAATTTTTTTTGTTATTTTGTCCCGTAGTGCAGATCTTGTACTTGTTATAAGTTCATTTGCTTTCTTTTAGTTCTTTTTGGTGCATAAATATCGGAAGTAACTTGCCGCACTCACTTCTTCCCCAGATCAAGCTAACATGCTTCATTGACATTTCTGGTGAAGTTTATGGTTTATTTAACTGTTGTGATCGAGCTGTCATGAAGAAGTTTTATTTGATATCCTGACTTCTTTCTCAAACTAACTATTTTCTTAAACATCTGTTGGCAGATCTGTTTTATGCTTCATCTCGTGCTACTTTTCCAGGAGAGCTTCACAAGTAAGATTCTCAGGCCTGTCCTACTCTTTTATGTATATATCCCTTGTAAAATCTGGTTTCAGAGATTTGGGTTGCGCAGATCTTGACGTTGTTTTTCATATTCAACTTGAAGCAGACCTTGATTGGGTTAAAAATCTAGTTCAAAATTCTGCCTTTCTTTTGTATTCAGTTGTGTGGTTGCAAAGCTAATGAAGATGTGATGCATGATATAAAACCTGACATATAATGGAAAATGGGCAAAGGGTGACACTATTGCCATAAAGTTTGTTAGTTGCGATTATGAAAATGGGCGGACGACCTGTTTCCATTGCAAATTTGTTGTTTTTACAAGTGGACATCCTCTTATTTTTAAGAATCTCTCCTTGGTTCTTGACTTGAAGGGAAATCACCAATCGAAACGTTAGATACTCAGTTTCCAGTAGGTCATTATGAAGCCCATTGAGTTGATTTAAGTAAAAAACTAATGGTACTTCCTGATACTTGAGGCAATAACTCAACACTCATTGATACGAGGAAGTTGGGATGATTATTTGAACTTAAATTTGTGGACCTGTCCTCATCCTGTTATTTGCTTACCTTTATCTGCTCAGAATACTACCTAGTCCTTTTGGAACGAAATATCCAACCTTTTCCATTTCTTTTGTTTCATCTCTAATGAGAATGCAGTGCATACATTGATGCAGGTTTCGTGCCTGGGCAGTGGTGGGGTTTATTGCTCCCATCTAGAATGTTTAAACTTGTATATTTGGTTCCATATTTTAGGTTTCTGGACCAATAGAGCACTTTATCTGGAATATATTGCTTTCTTTTCATTTCTCCCTAAGATGTACTTTGTAGTAATTAGTTTTCTCTCGTGTTGTCTGAACTGGAAACTCAGTTCTTATGATAGACTACTATCCATCCATGCCATTGCGACATTATCAAATAGAGCTAAAGATAGATAACGTTTTCATGAAGGTGCTGCTGATCTTGTCTTATGGCAGAAAACAGAAGCAGGTTTCATGAATATCTATATAGATCCGTTTGCTTTGCGAGATTTGTTAATTGGAACTTGTCTCTTGGCTCAAGATTAGCCGAGATTTAGGTAATTATAATGGTTGTTCGGTGTCCAGGATTAACTGAGTAGGATGATCGTACGTATTGCTAATATGGTGGTTTGGTATCCACAATTAAATAAGATTGAAAGTAAGATTAGAGTACAATTGCGTTTTTACCCTCAATTGTTAACGTTTTTCAAAGTTTGGTGACACATAAATTAAGGAAAAATAAATTAAAAACCACATACACATACATATGCCACATATATTCAAAAAAAGTCCAAAAATCACATACATACATATATATATATATATGTATGCACACATACATATACATATATATACACACACATACATATATATATACACACACGGGGGGGGGGGGGGGAGATGGGAAAGAGAGAGAAGGCGGGGGGCCGCAGAGGGAATGATATATATATAATTTTTTTTAAAAATTATGTAATTAATTAATTTTTTTAGATATAATTTTAGGAAGGGAATGAAATTTTTATATTTAATTTCAATTTTTTATTTTGTGTACTTTACAATATGTAATTTTATTAAATAATAATAATTAATAATAATAATATTATTATTAATTATCATTATTTAATAAAATTACATATTGTAAATTATTTTTATTTTTTTTATTATTATTTAATAAAATTACATATTGTAAAGTATAAAAATAATTAATAATAATAATAATAATTATTTAATAAAATTATGCCTTGTAAAGTATAAAAATAATTAATAATAACAAATTTGTAAAAGTAAGGGCAAAATAAAGGACAAAATGGTCAATTCAAAGTGTTGGAATAGTTAATCTTGGGAAGTCAAGACTCAATTTCACCCTCTTCCCTGAGATTATAATCTCGAGATTAGACCATCACATGACGGCCACATGAGATTAAATAAAGGCCCGCAATTATAATCTTGGCAATCAAACGATGAATTAGCCGAGATTAGCCGATATGTGAAGGCTTTTTCTTGGCTAATCTCGAAAAGCAAACGGTTCCATAAGATTTTTGAATTTCATTTTACCAGTATATGCCAAAAAAGGGGGGAAAAAAAGAAATGTAAAAGATTCCTGTCACTCCATCTTTACTTATACGTCTTTCTATGGGATCTTCCTTCTTATTTTGAGGGCATAATTGATTTTGCCAGCTTCATAGATACTCTATAAGTAAATATGATTTGATTTAAGTTATACTGCTGGATAGTATACATAATTCCTTTTCTTCTTATTTTATATTTTTTGGTATCTTGCTGCATTTTTCTGAAATTCCGAATTGTATATGCAACACACCTCTGTTATTAAAAAAAACGTTTTAACTAAATATATTTATTGTATAGACATAAAAATGGGGCTTAGATATTATCAAGTTAGATTAATAAACTATAAGACAGTGTTTAGTGTGTGAGTCATTTTACGACTGCATTTATTTTTTTAGTAATTTTATTATTATTATTGTTATTATTATTATTATTATCATCATCATCATCATCATCATCATCATCATCATTATTAATTCCTCTCTCTCTCTCTCTCTCTCTCTCTCTTGTGAGGAAAGACTGCATTTAATTAAACATAACATGTCTTGATGTTTTTGATGAGGTTTTCCCACTCACTTGATATGCTGTTTTTGTCACTGCTTATGTAACTATAAAAATAATTCTACCCGTACTTATCGCCAAGTGCATGAATCTATCAGAAAATTTCCCAAGATGGTAAAAACAAATGAGGCAAAAAGTTTCAGAAAGGCATGAATTTCAATCATATTGGACTGTCCTGGTATAAATATTAATGAACTCGTATTGCTCTTGGTTTTTTTCTCTGTGTATGACCCGAAATAGAGGAATATATTGCATGACCAGAAATAGAGGAATATATTGACTACTTCGTTTGTTGTTGCTTCCTTTATTCCAGTAGTTATCCGGGGTATCTGGTATGTATACATGAATTATATTCTGGTTAACTGTGCTAGATTGTCTTTCACAATCACATACTATTGCATCCAGAAAAGTTAGTTTAAGGTCCCAAGATCTGAAATTCATGTAATAAAAGTGAGTCTCATCCTATTATCTGCCTTTACTTGATATACCTTTTCCTATATAGATATTGCATTGCAAAAACAGTGTTATTCTATGCATTATATATTGTGAGAATTGTGTAATCTAACTTTAAAGTTCTATTTCCCTCTTCTTAGGGTGATCCTCGAGATGCTTTATATCTCAGACAGAATATGTTACAAGCAGTTTTGGCTTTACTCAACTTGAAGGTTTGTCCTGAATTATGTGTAACGTCTGAAATGTTCCAACACTTTTAGGCAGGTATAAGAATATTGAAGAATGCATATAATCCGTTCCTCACACCGCTCTACTTAATTTGTAATCCATTATATATGTACATAGTGTCAAGTGCTGAAGTTGTTGCAAATGATTGGATTATATTAATTCTGACTGTGTTTTAGGTCGATAGGATGTTATGTAATCAACTTATATAAGAGTCCTAATGTCGCCCAAAACCCTCTCTTCTCTTCTTAGTAGTTAATTTATGTTCTCCTTTTCGTGTGTTTGAGTGGTGGTGGGTGGAGGATAGATGTGAATTTAGATTTTGATATGTCCTACTTTCATGTAGGAATGCTCGTCATTGAATGAGCAGTTGATTGTTGTGGTACCAGCAGCTGCATATGTTCTTTGTGTTGGTTCTGCTCCTCTAATAAATGAGGCTTTAGGACTTTCGCCATTACTCTATTTTTCTGAAGCCATGGAGGAAAGGGCGAAGGTATGTTCTTGTGATCCAATCTTAAACATGTAATCTTCTGAATCTGCATCTTCGTAGCTGCATTCTTGTGAATATTGGATGGCACTGGTGGCAGGAAGAAGAAGAATCGCAGGAAAATGTGCAAGAATTTTTTGAATGCTCAGTAGAAGTGCTTGCGAAGATAAAAAATGATTCTGGTTTGAAGGTGCTGCATCTTTCTGCTCTTCCCCTTTTTTTTTGTGGAATTAATCCTCGTTTTTCCCATTTTCGGTTGATCCTTACTGATAAATAGAACTGGGTAATTCCAGGTCAACCCTTCAAAGTGCTACCAACATATACGCTTGCCCCGGCAACTAAGAGATCAGCTGCTTCGTGAGCTGGAAAATTATGTTCTTGAAAGTATAAGTGGTATACAAACTGAAAAGTTGCTCCTTCCAGAACTCATCAACATATGTGCCCTCTTATCTAATTTCATGTATTGTTCATCCTCAACAAGGTGCGGCTTTCTCTTCCGTCATTTTTTTTCCTTTCTCTTGTTTTGTCATCCTTGTTGCAATATCCATGGCTCCCTTAATTGATTTATGTTTCCAAGTGGTGCTCTTACATTTTTTGTTTTCTCAATTACTTGATTAGAACATTGCTTTTATTTGTTTCTTCAAGCTTTTGTTTCATTTTCTCCTGTTTGTGGCACACAGCTGATGCGCTTTTTGTACTCTGGTATGTCCTGTGAGGTCGAAGATAGCATAAAAATCGTTCTTCTTGTTCTTTATCTCTTCTCTTTCTTTTTCTTTTTCTTTCTTCCTTTTTTTTTGGGTGCAAGTTGAGCATTAGTTAGTCCAAATCATCCTCAATCAGTGCCTTTAAGCCATCTGGAGGTTTCTCCCATCTGAGTTCATAATATCCTGACATGTTGGATGTTGCATCTTGTTCCTACAGTTTAGGACCCGTTTTCAGCTTTTTCCTTTCTTCTGCCCTCAGTTTTTAAATTGAAGCTGTAATTCATGTGTGACATTTTTATCTGTCCTTTATATTCCCTTTGCGCTTCACATTCTTTTTTTTTTATTTTTCTTCTCTAATCAGGAACAGAGAGGAGATCTCCCCTTTCTTTTGCAAATTGGGCGACTCCCTGTTAGAATTGCTGGATCATGCTATTTCATTGATTGAAAAAACTTACAATGATATAATTTCGGGTTGTGTGGGCTTGAAGTCTATTCTAAATAACATGGAATTGATGATGGCTTCCTTTAGAAGCTTTACTCGATCCCCTCTATTTAGTAAATGGCAAGAGAAAAATGATGCGAGTGCTGGATCATATCCTAGAATTGTTCATTCTACTGAGAGACTTTTGAAAAGCCTGGCAAAACTTTATGAAGGATGTTCAGTGTGCAGAAAGAATCTTCATGCAAAAACAGCCTTTCCTGACTTACCCGACATCCACTCTGTTCATGATCCAGTTCCACCAGATAGCAGCAAAAGCTTGATTTTGGATATGGAGTTGGATATGAATAGTGGATCTAGTGATGTTAATAGTTTAGCTATTGATGGTGATCAGACCTCTGGTGTTTCTACTTCATTAGTAAATAAAAAACAGGACCTCCTATCAATCATGTCAAGTTTTTTCTCGATTTTACCTTCAGTTACTTGGGAAATCTTGTTTAACCTTAAGGAGAAAGAGAGTGATCCAAAGGTACATCATCACTGCACCTTTTCTCATTGAAGATTGTGGTACAGCTATTGTTTATACAGGTAATTAATTGTTGAAGTTGAATTATAAAGCAGGTTTCTGAAAAGTTTCTATTCATTCTGTGTCAGCATCCTCACTGGTCTTCTTCCAGACAGCTATCAGATTTGGTATGCTGCTCTTTTGGGTTTCTTGCTCATTCGCATAAATCATTTTTGGTTCCAATTGTTAATAGTTTTGAAGATCATTTAATTTATAGTCAATCGCGCCCTCTACAGGTTAAATCTATATCTGATGTTCTGAACATATGGGAGAATCTTAAGCTCCAGTTTTCAGATGTTCTAGGTGGCATTTGTAGTTTGGTTGGGAGCCTTTTATTCTTAGATGGAGATGGAAAGCATGAGAAGGTTGCTTGTTCTTCAAGGGGGAGAATGTCCGAAGAGGTACATCGGTTAGATTGCATGTTTAAGCATATTAGAACTGTATAAAATTCAAAAATGGTGTTTGAAATTTTCCAGCTTACTTCATTGATTAGGTATTCTATTTCCGCAGCTGCTATCAGAATTCTCATACCTACATTTTTTGCATCTTGGTATCTTTATTGAGTAATGATGCCTGGCCATTTAGTCCTTGTTGGTGGGAATGTGGTTTTAGTAGATGTCTGAATAATAATCTACTAATTCTTCTATGTATATCTGTTTTTCATTTATAAACATTTACTTAACAGAAAACATTGTTTGTTTTAACTAAGTTTTGATTGCTTGCAGTGCTTGATTTATCTTGGGGATTTGGTGAACAGAGTCTTCGAGAACAGTTTTTTGGATTGGTCTGATCGCGCTAGGCTTGTTGACTGCTTATGCAATTTTGTATCACTCAGACCTCAAATTGCTCAGGTAAGCAATGTTTTTTGATCTAGAGAACTGTCAGCATAACTTATTTATATTTTCACCTTTTGTTTCACCTATTGCTAATTTCTGATCACTGGTCTAAATGGCAACAATTGTTGCATGTTATATTTGCTACCCATTTAAACAGTCAATGATTGAGAAGCTGTTTATGCTGCTCCGAGATCCTGATTATCGAGTTAGGTTTTGCCTAGCTCGTCGGATTGGTGTCCTTTTCCAGACATGGGATGGTCATGTTGAGCTCTTCCAGGATATATGGTAAGGTGGTTAGAGGTCCAGCTGGAGATTCTTTTTCCGTACATAAGAATGCATCCTTTTTCTTTCCCCTGCAATTTGGTTATTGATAATTGTGGTGGTGTCTACACAATGTTTAATATTTGCAATAAGTTTCTAAATGGCACTACTTATTTCAAGTATAACATATTAAGGTGCTTTTGATTGCTGATTGAGTATTAGTCTAACCTTTGATAAAAGTAATGTTCTGTTTGCCTAACCACCTGTTCTTTAGCAAGATTTGGAAAAAAGCTGGCACTTTTCTTTTTTGTCACTGACACAATTTTCAAGCTTCCAAAACTGTCACCCTTGATGCTAGATGAGGAATTGGGTATGATATGGAAAGAGTTTGAAGGGACGGTTGTGTTTTCCTCCTCTTTGTTTTTGAGCACTATTTTTACATGTCCTGAATTCGCATGTAGGTTTAGCTTGATTACTTCCCAGTTCAATTACTAACCTAAATAAGATTATAGTTGGCACTAGGTCCACCCACTGAATGGCAATTCAGGTAAGGTTCCAAGTAGGTTGTACTGAAGACTATCTTTATTGGTGGGGTCAAATATGTCCAATTCGAGTGTAGATTGCGGTGAAGCTTGAGAAGAGAATAGTAGTACTTATCTGGAGATACAGATCTTCTTGGGATCAGTACTCTTACCTTATGTGTGTGCTCAAAGAGGAATATCAGATTGAGAATGCAATCTGGCAGAGTATTATTGGTTCCTGCTTTTGTAATCTGTGAAGAGAAGTACAACACTAGTAAGAACAAGGATTATTGAGCCAAACGTTTGTCAATTAAAAGCCAGTTACTTGCATATTGGGAATTTCACCAAACACCCTGATCTGACAAATGATATAGAACACATATGTGGATGTGCATTGTGTTAGAGGTGGGGAGGGAGAGAGAGGTTGAGCAGAGAGGGGGGAGGTAGAGCTGTGAAGATCAGATGGATAGCCTGTAACATGACATATCTAAGAACCATGTGCTGGAAAAATATTTCCCTCTTGATTGAAAATTTTTGTTGGCCTGACCAGAAACTTCCAAAAGCCTAACTTTCACGAGTAAACACTGTTGCTGAAATGTTAAGTTGTTTGAAAGAAGTGAATTTCAATTAACTCCATATATTTTCCTTTATAAAAACAATTAAAGAAGTTTGGGCTCACAAGGTATGTGAATCAAGATATACTGGGGATTTAAAAAGGACTGTTAAGAATCTGGAATTTTTGTATAATTTATTTGCAAGAGTAGATAAACGATTTAAAAGCATTTATCTACTAATTTGCTATAGGAATGCCATGTTGTTCGTTTGCCAACCACTAGGCTTGTAGATAAAAAGATGTATCTCCTAATTCATTTTAAAGTTCTTGTTGTCCCACGTTTGAAGGTTTTACTAATTTTAATGCCTTTTGTTAATAAATGTATATTAGGTTTGTGGAACTTCCACTGCATGTTATTCCTATCTGTTTTTTATTTCTTTTTGCTTCTTAAAATACATTAATAAAATATCTGTTGCTTCAGTTCAAATTTCAGTGTGAAGTTGGTTGTTTCCTCAAGGGAAAAAGTTGTTAAAGCAGAGGAAGTTTTAGCTGCTGGTCCACAGCCTAGCCCAATAATGGAGACTACAATTATAACTCTCATGCATCTTGTCCTGCATAGTGAGAAAATAGAGTTGGAGGTACTTATATTTCCTACTTCCCATCAACATTTTTTCATTTCCTTTTTTATGATTTGAGGGAAAAGATTGGGCATCTGGTCCCCTGAAATGTAGTGTCACAGGCTTTCTGATTATGAACACTTATATGTGCATGCATTGATTTTAATATTATTTTTGATATGCGTATGGCTGTTTGTTTAATGTGTGTCGAATCTAAAAGGCATACCAAATGTATCAGTTGAGATCCAGTAGGGGTGTAAACGGAATGGATATACAGTATTTGAATCCGTATCCGATTAGGTTTTCCGATATCTGTACTGTATCCAAATCCGACGGATATTTAAAACCTCATATCCGAATTCAAATCCGACGGATATAGACCCGAACCTGAACCTGATGGGGCGGGTTTTTAGACCTCCAACCGGGTCTGGGGCGGGTCTCGGGTCTTCATTTTAAAACCCGGACCCGCCCCACTTGAATTTTACATATATTTTTTATTTATTATTTTATATAAATTTATTTAATATGTATGTATACTTTATATACAAAAGTATATATTATATAAATAGTCACACAAAAAAATAAATATGATATTCCTATATGTAAAAATAGTTATCTAACATTAGTAGTTAAGTTATAATTTCAAAATATGTGCAAATAAATATACGATAAAGATATTTAATTTTTCAAAATTTAAAATATATTCATAGAAATTTATAAATAATTAGTACTTTGGTAATAGTATTATTTTTTTTATGATAAAAAAGGTTTGATAATATATATTTTTTGTAAAAAAATAATTCTTTTAATCATTTTAAAATATTGAACCAGGTCTATCGGGTTGGACCCAGACCCAACGGGTCCGGGGCGGGTCTAGGTCCTGATCTAAAAAATTTCAGCTGGGCCGGGTATCGGGTTTGGCCAAACCCGCCCCATACCCGCCCCGTTGCCATCCCTAATCTGAATCCGTTTAGTATTTCTGAAACTTTGACAAAATTATGGATATCCAGATATCCGAATATCCGTTTCTGCTTACAATCATCAAAATATCCGATTGAATATCTGAATCCGCTTAATTGAATATTTAAATCTATTTATATAAATAAAAAAATCAAATAAAATTTATATAACTTATCTAATTGAATATTTTGTGTATATAAGTATAGTATATGCTAATTAATATATGTAAACTTACTATATTTACTTATATTTTTATTTCATTGTAAATTATGAAAATATGAGTCAATTAGATTTTTTTCTTTCTATTTAGCTTATAAGAAGACATTAGAATATATAGACACATACACACACTACTTCTACTACTACGGCTGCTGCTACTACTATTAATAATAATATATTTTTTTGCTGATGTTATTTATCGGATACGGATAATGGATATAATTAAACGAACATATCTGTCGGATATGCATTCGGAGCGGATATTAAACAGAGCAGATATGGAATTACCATACCCTTATCCGTTTATTATTCGGATACTTGTAATCAGATACGGATAATATCCACTTTATACGGATACAAATAATATACCCTATAAACGGATACGGATGCGAATGGTAAACGGATTTTTGGTTACCCATTTACAGCCCTAAGATCCAGAAATAGCTCTGACAGTGGCTACTTAGATCACTGTTACCTATCCTTTTTCTATTTTGACATGATAACCATGACACAACTTGGAACATTCGTAATTGTATTAGTTGTGACACCAGCAGGTGAACTTTGAATTGGCAAAATCACATGATCTTAACCATGTTGAGTGAGACCTGGTTGATCTTAATCATATTAGCATTGGATGCTAAGTTAGTAATTTTCACATGCAGGCTGTTTTCATGATTTGTGTTGTTGCTGCTATTGATCCCTGTCAAAGGTAGTTCCTCCCCACCACGCACACACACTCCCTCACAGAAAACAAAAAAGAGAAAGAGAAACAAAAAAAGCTATTTTTTCATGTTGTCAATAATCCACCCTTGTTCTTCTGAAATCCTGATCCTTCTTGTTCAGGGAATTGGTCTGTGCTGTACTTGATAGTTTATCCACAGAACTACGCTATACAAACAGGACAAAGGTGACGATGAGATTCTTGTTAAATTATGTACTATTCAGACAATTAGCTAGAGTCTAATGTAATTTTTTTGTTTTGTTTTGTTTTGTTTTGTTTGGGTTTTTTGAAAACCTAATTTCTTCCAGTACATGGAGGAGCTTATGGGACCGATTCTATTTTGTTGGGTTGCATGTGGTGTTAGCTTAGTTGCACTTGTTGAGGTAATATATAGTAAATTCCATTTGAAGCTATCATTTATATGGTGTAAAGGCAGCCAACAATCTTTGGTTTTAACTGATTTTACAGACAAGAGATCTTTACGTCTCCAATGTGGAACCTATTAACTTCATCCAATATTGTTGCCAGTGGCTCCTGCCTGCTTTGATCTTGCAGGAAGACGCTTCCAACATAAACTGGGTAGCGAAGGTAGAATCTTCTGACTTCTATTCTTCTCCTCTTAGAATTTTTGGTTCATTTTTAAATATTTGTGCTCCTTATGTGAAAAAAGTCACTGGTCAGCTTTTGTTCCAATCGATTTTCAATTTAAATAGAATTCTTCTACTTCCTTCTTCATATATCACCTGGAAAAATTGGCATTAAGTGTTGAACTGCATTAAATGTGAGTCATTTTCCTAACACAATATATAGAGACTAAGGTCAGTTTAACCAGAAAAGTAAACTAGGCTCTATATCTTCCGCAGTATACTTAATACGAATCTGACGAATATTGTTTTGATTGCATATTTGGTTGACAGCCATGGGTTCTCGATATGGTGAAATTAACATCAGCCATGCGCTACATCTTTTAAATCTGTATCTTTTGCTTTATGTATTTAACAATTTCAGTCATGGCTACTTCAGATCATTTAAGTTTTTTATTTGCTGTTTCAGGTTTCTTGTAAGCCTTGTGCTGATTTGGTCAAGTATTACTTTGTGCACATCTTTTCCATCTGTATGGCATTACACTGCAGCAAGAAATCTGGGTGGGAGAAGGGATCTAGGGCGCTGGGAACTTCTATTCTGCGGATTGCTGAAATATCTGAGCATGAAAGAGATGAACTTATTAAGAAGCGCATGGTAAGATCCAAAGTTTTCTGCCAACTACTTGATTTCGATATTTTACATCAAATAACATAATTGGAGATTGTTAAACTTTAATTAGATATATTCCTATCAAATTGTTATGATCTTCTTTAATTAAGGACTTGTTTTGGGATTTTATTAGTTTGCTCTCATTGTATGCAGGTTTCTATTGTGAGTCATACTTTTTCTTTAGCTTCCAGTCTCCCAGACTCTCCACTTCCTTTCTTCTCTAAAGATACAATCGCATGTGCGGTTCAAACTGTTGTTGATGGATTCTTGGATAGGTGAGTACTGTGTTTGGTTTTTCAAATTCTTTTCGTCTCATTTGCAATGTTAGTACTTAAGTTTGTTTACTCAATTCTTGCAGCGAGGATCAGTCTAGAAGTTGCAACCTTGTGGACAAGATTAAGATATTTAGGCCTGACAGAGTGTTCATGGTGATTCCTCAGATCTTAAGTCCCTGCATATTTGGGATAATGATTGCATCTTGCCACTGTTTTATTTTTTAGATGGTTGACATCATGATTGTGCAGTTCATCATTGATATGCACTATAAAATTACTGCTGCTGCTCATCATCGGCATAAATGTAATCATTTGGCTGGTATTGAGGTGCTCGTCAATCTTCTTGGGTGTAGAGCTGCTATTCCAAGTACTTTCAAGTGAGTGTTCATTATACCTCTTTACATGCGGGACAATTGTTTATAGATAAAGTTAAAAGAGTGATATCTCACCTTGCTTGACACAAAGTGATGATTTGTTTTGTCTTATTTGTGACTTGATGTCTGGGAAGTATTTTGTACTGTAAGCATAGCACCTAAAGAATCAAGTTTTCACCTTTGCTGGGATATATGCCATCTACTGGGAGAAGTTAGCTTGAGCATATGTTTAGGCAGTGGATTAGAATTAATTTGGAAGATGAGTTGAACTGTTATAGGCTTCTTCTGCCGTCCTAGAATTATGTGTTTTAATCTGTACTTTTTGTTGGTCCCTTGCCCTTTTACTTATTCTTTTCCGACATCTCTTTTTCCTTAAAAAGGTTTTCTGCTACTTATAAGCTACTACCCATTTTGTATATTTTTAGCAACCAACTAAGCCAAGTGGGGTCCACGCAACCATTCTTATGAAATGCTCTGCTTGGTTTCGACATGGAACTCCTTGAGAAGTGATCCCTTGTTCTCCTACATTTAGCATTTAAGTGATCGTTCTTCTCCCTTATCGAGCATTTAAGTGACCATTGTTCTTCCTCATCGAGCATTGGATTTTGTTAATTAGATGTAATAGCTTTTGCTTATTTCTTCTAGTCAAATCATTTTTCTTATCTGGGATGAAAAATCAATGCGCTTGGTTTTTTCCTTTCACTGTGGGCCATTAAATCTTTTAGCTGAAAGTTATTACAGAGGCATAATTAAAATGCTAACTAGACCTTACTAGTGGGTCCACCGGTTCGCCTTTTTCCTATATTGGTGAATAATTCCTTGTGATTTTGCTATTTGGCTTGTCTAACATCTTTCTTGTCTAACATCTTTCTTGTTTTGTTGAGCAGTTACCTTCTGAATTTGAGTGGTCAATTGATTGGTTGCTATTTGATGGATCAATGTTGTTATATTGTGTCTGAATTACTGAAAAGGTCGAGAGAAAACCCATCAGGAGAGACTACAATCGTGCTGGGCGAACAGCTTCAGGTAAGAAGCATATTTTACTCCTTTTGAAGTTAAAAGTATAATTTTCTACACTGACTGCATTGCTTTCTTTGTTCAGTTTCTAGTTTCTAAGTTGGTTGCGTGTTGTGTTCCGTCTGAATCTCATGGCAACCTCTCTACGACTGCTTCATCTCAAGTGGTATCGCTGCTCCAGCAGCTTACGATTGGTTCTGATTCATCTCTGTATGAATACATTAAGGTATGATTTGGTATGTTGGTGGTGCAACTATTGGTATCTTGTGGTATTTGTAGCAAATCTTTTGGACGATTTAAACTATTTTCTTTTGTCGTGTGCTTACTTTCATTGCTTTTGAATGCAATCATTTGTGATCGTTTGTCAACATGCTGGTTCAGGAGCTAGAGCCGTTCCCTGAATTTGACATATTTGATGACATACGACGGTTCCACCAGAAACTCTGTGAAACCTACTCACCAAGGATTCACTTACTTAATGTAAGCAAATAAAGTCTGCCTCATGTTGACCTGATTCCTTAGCTTGTGTTTAGCGGACTTACCATTTTTATCTACTATGGTATTCTGTCCCTCCATTTCTTACATCACTTCTAACTTGTCTTTTTCAGTTTGTGAAGAGATCTTTGTATGCACCCCCAAGATTACTTCTTTGCGGGTACTTCACTTCTCGTGCCATTTAATTTGCATTTGTTTTGGTCATTATTATACCAGAAAAAGACGTGCTGAGGATGTGGATAACATTGTCTCACTGATGTGGAGGAATTTTGCCCCAAATATTTCATTCCTAAAAATTTTGGTGGAAAAAATGTCACCGTAGTTATACTAAGTAACAGCATAACAATAAAATAGAACTATTTGTCCCTTTGCTTATTTGTAATGTTGGATTTTCACATTAATTGCCTCATTATATGTTAGTGCTAAATTACTTTTAGATTGCATCGTAATTAACCTTTACTACGAATTATGAACTCACTAATGATTTGCAAACTGTATGTGCTGTTAACATTTTCCAATAGTTAAAAGTTTTATGGCAAGCTTGTAAAATAACGTTAGCATCATTGTAGTTAAAATAAGATTGACACTGGTATTATTATTGATCTGCGAAAGTGGCAGTTATGTATATATTTCTACATATAGATTAGGAACATAATTCCTAGACCAACTATAACTAGGACTCCTATTAGAACAAGACTTCTAATACTTCCCTCAAGTTGGAGCATATATATATATATATATATCAATCGCCAGCTTGTTACATAAAATCCTAAATTATTTTAATCATAAAGCTTTGATAAACACATCTACCACTTTTTCTGAAGATGGAGTAAACGGAGTACTTATTTTCTGGCCCATTGCTGCTTCACGGATAAAATGACAATCAACTTTGATATGTTTCATCCTTTCATGAAAGACATGATTACTAGCAATATATATGGTTGTCTGATTGTCACAATGCATAGTTAACGGTTCACCATAAATGAATCCCAATTCCTCTAGTAGATTCTTGAGCCACAACATGTTGGTAGTTGTATGAGCCATAGCTCTATACTCTGCATCAACACTTGACCTAGCAACAGTCTTTTGTTTCTTACTACATCAAGTTAACAATTTCCTCCAACATAAGTGCAATACCCAGATGTAGACCTTCCCCCCCCCCTCCCCCCCCTCCCCCCCAAATAGAGCCAGTCCGCATCAGAATAGGCCTTTATCTTCAAGTGTCCATGTCTCTTGAACAATAGTCCTTTACTAGGAGAGCACTTAATATATTTCAAAATCCTCAACGCACCTTCCCAGTGAATTAACCGTGGCTTCTCCATAAAGTGACTAACTACTCCCACAACGAAAGATATATTAGGTCTATTCGCAGTCAAATATATTAACTTACCTACTAGCCGTCTATACTTGGCTCTATCCTCTATGTAAGAAGAACTCAAAAATCTGTATTGAGTTGATTTACAAAGCTGTTACAACTACTATTTATACAAGAAAAACCTAGTCTAGAAAGGAAAACCTAATTAGGATCAAATAAGGAAAACCTAATTACAATAGCTAACCTAATTTTCCCACACTCCCCCTCAAGTTGGTAAATGGATATCATCCATTCCAAACTTGCAGATTAATTGTTGAAACGTTTTCCCAGATAAGCCTTTAGTGAGCACATCCGCAAGTTGGTCACTAGTAGAAACAAATGGCGTATAAATTAAACTACTGTCAAGTTTTTCTTTAATAAAATGTCTGTCAACTTCAATATGTTTTGTGCGGTCGTGTTGTACTGGATTGTGAGCAATATTAATAACTGACTTGTTATCACAATAAAGTTTCATTGGACCTTCCCATTTAATTCTAAGATCATCCAAAATTATCTTCAACCATAGAAGTTCACAAATTCTAAGAGCCATAGACCTGAACTCAGCTTCTGCGCTAGACCTGGTAACCACATTTTGTTTTTTGCTCCTCCAAGTTACAAGATTACCTCCTAAGAAGGTACGATATCCAGAAGTAGACTGTCTAGCAACAGAAAAACCTGCATAATTTGCGTCTGTATAGCACTCAAGAGTCAAAAACTCTCTTTTTTTGAACATAACCCCTTTTCCAGGAGAGCCCTTTAAGTACTGCAAGATCCTATTCACAACTCTGAGATGAGTTTCTTTTGGATTGTGCATAAATTGGCTTACAACACCCACAACATAGGCAATATCAGGCCTAGTGTGAGATAAGTATATAAGCCTCCCAACAAGCCTTTGGTAAGACTCTTTATCAACAGTCACATCCTCTGGAAACTCTCCCAATCTATGATTCTGTTCTATAGGTGTTTCTACAGGTTTGCAACCTAGCATACCTGTATCCTTCAAAAGATCTAGCACATACTTCTGTTGAGAGATGAAAATTCCTTTCTTAGAACGAGCAACCTCAATTCCTAGGAAATATTTGAGTTTGCCAAGTTCTTTGACCTCGAACTCCTTTACTAACTGCTATTTCAAAGTATCAATCTCTAGCAAGTCATCTCTTGTGACTATAATGCCATCCACATACACCAACAATATGCACACACTCCCTGAAATAGAATATTTCACAAAAAAGGGTATGGTCGCCTTGACGTTGCGTGTAACCTAAGGTAAGCATGACCTTTGTGAATCTGCCAAACCAAGCTCATGGAGACTGTTTGAGTCCATACAATGTTTTCTTCAATTTGCAGACCATGCCTTTTCCTGTTGGTGAAGCAAAGCCTGGATGGATCTCCATATAAATCTCTTCTTGAAGATCACCATGGAGAAAGGCATTCTTCACATCAAACTGTTGTAGTGGCCAAGAATAATGGGCAGCCAATGACAACAAAATTCGGACTGTGTTCATTTTAGCCACAGGAGCAAAAGTCTCCAAATAATCAACCCCATAAGTCTAAGTGTATCATTTAGCCACTAACCTTGCCTTATATCGTTCTAAGGTGCCATTAGAATTATATTTCACAGTGAACACCCATCGACATCCAACTGGCTTCTTCCTATCGGGTAGGCTAACCAGATCCCAAGTGTTGTTCTTCTCAAGTGCATCCATCTCAACCTGCATAGCCTTTTTCCAATTTTCATTCCCTAATGCCTCAGATAATGTCTTTGGAATGGGTATAGCATGGAGATTAGTAAGAAAGGTTTTATGATGATGAGATAAAGAAGAATAAGACACATACAAATTGAGGGGATGTTTAGTACATGTTCTTGTTCCTTTCCTAAGAGCAATAGGAACATTCAAATCATCAAAGGAGAAAGGACTCACCGGCACAGTAGTAGGAGCAGATTTAGATGATGGGGCGCTCTCAGTTGTGGGTAATGGTTTCTCTCTTCTTGAATAAACCTGCAATGGACGGGATAGAATTTCGAGTTTCCTCTCCCACTGTTGACAATGGCTCTGACTCAGTTGTAGACTCAGGAGGGATACTTATGGATTGATTGTTTGGACTGACAAACCTAGGACTAGTATCTGGCAATTCAAGGAGAAAGAAATCTCTATCCTTATTACTACTCATATTACTTTCCTCTGGTGAATAAGGTTTGCTAAAGTACGGTTCTTGTTCAACAAAAGTGACATCAATAGTGACAAACAACTTTCAAGTAGGAGGATGATAACACTTGTAACCTTTTTGAGTAGATGAGTAACCAATGAACACACACTTTTCAGCTCTTGGATCGAGTTTATTCCTATTTGAAGAATGCACATGAACAAAAGCTACACATCCAAAAATCAAGAACTTTTGTTGAAAGTCTATTTATGATGCCAGTTGCAATTAACACTGCTTCTCCCCAAAAATGTTTTGGGACATTATTTTGAAACAAAAAGCTCTTGTGACAGCGAGAAGATGACCATTTTCCCGTTCTGCCACCCCATTTTGTTTTGGAGTGTAGACACAAGAGGATTCATGTATAATGCCTTGTTTTTGAAAAAAAGAGGATAAGTTCTGATTAAAACAGTCTTTTGCATTATCAGATCGAAATCTTTTAATCCCTACCCCAAATTGAGTTTTGATCATGTCATAAAAAATAGGAAAAATACGACTCACATCAGATTTATTTTTCAAGAGGAAGATCCAAGAAACTCGAGTGCAATCATCAATAAAGTATACAAACCATCTAGCCCCTGAAATATTAGCAACAGTGGATGGCCCCCAAATATCGCTATGAATAAGATTAAAAGGAGTCAAAGATCTATTATTAGTGATGGGAAAAAGGCACGTTTGTGTTTGGCCAATTCACAAACATCACAATGAAATTGTTCAATAGGTACTCCTTTAAATAAAGAGGGAAACATCACTTTCAAAACATTAAACGATGGATGTCCTACCCTACGATGTTGAAGCCAAATCTTATTTTTCCTAGAGTTAGAAAGACAAGCAACATGTGACAAACTCTGAATTATATTTTGTCCATTGCTTGGTTCATTAAGATAATAGAGACCATTCCTTTCCTCAGCACGCCCAATCATCCTCTTCGTGTTCCTTTCTTGAAATACACAGTGATATGGGTAGAAAAGCACATTGCAATTCGAATCAGTAGTTAACTTATGGATGGAAATAAGATTGGTGCACAATTTTGGGACATGAAGAACATTTTTTAAAGTAAGGGATTCACTCAAATACACATCTCTTTGACCAGCTACATTTGTAGCTGATCCATCGGCTGTAGTGATTTTTCTATTGCTTGGACAAGGAGTGTATGAGATGAATTTATGTGAGGAGTTGGTCATATGATCAGTGGCTCCTGAGTCAATGACCCAAGAGTTGGGAAAGACAGTATTTGAAGCATTAGATTAATGCGAAAAGGAAATAGGGATGAGGTGAGAAGGAATACCTGAGAATACAATGACACTAGTACCTGTTGAAGATTGTGGTTTTTGTTTCTCTAATGTCTCCAATAGACCCCTCAGCTTTTCTATTTCCTCACTATTGAAGCTGTGAAAATGGGAACTAGTAGTTCCCATATTCATAGTTGCAACGTGTGCCTGCTTATGCCCTTCTGACTGTCCTCCCTTCATATTTTGAGGCTTTCCATAAAGCTTCCAACACCTATCTCTTGTATGTTTGGGTTTTTTGCAAAAAGTACACCATAAAGTGTCTTTATTGAATTGAGACCACTTCAAATAATTCTTACCATTCAATCTATAATCTGTTTGGATCTGTTGCAATTCACTTGTTGAATTGTGAATGCTATTATCCATCGTATCTTCCATGAATTCAAAGAACACGCACTGTACAGTCGTTGGATGACTGTACCAGCACTAGAAACCGACTGGAAACTTCAAGGCGACGCCGGAAAGTGAAGTTGGACCGCCGTCTGCCGCCGCATGCGCCGGCGTGTGTAACGGTGCAAAAAGTTTCTTCCGGCGCGTGAGACCCACGCGCCGCTCGCCCGACTGCCGGAAAAATATTTTCCGGCCGGAAATCACGTTCCGCCTCCTTCTATGGTGGTGGTGAGAGACAAATGTATTCGAAAAAGGTGCTGTTTTTGATAGGACAGCTTAACCCTAGAACTTATTTTATATGGCTCTGATGCCATGTAAGAAGAACTCAAAAATCTGTATTTAGTTGATTTACAAAGCTGTTACAACTACTATTTATACAAGAAAAACCTAGTCTAGAAAGGAAAACCTAATTACAATAGCTAACCTAATTTTCCCACACTCTAGATATGAACCATTTTTATTCCAAAACTTTGGATGTTGATCCATAGGAGTGTCAACTGGTTTAGCGTAATTAAACCTGTCTCGTGGAGTAGATCAAGTGCATATTTCCTTTGCGATAATGATAACCTGTGCTGTATCCAATCGCAATTCCCAAGAAGTATCTAGGATGCCCTATATCTTTAGTAACCCTATATCTTTAGTAATTGTTGGAGATAATAAATAGTTGATGGCTCTCCTCTCTAACAAGTTAAAACTTTTAGATGAGGTGGTCGTTCAACATGGTATCAGAGCCAAGCCAAATAAGAGGTCTTTGTTCTGTTGGAAGAGAAAAATATGTTCGTATATTATTCATAGTCTCCTATCTCCTTTATATAGAGATGGAAATATAAAAATACAAGAGTTCTAAGAAAACTAGAAATAAGGTAACAAAGTAATATTAGAATCCTAGTTCATAAGGGGCCAGTCTTAATTTCAGGGGAAGGAGAAAAGACGGTTGATGGGAGTGGTAGAGGAAGAGGATCTGACTGTTAGGAGACCCTTCTCTCATGTCTTATTTTGTTTTATAACATCTAAAATAACTAATTTTTCTTCTTGAGATTTTCTTCTGCTGTCTTATGTTGGATGGTACTGAAATGGACATTTAAAGAGACAAAATATTCTGGTTGATGGAAAGAATATGAGTGTCAAGAGTTCATACTTTCTCCTCTGGAAGTGCAGATTACGTTAGAAAAATTAATTTCCTTTGCTTTTTTGCTTTACCTGGGTAATTATTTGTTCCACTAATTGGTTTTCTTCCCTAATTGAAATTTATTCTTCCGTGTGAACTTCTGTAGGTATGGGTACTTAAGTAATATCGTAAAAGCCTTTTCACAATAGGAACAAATGCTTGTATGACTTACACTTTCATATACAATAAATAGATTATATTGAAAGAATCAAGTCAAGTCTTGCTGATTTGGTTGCAAAAACATGTACCACTCTTGTTGTTTGTGTTTGTCCTCCTCCACCTCCTCCATGTGCTGATGTGATTTTGTCCCTTTATGCATAGTGTTATATTAAATTAACTTATGATATATATTTTCATTCTTATAATATTATATATATATATATATATTATATTCATATCTTGTCAGTCAATTAAAACCCAAACTCGATTCAAGCTATTTCTCTTTGTTATATAATGAAATTTTATCTGTTGATCGTTTTGCAGCCTTAAAGCATTGCATAAGAATATGTCCACAATGGGAAAGCATCCAGGGAAGGAGCATGATGATAGTATTCTCAGAGATCCATATTGGCATTCGGACAATGAAATAGTTCATGCTGCTTGGAATCTTGTTCGGATATGCAGCTTAGATAACACAAATGATCTCGGAGCTATGGTGTCTGACTTTATATCTAGGGTATTGCTTCATCCAGGCCTTGCGAAATGAATATTACTTGGCACATTCACTAGAGGTGGGTTAAGCATTTTTTCTTAACATTTAGTTGTAACTACAGGTTGGTATTGGTGACCCTCATCGTGTTGTTTTCAATCTTCCTGGGGAGTCTCATGTGCATGTATCTGGAATGGTGAAGGCTGTTTCTTCCGCAGATCCCAATATCCACATGGATACAAGCATGTCCGGTGAAGTTCTTCTTGTACTTGTGAGGCTTTTGAAGAAATATCTAATGGATGATTCTGTTGAGATGATTGACATGGCTTCACAAGCTTTACGGGTGAGTTTGTTGAACTAGTCTTAAATTGGGTTGGAGCTGTTTTGTCCTCTTACACTTATCCTTGTTCAAGTGCCTGATGTTTTCCTATATGTCATAGTAATATACTTCGGTAATATGCGCCATAATGCTTAAAGTCCACCCTCTTTTTTTCTCTCCTTCCTGATGAACTTTCAACACAGTTCTTTGCAATGATTTAGTTGTTAACAAGGTTATTTATTGTTATGGAAAAATCAAGTCACCTCAAGCAAAGCCTACTCCTGTATATTTAGGGTTGGTGTGATGGATCTTCTTTTATACTTTGTATAAATGCAAATAACAAAGGTAGAGCAGCTCCAAATTCTCGTATGGCAAAATAAAGCGATTCGGATTGCACTCAAGTATCCAAGTATGCCAATGACACAACTGGCACACCACCACGGAATATCCCCATAACCTCAGATCTAGAAGGCAGTGAGATATGCATGGATGAGGAATGAAGTTGAACGTGAACCCGTTTTATTGGATGTGTTCTTCGATTTTTCATTTTTCCTCGGTCACTCTCTAAAAAGTTCTTTCCTTGGTTATAGGAAACTGATTTGCAAATGGTTCACCACACCCTTAAGTTCCTTCGACAAGAGAGTTGCTGTTTTCTCTTCTCTCTTTCGGGACTTCTCTGTCATTGTCCCTTTGTCTCTCGCATGCATCTTTCTTTGCTCTATATGCCTGTTTCCATGTGATCAGTTTGCAATTGTAGGCAGATGGTATTGTGTAGATAAAACTAGTAGAACCTTTAGGACGTTTTTGGGTGAATGTATAGCATTGAGTTTTGGTATATCCCAGACATTTGTAAACTAGACATGTTTTTAAGAGCGTATTCAGATATGTCAGAAATTCATTTGCATTTCGCCTCATGTAGATTCTGAGTATGTCAATATGTCATGAGTGAAATATGCTGACGGTTATGAGGGTCTTGTGTTTCTTTGGTTTCCAGTAGCTGAGATACTACTTTTAACATTTGTGTTCATGTTCATATGGACAGGGCATTCTTTCAACTGAAAAAGGTCAACAATCTTTGTTGCAGTTGGATTCCTGTGAGAGGTCACTTATTGAGGTTTAAATGCTTCTCCTTATTTTTCTTAAATCATGCTATATGTTTATCTTTTATGTACTTTTTTCTCATAAATTGTTTTTAGTAATTAAATAAGAGATATTGTGGAAACTATGAGTTCCACAAGTTTATTTACGTTGCCTGGGGTCATGATTATGACAGTCTGTTTGGAAAGGGAGGACCCAATATTGTATCGATATTATTAATAGGAGGAGTTTTGATATTTCAATTTCTTACGTATTATTTATTGGAGACCTTTTCTGCTCCTGCAATGATAGCGACAAGTTTTTTGTAGTGTCAGCCGTCCTAAAGTGCAAGGTGCAACTGTATTAGGTTTTGGGCTTTGACCTGTGTCATCTCATTTAATTTGTTAAACTTGACAAGTTATGATGGGTTGATCTTTTACTGATGAATCTGGATTTTCAATTAGCTTCTGGAGCACACCATTGAATTCTTACTCCAAAATACGTTCTTCTTGGGTGAGGTAAATTATTTACTGGCCAAGGACAATTACAACGTGTGCGTATGTCTTGATAAACCACAACTAGAGCAAAACACCTCAAAAAATCAATAGACCCTAGAACACATGGAGTTAGCTCCTATTTGCTCAATGAGAATTGTGGAACTTTCAAATTTGCTTAATATTATGCATGTAACTGACGTTCTTTTACCTCAAAATGGGAAGTGTAGAGGTTTCAGTAAGAAATGATGCCAGAATCCGTTGGAAGTGTCTGTTCATATCAAAAGCTGGTATTTGTAGACTTGAAGTTGTACTTGCCAGGCTCTCGCATGGACGTATATGTGAGACAATCTCGTTTTGTTATGAATAGAATAATCCTTGAACATCTTGAACGATTATAGTTCAGGAAACTTGATGTTGTGCTTGGACTTGTTTTCTCTGCCAAGGGAATAATGATAATGGCAGTAAAAACTCCAGAAAATTTTAAATTGAGTTTTTTCTGATAATCTGAGTGCACTCCAGTTTGTAAGTTTTCGTTATTTCTCTACTTGAAATGGTTTTGAATAGGGTGTCCTTATGGGGTTTTGTGTTATGCTATCAGATCGTATAGGTGTGGTCTAACCTTGTTGTGGATTATTCCCTTGTCGGGAGTCTACCTGAACTCTCTCTGGGCCATCATAGCATGCATGGCACGTTTTGGGCATAGCGAGTATATATATATATATATCTATATCTATATATATATATATATTGTATATTCAAGAAAGTATGATTTCAAAACCTTTCTGTATTTGAAATCTCTGTCTCAGGCTTCTATGGTATGTATGGCTTATAGCTAATGTTTTTTCCTTAACATTTCGGCCATACCTGTTACTGTTTGTTTATAGAGCCATTCTTCTGACCCTATGTATGATTATTTGTTTGCATGTATGATATTAAATGGTGTGTAGTCCCAAGCATTCAACTGTCTCTCTCTTTTATTTATTTGATGACTTTGCGAACCATTTACTTTGCCAAAAGGTCTTTGCACTTTTTATTTAAGACTCTAGATCACTTAAGCGAATTTCCTACAAAGTTATTGGAGGTTCATGCATATTTTTTGTGAGCTGAGATGTTCAAGTAGATGGTCCTATATGTTATTTTGCTGCAAGAACCCAGATCGTTGCTGCTAAAGCTATCATTGTTGATGACTTAATTGCGATTTTGATAAGCTTTGCTTGTTATAAAAGGATTGGTAACAGAAGGAGTTGCAATAATATCGATGATCTGAAAGAACTATATCCATTGGTTTTTCGGCATTATTTATCGTCTAGAGAGTTGATTGCGAACTGTGAAATATTCCTTTGATTGATTGCTTGTTCGATATTAGTGAACATTTTTGTCATGACTAGAATTGTCTAAGCTGGTTCAGTTATATCTGTATAATTTGTAGGTCCACTCAAAGGGTGTTAATTTGGAGCTTGTACAAAGTTTAATTGCAAATCTACAAAGAAAATTCAATGGTAAGTTGTTACAGTTCATTGTCAGCAATTTTGGCAATGGGACCCGCAACATTTTTCTTGTAACATATGTGTCTTCCTGTTATCTATTTACTTATGCAGATCCCAACTCATTGGTAATGCTCATTTTGACCTACTGCACCTCTATGCCCTGCCCCGCCCCCCTCCCCTTGTGTATCCTTTTTGCAACCATTCTCTTGGGGAGTTTTTCTCAGAGAGAATAATATAAGCGTGCATCAATGATGATGCAAAAAAAACACTTGAACATAATTGCTACGACAAGATTCTGGGCGCATGTAGGATAAAAGAAGGCATCTCTCCTGATATTCACATCCTATAGTATGATGCGTTTTGGATTTGAGTAATTTATCTCTTCTAATTTGTGCACCAAGCTTCTTTAGTCAGTTAAAGGCATTCTTGAAAAATTGTGAACTGAAACACCATATAAGAAGCTAAAAGAAATATAGTTTAGGCTGTTTAGCTGCTAAATTGTACCATTTAATGATTGTTTGTTCCATATGACTCAATAGACCAATCTTACGAATAACATACAGCAGCTACTCTGGCAGCTGGCTGGAGTAATAACTTCCCGTTGCGTGCTCTGTTGCACTAATTGTTGCTATCATGGAAGAGGAATATCAGCTCTTGTTTAATCTTAATACCTAGAGTTCAATGAATATTGCATAAATCTTAGGTGAGGTTATGAACTGGCAAGGTGTAACTACAACAAGGTTAATGTTAAGTAATTGCCAGTCTTTATTTATTTAGTCTTTCCTTTGGGAATTTAGTTGATTTTCCAAGAGCTAGGAAAAGAAATGGATGTTTTCATTTGTCCCTGATCGCACTAAATTATTTGTTTGATTAATTAATTAGTTGTAACATCTTTTGCTTTTTATGTCAGCTAAATCAATTTCCATCAAGGACTCCGCTGTTTGGACTACTTCTGACAAAACATTTGAGACATGGATTTGTCCACTTGTGTATGCCATGATAAGTTATTGCGATGACCTTATTCTTAGGTTGTCCATTCTTCCTTTTTTCCTTGAAAGGGATCTATATTGCCTATCTTTTGCTACGGTAATCTTCTCTAGGAGATTTACTTAGTTGATCTTATTTGTTTATTCTTTCAGATTATGCCAAGATATTGTGCTGGTGAAATTTGAAGTTGCAGAACTCTTGTTCTCAAATGTCACAGTTAATATAGCTGGAAGAAAGAATTCTGATGTTGATCTCTGTAAATTAATATCGTTAAAGGTTATTTGCTTGCTTTTCATGTGAATAGTTATTAGTTATGAATCATTTGTGTGTGGAGTACAAGTGTATAACCAATACAACTTGATGCGTCAGGGCAATTATGTTTAGTTTGTTTGTCACAATGGCCTTACTGCATGAATCATTCACTAGTAACTTGATTTACATGCATGAATCATCACGAGTAAATTGATATAAAATGCATGAATTTTCCTTCTTGTGGTCCTCTCATTTTCGTTTCTTACAATCTGGAATGTCACTTTCTCAAATTACCTGATTCACTGTCATTTTTTTTTCTGGAATATGATAGCCTCCAAATTTTGGTGGTCATTTTGAATTGGAGTGGAAATGGTTCTACAGCTTCTAAAAGTTGGGACTTTTTAAATTTTGAAGTGAAATGGAATATTTTCATCACCTCTTGTTGTTTTTATTTATTTACTTTTTTCCCAGCCCCACTTGGCAGATTGGCATTTATATCAGAAGAGAAAAGAACTATCTGATATCATGAAAACTTCCTTCCTCCTCCTCCTCCTTTTTTTCATTATATATATATATTAGTTTTTTGCAAAGAAAGTAAGTGACATGCTATTCGTCATAGCTTGTGATGCTTGACTCCTAACTTATGAATTAAGAAATGTTTATCTTTGCCTTCTCCACATTTTCTTAACTTCTCAGGATTGAGTAACTTTTTTGGAAATGGAAGTTTCATTGGTTCATAATATATGATATGTTGATTTCTTATGTTCATTTCTTCCAGATGCTGAGCGTAGCTAATCATCTATCTACATATAACCTACAGAGGCTTTGCTTGATGGCTTTTTAGTTTAATAGTTCAAAATATCATGCACAAGTTGCTGTTCTAGTAAATAGAATTATACTCGTTAATTCTGTCAATTTCGGACGTCTTAACTTTGAGCAGTTTTTATAAGATTTACAGTGTTGGTGATTGCATATCTCAGCAGAGTTTTTATTTATATTATCAGGGTTTTAAGTTTTGTGTCATTATCTACAGGTACAAGAAAATGTATTTATTGAGTCCAATGCATTGACCAAATCGATTCAGCTATTTTTGCATGCTCTAAATGAGCTTCGACTGTGTCATGTAATGGAAAGAACCAAGTCATCTGCTGCAGTTCATAAGCAGAAAGTTACAAAGGTAACATGTGTTGCACTACCTCTCTTCTTATGCTGTCCATGATAATTTCTAGGAATGATTACTTTGACAAAGTAACCATGTATCTAGTTGAGCTTTCTGTGAACTTAACTTGTAAAAATGGTTTGAGATGAAACATTGAGGGGCTCTTATCGCATCTTTTATGATGCAAATGAGATGATGTCCCTATACGGAAGGGTGACATTGAGGAAATGAAACAAAGAAAGACACAATGTCCGCCTCATAATTGAGGTCCAATGTCGGGAATGAAAATGAGTTTTCCCTGCTGATAAAATTGTTTCTCTCTAATCTATTTCAGTTGTACTGAAATGCTCTTTAATTGCCTGGAATTCCAGCTAGAATCCTATTTGAAGGATGAGGAGATAAAAAAACATAAGGATGGCCTTGGATTGATGTTTAAATTTAAGGGGCGAAAGTGAATTTACCCAAGTAGTCCTGAAAATGATTATATGGAGGGATTTGTTGGTGTATCAATGCCTGCAATAGCAGGAAGAAATCAGTTAAGGGATTCACCGGCTTTCCTACTTTAATTAAGAACATGTAAACTATTTTGTAGCATTTTGATTTCTTTAATGAGCTGGTAATTTATAATAGCTATATATGACTATCAAATGGAAGATACACCTGGGACACACTGTTCCTTGGTCTTAACTAAAAATTGTAGCTGGTCTCGATTTAAAAGACAGAGGTGTTGGCACATCTTTGAGTATCTGGGTCATCTAGATTCCTTGGAAAGGAATTTTCGTCTTAGAAATCCTCTTGTTAGTTTTTGTGATTTAAGATCAATTCAGTTCTCCAGAATTATTTGTATGAAGATGAGTGCATCTTGGTTCTTTTATTATTTCATAGCAGCTTTCAGAGTGTCTTCGCAGAAAGGCAGCCTAAGTTGCATTTCCTGTACCTTGTTTTTTAGTTGGTATAGAAGTTTATGTTCACCTGTTTACTTTTCTCCTCACTCATCAAAGACGATTGAAGCACCAAAAAAAAAAAAAAAAAAAAAAGGAAAAAAAAGAAAGAAAAAGGTTCATATGGTAAATTTGGCCAAAGTAAGATGGAAACTAAGATAGAAGATGTCAGTTGATGGCCCCCTTTCTCGTGGCTATGGAGACATACTGCTGTAGAATCCCTGTAAAGAAAATGAAATTGCTGTCCCCAGTTAAAACTTATCTGATCCTTTCAAAATAAAATAATGAAAGTTAAAACAGATAGTTTCTGAACAATACTGCTCCGGCAAACCCTGTTACATTACTCTAACTATCAAGTGAAGCAACATAGGAAGAAAAACGAAGACCATATAATCTTCATAAATCCAACTTGAATAATGAATAGAAGATTTCAAGGAACTTAGGAACCGTAGCTTACCAGATTAATGGCTTCAACAGCATAGTAAAGTCACTGGCTCTGGGGTGAAGTCACGTTCTGCATCAGCAAAGGGGAAGGATCTTGATACATTTCCATCAACATTACATTGGCACAAGGTTTGTTTTTCAGCTTCGCAACTCTGACACAATCTTGTTGAAATTTATTGATGTAATAGCAGTTTCCTTCTCTACTTAAATTTTTTTCCAAGTGAATTCTTTCCATTAGAAGTTGTTTGATATCTATAGTTATACATCTACTGCATGGATGAATAATCATTATGATTACTATATCTTCTATTCTTTTGTTAAGCTTACTCTATTTCAGTTGCAATATTGACCAGTAAGCAATCCACGTATGGTAATTGTCTCTGCTTTACGGGACGTTTTGGACATAAGGTCATGAAAACTTGAGAAAGGGGGACATTGTTTTGAAGCTAAATATCTTGTTATCTGTTGCTTCCGTCATGCTATACTGCTATGAAAGTTTTATGTCAGGACTTGTCCTAGATAGTTTTTAAATTGTACCACAAACATTTTCCTCATTCTTGGGATGATGCAGATATGCAAAACTTGAATTTTTTTAATCTTTCTAGAGCTTTTGAAAACTTTTTTTTTCCCTCAAGAGAAAAGTTCATTTTAGAACCCCCCCCCCCCTCCTCTCTCCCGCTATTGAATGGGTTTCCTTATGGATTGATATCTTTTACCAGGTTTATTGGCTTGCTCTGGACTACCTTATTGTTGCGAAGTCTGCTATTGTGAGTACAATTTAAGTTTCTTGTTCATGTATGCTAGTATCTAAGGTTAATGTTTTTTGTAATGTCGGTGTTCCCTTTTGCTTTATTTTCTTTGCTTGCAGGATTGTGGTTCTTACTTTACTGCTTTTCTATACGTTGAGCACTGGTGTGAAGAGCACTTTAATTGCTTAACATTAGGCAGCCCAGATTTTTCTCACCATGAAACAGTATGTTCACTTTGTAGTTTTAAAATGATATAGATATGACTATACGTTAGGGCTTCTGCTGTTCTATACGATGAAATGTAAAACTTGCTTAAGTTTCTCTCTGCCTTTCAGCTTCTGCCCCATGTTGAAATACTTGTGTCAGCAGTCACCCAGATCAATGAGCCTGACAGTCTCTATGGGATTATTCAATCTGACAAGGTTAGTTGAAGATCTATGATTTAGAAAAAGTTCTGGGTCTATAGATAGTTAACCATGTCTTTATGAGTTAATTCAAAATGAAAATGTTCCACACACACACACATATGTATGTTTGTATGCGTGTGTATATATATATATATATATATATATAGAGAGAGAGAGAGAGAGAGAGAGAGAAAGAGAGAGGGACTCGTGAAATAGTTGCCAAAGAGTCAAAGAGTCTTTTTGTCTGTTATCTGTTGATTTACCTAGTATCTTAATTAGTTAAAGAGATTATTGTGAAGGTAGTTCCTTTTCTTACGTGATTACTAGTGTATTTATTTTATGCTTATATGAAAAGCTATGGCTGTGAAACTTGTATCATGTGTTTTATTAAATACTAATGCCATTAGATGCATAGAGTATTTATTGCATCATCACCAAATGTTGGTGGTATTTATCATGTTTATCTTATTATTTAGCATGTAATTTATTGTGATATTATTGGGATTTTTCTTTACTTGTTTTATTCATGTCAACCTCATATGTTCCTGTTTTAACATCATGAAGGTAGTGTCAATTTGTTTTAGGTCGACTGTACATACCTTCACCATGAAGAGTTCTTATGCCATTCAGTGATGACCTTTTGTTTAAATCTGCTGTAAAAATCGTTCAAATATTTCTGTAATATCCTGTAGGATTGTTGAATCTTATGGTAGTATGCTAGGCAAAACTCATTAAGACAAAAAATGCATGTGATTTACTTGGCATACTCTTTATGCTCTGAGAAAATATTTTGGCGAGAACTCGTGTAATGATACAGCGAGAGCATTTTTCTCTCTTGGTTTTCAGCTGACGTCTCAGATAATCACTTTTGAACATGAGGGTAATTGGAGTAAGGCACTTGAATACTATGATTTGCAAGTACGCTCTAAGCCAACTGTGCAAATAAGTGGTTCTGCCAATTCTTCTGTGGGGGATTCTCAACAGGCAAAGCAGGCAGCGTTCTCTAAAACAAAATTTGGCATGATACAAAAGAAGCCTTACAAAGGACTAATTAGATCTTTACAACAAATTGGCTGCACTCATCTTTTGGATGTGTATTGTCAAGGATTGACTTCTCAGAGGGGTCGGTTTGAACACGACATGGAATTTATTGAGCTACAGGTATTTTATTTAAGTCGATAAGAATGGTTTTCAATGATCCACCTCCCCATCCATCTCTCTTTTGTGTGTAATTGCATATTGATGACTTATGTTCATTTCTTTTCTTTGTGAAGTATGAAGCTGCTTGGCGTGCAGGAAACTGGGATTTCTCTCCTCTTTATTCTTGCAGTGATGGATCGGTTTCATATAAATGTAGTGATGGACATCATTTCAATGAAAATTTGCACAGGTATCTTGTTTGGATGTTAAATCTGGTGAGATTTTGGTTGATTCAAGGCTTGTTTTAGAATTATCTGAACTTTCAGCTTGCTCCTTATGGTATACTGCCTTGATTATGTTCATATGCATGCATATCAAGAATTATGGTAGTCCGGTAGGATTAGATGGAAGTGACAAGTAGAAACCCCACGTTGGCGATCCATCCTGTGGCTTCTCTTCCTTTTGACCATTCTGAAACAAAACATTGGGAAAACGAAAATTGCATAGCTAGATAGATAATCTATTGCTTGTTAATGAGGTAATCTAGAAAAGCCTATTCTCAGCACACTGCAGACATCACAGTTGCAACCCAGGTTCTCAAAAATTATTGCTATAGATGCATATTTGCAACTGATTGGAATCAGCTTTAGAAGTTTTAGTCAAAGCATTATTTGTAAAATTTTGGGCAGTACAGTTTTCAGATTGATGCACGATCTGTGTTGGAATATTCATATTGCACTTAAGTAATTTGGCAAACGTTTGAGAACGCACGCATCGGCGACTTGCACAAATATAGAACCTTCCATCAGTTTAATGCTGTCAGTTTGCTTGTACTGGTACAGTTGCTTGAGATCACTACAAGAAGGAGAATTTCATGAATTTCATACAACGCTGAAAGACTCAAAGCAGGTTAGTAGGTAGTGATGTTTTACGTATGAAATACCTCATCTTTTGGAATGTAAGATCATTTCATCTTCCTCAGGCTCTTTTGATGTCCATTTGCCATGCGAGCAAAGAGAGTACTGAGCACATTTACTCAACCATAGTTAAACTTCAGGTACTTAATGCTCCAGTTACCCAGTTCTCCCATCCTTATAAATGGGTTCCAGTGATTCCTACGTTTTATTATGCTCGAGTATTGGAAGTCCAGCTGAAGCATAGGACTAAAAGATTCCCTTTATTGTCGGATACGAGAAACAATATTTCATAGTCTATTTATTCCTCGAGGATCTGAGATTTGTAATTTTCATAGTTTTCTAGTTTCATTTCACTTGCCAGATTTTATATCATCTTGGAATGGCATGGGATTTACGTTGGAGGTCATCACGTGAAAATCTTGATTCTTCTGGGAGACAGAAATTGTCATCTGAGCCTGTAGTCCCCTCCATGGATCAGGTATTTGACTTACTTCTGCTGCACGGTGTAGGCTCCGGTTTGCCAACATATTTCTCTAATTTTTATTTCTGGGAGGTTCTGTCTCTAAAAGTAAGGCAACATCTGTTCATTAGAGCATATCCGGGATTTTCTGGAGAAAAATCTATCTTTTCTGCTATAACATTGAGTCATATTTAGTGCTTTAAACTTGCTTTCTCCATCTATAGGTCTACTGATGTGTACTTCAGATGAGTATGTTTTGTTTCAAATTAGATGTCAATAACTGGGAAGCCAAAATTTTCAATGTAAGATTCACTGACCTCTGAAATTGGATATACAGTTGCAATGGCTACAGATAAATTGGAACTGCATTTTGAAACAAACAGATCTGCATATGAATTTGTTGGAACCGTTCATAGCATTTAGGAGAGCTTTACTTTGTGTTCTAAATTCTATGGAAAGTACAGTGTATCATCTTCGGGACTCAGCATCGATTCTTCGTAAGGTATTCTCCAAAAAGTTGGTATTTTATGTTAGTATGAACCAGAGTAGAACCTCTAAGTTAGTTGTTTGGTTGTTCTTCTACAGGGCTCCAGGATTTCGCAGGCTGCTGCAGCCTTGCATGAATTTAAGGTCCTTTGCTCTGGGATGGGAGAAGAAAATTCTAATTTGTACTGGCTTGGAAGGGTATGCACTTTTACTTTGGTCTTCAGCGAACCACGTATACATCTAGTTTTGAGCTTCCTGCAGGTTCTCTATGGTTTTCCTGGGCCTTGATATAGACAAATAGTCAATCACGCAAATAAAAGTGCATCAAACCTAACCCACTTTACTTGCTTGGATTACATTATTTTTCTGCCTGAAAAACATGCTTTTGGATGAACAAATAAGTGCAAGTCATTTTTCCAAGCTCTTCAATCTTGCATTTTACATGCTTCCATTAGTTTGATTGTTGCTGCACAAATATCTGAAAATTTCGGAGGCGTTTTTCACAAACGAAGCTTGACTTTGGGTATGGTGCGGACCACGGGTGATTCTGCTCTCTTTTGACAGAGATCTGTTGCTTAACCTTCGCACATGATTCTTGTTTTAGTCGCTACATGTTGGTTTCATTAGGGTCGCAAAATTTGGTATAGATGCACCCTGAAACTTACTCTTTCTGCCTTCCTCTCCAATTCTAAGTTGGTTTCTTAAATTGAGAAACTAAACTTTTGTCGATATCCCTTTTTAAAAGCTAGAAGAGGCTAAGCTTCTCCGGGCGCAAGGTCAGCATGAGATGGCAATCAACCTAGCAGATTATATTTCACAAAATCACCGGTTGAAGGAAAAGTCTCCAGATGTATTTCGCTTAGTTGGGAAATGGTTGGCAGTAACTCGATCAAGCAAGTAAGTAATATGCCAATGGGTTCGCTGTTGTACTACCAAATTTTAAGTCCAAGATGGTTATTTTGTTAAGTTTGTGGCTCTTCAACCATTCTCTAGTCATCTATGCACAATTAAAATGCAACATAGTAAACTATTTAGGGCAGCAAAATCTGTCTTGAAATAGTGAAACAAGATATATGATATTTTTCCATTTAAATATTTGTCAATCAATCCCTTCAGTGGCATCCAAACTCGCTGATGATTTAAGGAGCAATTCAGAAATACAAATGCAATCCCAACCATGTCTTTCCTTATTCCTCATGGAGGAGCTCCAGCAGAGTTGTCAAATGGGCCGAGCTGGTTCGGTTTCTCAAATGGGCCGGTTACTGTAGCGGTCCGGGCCTGGGCCGGGTGAGGCTAGGCCCAACTCGGCCCATGAACCCAATTTTGGTGGCCTGGGATGGGCTTGACCGGCCTGACGGGCTGGGTTTGGCCGGCTGGGCTCGGTGGGCCTACCGTTTTTCTTTTTTTTTTTTTTTCACTTTTAAAAAAATATATTTTCGTTCATATTTTATGTCTTACATCTAAATATTGACTAGTATATTTTTTTTTCTTAAATTTATTCAAGTACTTATTACTTTTTTATTATAGTTTTCACTTTCCGATATTAAAAAAAAAACTCTAATAACTTTTATTAACTTCAAGATATTGGAGTGTACAGATAAGAACTAAAAAAAAATATTACATAAAGACTTAACAAAAAGAATCATTTATTACATCAAGAACTAATACATTTTAATCCGGAATCATCTGCCAACGTCTTCATATATATGGTATTAGATATATATATATATATGTCAAATATATATATCATTTATATCAATATATGTAGGTCAATATATATCTATTATATATATGCCCAAGTATATATATCATATATATATATATGTGTCAATATATGTATGTCAATTTGTATCTATTATATATATGTCAATTATATATATCATTTATATATACATATATACAATATATGTATGTCAATATGTATCTATTATATTATTTTATATATATATATATCTAAACATATATATAATATATATATATGTACGTATATATCTCATATATATTATATATCTAATCCTCTATAGTCTATATGATATAACTATATATCAATATATTATATATCTAATATATATTATATATATCTTGTAGGTATATATCGAATATATATCTAATCATATATATTATATATTAATCATCTATATGAAATAAACATATATTAGGATATTATATATCTAATATATGTTATATATGTATATATATATTTGATATATATACATTTAATTATATGTACACACACACATATATATATAAGTATATCTAATCTTATATGTATATAATATATCTAATCATTTATTATATATATCAATATATATATAATATACATATATTAGTATATATATAAAATATATTCTAAATTAATAAAATGGGCTTGGGCCAAGCTTGGATTGGGCCGGTCATGGGCCCAGGCCTAGGTCCGGGCTGGGCTGGGCTGGGCTGGGCTATCTCCATCAAACCGAATAGGAGCCCACAATGCCACCCTTGAACCAGCCTATCCTGCCTTTTATTGTTCATGGCCGGGATTGGGCCGGGCCAGATCGGGCTGGGCCACCAGGTTTGTGGGCTGGCCTAGCCCATTTGACATCTCTAAGCTCCAGTATGTGCTATAATAGATCAATAGTTCATTACAGAAAAACATGGTGATGAACCTGAAATAAAATGTCATGTTTCTTTTACCTATTTCGATTCCTTCTTGTCTTATTTAAAAAATGTTTGTGTTTGTTTCTTGAAATCAAATAAATAGTTCTCTCACTTTTAATTGAAAAAAAATACAATTGAAGTATGACTTCAATCAAATTGTCACTCTTTTATTGTTCTTATTGGTGCTCACTTCTATTGTGGTGAGTTGATGATTAAGATTGTTGGAAGAGAAAAATATGTTTGTACATTATTCACAGTCTTCTCTCTCTTTTATATAGGGATGGAAATAGAAGAATGCAAGAGTCCTAAGCAAACTAAAAATAAGATAACAAAGTAATATTAGAATCCTAATTGATATAGGAACTCTAACCTTTACCATAATATGCTATCCTACCAAATATTCTATTAGATCTTTTAACACTTCCCTTCAAGTTGGAGCATGCTTAAGAAACATACACAGCTTGCTAAAAAGAAAAACAACAATGAAAAACAAAACAATAATCCTAAAAATATCCTAACATATTAAATATTTCATTCCTCCCCCTCAAGCTGAGAATTCTGGAAGCTTGAAACACCAAAAAGTTACAGAAGCAGCAATCTTGTGGCAAAGAGCACGATCTAATCATAACTTGATAGATTGTTAAAGAGCATGATTAAATCGTGAAAGCATAAAATAGAATCACTGCTAAACATGATAGAATATATAAATCATGATTGGACCTTGATAGGTAAAGAGTAAATTACGAAGAGAGTTCATAAAATCGTGAGAAAAGTTGACAAATCACAGGAGAGCCATGACAGAGATAAAAAATCATGGCATAGCCATGACAGTGAGAAAAACACAATTGAATTGTGACAGCAAGATAAAAGATCACGATCTAGTTGTGATAGAAATCACAGTTTGCCTGTGACAGGAGTAGATAAAATAATCACGATATCAGTTTTTGACAGGAGAAAATCACGACATAGTCATGATAGAAACCACAATATAATTGTGACAGTATTGGAGAATTAATAGAGAAAAAGAGAAAAGAATACCACATAGAGAAAAGAGTACCACATAGGTGTAAATGATGACAAAAATCATGGAGAAAGTTTTGGAATTACTTGGAAAGTTATGATAGACATGAAAAAAAAGTAAAGAGTTTTTCTTTCTTTCTTTTTCGTGAGGGGGTGGGTTAAAAAAAAAGAAAAAGAATTGAGAAATTGAGAAAATTTTGGTGAGGCTATAAAAAACATGTAGCAATTGGGTTCAGGTAGGTAGTTTGGGAAGTTTCACTAGCAATGATGACAAGCAGGGGTGAGTAGTATGGAGAAGTTTGGAGAAGATTCAATAGCAACAACAATAGGGAAGGGTGGGTTGCGGGATGAAGAGGCGTTAATAGATGTTTCTACAACCTCTTTTTTTTTTCTTCTTCTTCTCCTTCTTCTTTCGAACTTGTTGTGATACCATGTTTGAAGAGAAAAATATATTCGTATATTATTCATAGTCTCCTATCTCCTTTATATAGGGATGGAAATAGAAGAATACAAGAGTTCTAAGCAAACTAAAAATAAGATAACAAAGTAATTTTAGAATCCTAATTGATATAGGAATCCTAACCCTACCATAATTTGCTAACCTACCAAATATTCTATTAGATATTTTTAACAAAGATGATTTCTCATTGCAAGTCTCTTGTGTATGTATGGATATATAGTGTCAAATGATTGGTGAGAACACAAGTCGCCTCAGCGGCACAATTCTGGTGTGCAGAAGAATAGAAGATTTAATGTTTCGAGAATATTCAAAGCTGAAGGCTTAGACCAATACTCTACACTATTTAAACCTAAGTAGTCGATATCTACTTAAGTGTCGAAGATATCACAAAACCAGGAAAGTTTCGTGTGGATCAGCAACCTGAGTAGTCAATATAATTGCTCGAGTTTGATAATTTATAACCATTATTGTTTCTTCCTTTTGTTTTGCTTGTCGGTGAATCATTAATATGAGCGTCTTGTATTTTGATTGGTAATTATTGTAATCCAATATGAGCCCCTGGTCCCTTGCTTGTGAAATATTCTAAACCAAAGCATTTGATTGTTATTCTCTCTAGGTGTCTAAGGGGACGCTGGAATAATGCCTATCCCTATATATCCATTTCATTATTGCCAAATGTGGAATAACATTGGTAGCTAGATGTAACGTAAATTGTGGAATAACTGGATTGATATTGGAAACTTGAACTGATATGAGCCACTTCAAACTTTTGAAAAGGTCACATTTCCAACCTAATCTTTGATCGCATGTAGTTGTGTGGATTTCGTTCTCCACATATTACGTATCTTAATATATGCACCATATTCTTGAAACTCATAATTTAGTTCAATTCTCTGTAATGATGCTGCAGCTCCAGGACTATATTGGAGAAGTACCTGAAACATGCTGTTAAGCTAGCTGAGGATCACAAGGCTACAGACAAGTTGTCTGTAGAAAAAAGAAACCAAATGCATTTCCATCTTGCGCATTATGCAGATGCACTTTTTCGTAATCATGAAGAAAGACTTAGCTCCAACGAATGGCAAGTGGCTATGCGATTACGGAAACACAAGGTATGTATCATTTATGATTAATCGCCCAAAGAAAAAGATCAAAATGGTTATAGAAGAAGGCAGAGTACGTGGAAGAAGGGAAGTTATAAAGCTCATTGGGTACTTACAATTTGAAATATATTGATGACATGCAGAAAAAAGAGCTAGAAGCACTAATCAAGCGTTTCAGGAGTATGGCAAAGGCAAGTCGCTTTACTTGTTCTTTCTAAATCGTTCACTTGCTAGATGCACTGGCAGTAGAGGAAATCCTGAAGTATATGATTGGCTTGATGTGGTCTTCTACGTGTACTGCAGGGAGACAAAAATGACTATTCATTGAAAATACAAGAGCTGAAAACGCAACTTGCCATGGACAGAGAAGAAGAAGAGAAATTACAGGTATGCTTATGAAGACGACATTGGAATTGGGCAGGAATTTTATGATTGGATTCGTGTACCATCATTGTTATGTAATTGAAATGTCAAATTCCAAAAATCCTAGTGAGTTTATCATCTAAGACTTAAGTGAAGATATTAGATGGTCTTCGTGAGACTGTAATAATTGGATGCTGCCTTCTTCAAATCTTAAGTTCTTGATATTAAAACGAATAGTAAAAGTGAATTTTGACAATTTAGCGTTCAATATCATTGATCAACCTTCTTTTGATTTTAAATGTTTAATAGGTGGTGGTGGTTTCATTGCCATACCCAAAAGGGATTGAATTTTAACTCTTTTGAACCCATTTGCAATGTGCTTATAGTGGACTGAAGCAGATAGTTTTCTTTTGGGGCAAAATTTTATTTTACTATTTGCTTGTTTTACCTTTGCCACCCAGGAAGACCGGGATAATTTTCTGTGTACAGCGCTAGAGGGATACAAGCGATGTTTGATCATCGGCGAGAAATATGATGTCCGAGTGGTATGTGCTAATAATTCATTTTCTGTTGATATTTATTTTCTAATATCTCATGCAAATACAAAAAAATTCCCTGTCTGATAAATATACAAATTCATGCTCAGTTTTCATAACTTGAAAAATCTGTTTATCTATGTTTCCATCATAACTTGTGGCAACGCATCAGGTGCATCAAGTGTTGGAAAAATAACATTCTTAATGCACTCTACATTTTTACTCAGGAACAGATGGTTGAAGTTCTTTCGTTTGAAATCCAGACAAGGATGCTTTTGGAAAGTGTATACACTTTTGGGGGAAGGGTTTATTATTTGTGGAAACCTAGAACAGGAAATGGAAAAACTCAATTATTGATGGTGGTAGTGTTAATAGTGTGTGTCAAACTATGAGTGCAGATATCTCCATATCTTACGATTTGGAGACACAAGATGGTATTATTTTTCGAATTACATTTAGTTTCATGAGATGAACCTGTAGTGCATTAACATTGATGTTTCCTATGTGTGTGTCTGATGTGCGTTGTCATGTGTTTGACCGTGTACCCTATGTAATGGAATAATTTGGGATTCCTGTAGTAATTTTCTTGGGCACAGTTAGTGGCTTTGTTTCTGTGCATGTCATTGTTCCGTTTATCCTTTTCCTTTCTATTGTGTCAACTCTTGGACTTAATGTTAACCTACTTAAATTATTAAGTGCATGTGTATGTGTAGGTATTCCGACTTGTTTCCCTATGGTTTAGTCTTTCGACTAGACAGATTGTTGTGGATGGCATGCTTAGCACTATCGAGGAGGTATAATGTTTATTATACCTAACAATCTCTAGTTGATAGATCTCAGTTTTCACTTTTTAATTATTTGGAAAATAGAAATTCTATCTGTCCATACTTTACATTTGGTTGAAGTGATGTTTCTCTTTCTTACATTTACCTAGGTGCAATCTTACAAGTTTATACCATTAGTATACCAAATCGCATCACGAATGGGTGGCATGAAAGACTCCTGTGGACCTACAAGCTTTCAGGTTAGTTGTGCTGTATGTTTGTTCTTCTTTTGTCACATCAATTTCATATATTTTTTCCTCCTACTTTAGTAATGAATTTGATGGCAATTGCAGTTTGCATTGCTTTCTCTTGTGAAGAAGATGGCACTTGACCATCCTTATCATGCAATATTTCAGGTATTAAGTTTTTGATGCACTGTATTTAGAAATCTCATCTCAAGTTACATAATTAAGGTGATTTTTGTTGGTCAAACTTTTAGGCTCCTCATTTCCTTTTTTTCTGAGTAGTTGATATATCTATTATATCTGCATGTGGTGGTTTCAGAAGTTTAATTGAAGCTGTTAATCTATGATCCAAAGTTTTGTAAATGTGCAAAAATTATGCATATCTTGTACTTTCTTTTTTTTTCTATTGGTTATAGCTGCTAGCTCTGGCAAATGGTGACCGCATCAAGGACAAGCAACGTAGTAGAAACTCATTTGTGGTTGATGTGGATAAGAAGATTGCAGCGGAAGATCTATTGAGAGAGCTATCATCACACCATGGAGCTATCATCAGACAAGTACAGCTCTCATTATTCTGGTGTTTTATTGTGCATGCGTCAGTTCTATTCCTGCCAATTTCTGATTTGTTCTTTTTGCTGCTTAGATGAAGCAAATGGTGGAGATATACATTAAACTCGCAGAAATGGAAACAAAGAGAGAGGTAATTAAGTTGACAATTTTTCCTTGCAGTCTGTCAGTTTCATCCGGCTCAACATCTAATACTGTTTGGCTGTATTCCTCCTACTTGTGACATTTTGGACCATATAACTATGTCATCATTATTTGAGCTAATAAGAAAACCTTTGAACAGGATACTAACAAAAGAGTGACTCTTCCAAGAGAGCTCCGCAGCGTTCGGGAACTTGAGCTTGTAAGACTGTCTTTTCCTTTTTCTTTTTTTATGTTTTTTGTTGGGTTAGTTTGGCCTCTTTTGGTCGGTTAAAGATATTGAATTCTACACAAATCATTTTATTGTCGATACCACTGCACTGTGATCTTTTACTGGTATAGCATCATCGACAAGACCTGATATGATTGCACAACTGAGACTTATGGATGCATGATCACACAATTTCAGGTACCTGTTGTAACATCTAATTTTCCTGTTGACCGGACTTGTCAATATCCTAAAGGATTTTTTCCCCACTTCAGAGGATTGGGTGATTCTGTCACGTAAGTATTTATCCTGTGTCTGGATCTTGGATATGGGTGACAAATTGTGGGGGCAATTAATTTCATTATGGTTAAAGATGCGAAGTAAATGTTTGCGAAATATCATTTTTGAGATAATTGTCAATCTGTAGACGTATTTCACGGTTTCCTGATCATATAAAACATTGTAAGTAAACAATATGAGTAAATTCATGCATGAAATCCTTAATTTCTTTGTGAGCTTCTCATTATTTACTCTCTGCCAATTCTTTCTTTCTTTTTTTTTTTTTCCTTCTTTTTTTCTCCTTCCTTTTTCTGATGCTCTGCTTCTCTGATCAAAATATGCAGCATAATGAATGGTATAAATGCCCCAAAAGTGGTTGAGTGCTTGGGTTCTGATGGTAACAGATACCGACAACTTGCAAAATCTGGCAACGATGACCTAAGACAAGATGCGGTATGAATTCAGATTACTTGCTTTTCTTGTGAATCAGATAGATATTAAAATGATGATATTGAACAAAGTTCTATTGCTGATCAAAATATTAGAGAACTGAATGAACTACTTTTATGCATCTATCATACCCATTTGATGGACGAAATCTACAGTGGTGAAATTTGATTTTCCGTGGAAGCTTTCTCACATTAGTTCCTGAACTGCCCCCTTGTAGACGAAATCTTCTTCCACATGTTCTTGCTTCAAAGAAAAATGGAAAACAAAATGTAGAGCTAATCTCACTGGAAGGTGCTCTACCTTTGTTTGTTTATTTATTGTTTTTCAGTTTTCTTGCTTGATTAGTGTAATTTGGGGGAACTCCAGCTCAATGCCCATAATTTAAGTCAACTGATAAGCAATGAATTAGTACACCCTAGAACTCCTGATTTTTTAGTCTTCTTTAGAACTATATTAACTTCTGTCAATTGCTTGTTAACTTTTGCAGTCAATTTCAACATATTTTATAATGTGTTAGTTTTCATCCCTTTCACCAACCGAGCTAGGGGCTTAACCTTATCGCTTGTTGATAGAAGTATATTGAATAAATTCTCCACTATCAAGTTATTATCTTTTCATACTTCCCTCTAGTAATTTTTCTAAATGTTTGTTCATTTCTCCATACTAAAAATTACTCAATGGATCGTATTTTCCTTTTACGAAATTCTCATAAATGTCATGCAGGTGATGGAACAGTTTTTCGGTTTAGTTAACACTTTCTTGCAGAACAATCGTGACACATGGAAGAGGAGACTCAGGATACGTACTTACAAGGTAGTTTCCCAATCTTTAACCAATAAATTTCATGCTTAGTCTTGTGAAAGGTACTCTTCTTTTAACAGGTATATTGGTTCCCATATGAGTTGGCTTTATACTTAAAATGATAACATGTTATTTTCAATTTTCCTTTACTATTTTAGAAATGGTTTGTATCTTTTGAATCTTCAAAGACAATCCTGCATTTGTCTCATATCTTGTTTAGGGTTTCCATTGCGTCAACAAAAAGACAACTTAAAGGTCTTCTGCTATGTAACGAGGTCACTTCATGTGATGAGATCTCTTAATGTTGACTCCATTAGTCCTTGTTATCATCTGTTTATCTTCTCATTGCAACTACCGTTTCCATTATAGCCATTACTTGAGATTCATTTGTTAAGTAAAACCTATTTCTTTTCCACACTTCAGATCTTCTAAAGATTGTCATAGAAAGGAAATTGATTTGTATCTATGATTGAGCGAGAAATACACCCACTTTCTTTGTGTGTCAGTTTCTTGTGTTTGCATTTCAGTTCAGAGGTAATTTGAGATAATTGCTATTAGATAATTTACTAAGCCTGGAAATGTGGAATTTGTCCCAGTGGAGGTGGATTTGGGTAAATTATAGTATTCTTCACTTTCTTCACTGTTTTTCTTACAGCTTTTCTCTTTTTAGATTTTGGCCAATCTACTACGCCATGCCATTATTATCTTATGTTCTAGTTGGTTGTATAATGTACACTGTATGGGTCTGTAAGATAGTCTCTCAGTCCCTTTTTATATGAAATCATGTGTTTGCCTTGCATTTTTATGTTTTTTTTTAAAATTATTAATGAAATGGTTAGCTAATAACTTCTTTCTATGCCACCCAACACTTTAATTTCATCGATCTGACGAGACAGGTGGTTCCTTTTACTCCCAGTGCTGGTGTTCTAGAATGGGTGAATGGGACTTTCCCACTTGGTGATTATCTTATTGGAAGGTTAGTGAAATTACCATTTCCGTAAAAGTGGCAGTGTATGAGTTTCTAGAAATGGTTTTATTTTGATTGTGATGATGTCCCTAATCCAGCTCCAGAAATGGAGGTGCTCATGGACGCTATGGAGGAGGAGATTGGACATATATGGAATGCCGGCAGCACATGACTGGGGTATCTAACATATAGTTCTACTATAATACTTGTTTTATTTCATTCTCTAGTTATATGAATTTTAACATTTTGAATTTTTTCTTAACTCTTAACTCTGTTTTTCAAAAGTGGAGATTTCAGGCACATAGATTAAAGGAAATTACATGTCAGCTTGACTGTTTCCATTTATCGTCTGACCTAAAATTTGTGATGCAATAAGCACTGTGTTGTTTCTTGCTATGTAAATATCAGGATATATACTTTGTTTTGTAGGAAACCAACAAGCGCAAGGCATTCCAGGAAGTCTGCGAGAATTTCAGGTATATGGATTTTGTCAAACCACCTAATTCTTGATGCTTGAACTAACTTAGTTATCATGCAATACAGGCCGGTCATGCATTACTTCTTTTTGGAGAGGTTTTTACATCCTGCTGACTGGTTTGACAAGAGACTGGCATATACAAGAAGTGTAGCTGCTAGTTCAATGGTTTGTCATTTAATTTCTATGCCTTATTCTCTTAACGATATCAGGGGTTCAAATCCCTTACATGAATACTGTTGAATGACCACCTCATCTAAAAGCTTAAGCTTGTAAAGAGGGAGAGTCATTATATTTTTATCTATATTCTTCAACACGCCCCCGCACGAGCAAACAGACTTTTTTTTTTGTTTGTGTCAAGCCTTGCACGTGAAATTCTTTTTCTTTTTCTTTTTTTTTAATAAATGGGTGGCGGTGAGATTCGAACTCAAGACCTCTTGTTTGGCCCGGCTCTGATACCATGTTGAATGACCACCTCATCTAAAAGCTTAAGCTTGTAAAGAGGGAGTCATTATATTTTTATCTATATTCTTCAGCAAATACAATTAAAACAATACATCTTTTCTTCTATTTCACTATTCCTTCTCCACTTCCGCTATTGCTTTGCATGAAAATGTTGAAACATGATTTAGTTTCTTTCCTTGATTGGAAAAAAAATACCATCATCTAACTATTTGGCCTTGACTCATGAAAGTATGGTGAGTTCATATTTGATGGCAATTAAAGTCTATTCTATTGTGTGCAGGTGGGGTACATTGTAGGATTAGGAGATCGGCATTCCATGAATATCCTGATTGATGAAACTACTGCAGAAGTTGTTCATATTGATCTAGGAGTGGCATTTGAGCAGGGCCTGATGCTGAAAACGCCTGAACGAGTCGGTTCTCACTTGGATGTTTCCATTTTCTGGCACTTTGTTTCTTTTAAAGTCTGATCAATTTACCTGACTATTGTTAATCTATCATTTCCAGGTACCATATAGGCTGACGAGAGACATCATAGATGGTATGGGTGTAACCGGGGTGGAAGGAGTTTTTAGAAGATGTTGTGAGGAAACTCTCTCTGTCATGCGAACAAATAAAGAAGCATTGCTTACAATTATTGAGGTACATCACTGGATGGGTGTTGTTGCTGTTTTGAAATAAGTTAGAAACTCAACTGTTACTTATGGCATGGGAATTTTATGCAGGTTTTTATCCATGATCCTTTATATAAGTGGGCTTTATCGCCTCTAAAGGCTATGCAACGTCAAAAGGTATCTATGGTTAAAATTATGTGCACTTGCTAGGATATTGTATGTATCATTGCTTCTCACACGTGTTCTGCGCTTATTAGGATATCGACGAGGACTTAGATGCCAGCCTAGAAGACTCCAAAGAAGATGGGTATGAAGGAAACAAAGATGCTGCAAGAGCCTTGTTGCGTGTCAAACAAAAGCTAGATGGATATGAAGATGGTGAAATGAGAAGTGTTCACGGGCAGGTACGCTTTCCAACCCAACAACATGCATTACGCTGGTCACTAGTATAGATTTTCCGATATCATGATAGCAATATTAGCTAATTTTCCTCCCAAATACTATTTCTCCCTATAAGCTTCTATCTAGTTTATGTTCATGTTGGCAAAAGTCGCTTCGTTAATTCCCTTCTCATGCTCTCTATAGAATCGCATGGCTCTCATCGATATACGGGTTTTGCAGGTTCAGCAACTTATACAAAATGCTATTGATCCTGATCGATTGTGCCATATGTTCCCTGGATGGGGTGCATGGTTGTGATGATCTACACCATCTCAATTTTGGAATTGTACAGAATCCCCAGACGAAAGGATTTGAGGCTGTTCTTGTACTGTATGGTGAAATCAGAGTATTTTTCTGTATAGCTGGGCTTCTGGGGGTCAAAATTTTGTATGTTGGGCTCTGTTGCAATTTTACTCAATAATATGAAATTTTGGCTGTTTATTATTTGTTCTGACACGTGTGCGCGCGCGCAAGTGTGTGCAGATGTTTGTGAATTCTGGTGTGGAACTTTTGAGACAAAACAGGAATGTGCCCCAATAAAAGAGGAGATTATAGTTTCAATTTGGGAGGGGGATTTGCATTCATGATTTCACATTTTCATGGTTAATAATAAGGTAAAACTTTACATAGTTGAGCTAAGTCGAAAGAACACAATTTTTTTCAAGGAAAATGAAAAGAAACAAACTAATTTCGGGTATATTCTACTGATTGGGGGGCATTATAAGAGTGCACCTCATTCAATGATAAAATCAATATATTATAAATTTAATTTTTGTGATGAATTTTGTCTATAACAATTTTATTAATAAATGTCTGTCCCTAATCATTTCTTTAGTTTTGGGACAAATTATGTTTACATCCATTGAAGTATAACATAATTATAAATTAATCCCTCTTGATTTAAAATTTACAATACCCCTAGGGCATTTTTGATTTCATGCAATACAATGGAATAGCACACTATAATCACTATCAGTCTCTATTTGGTTTGTATGACTCTAGAATTCGGGCCTGCTTCAACTCCTCTCGGCCCGGTGTATCACAACGTATTTTGGCACTTGGGAATCTCACCCCAAGAGGTGAGATTCTGCTGCAACAATTGGAGATTGATGATTGATATTTCTGAAATTATATTTTTGTCACTCAAAATTGATTTGCTTTTGTCCCTCAAAATTGATTTGCTTTTGTCCCTCAAAATTGACACCGCCATGGCTGCAAAAATGACCCAGTTGCATTTTGGGGAAGAAGAGGGGGAAAAGCCCCAAATAATCCTCCGGCCCCAAAGCCATCCGGGTTGCCCCGCCAAGATATGGGTCGGGTCGCACCAAGCCCGATTCACCTGCTCTCTAGGGAGAAAAAAATTATCATCACAGCCTTCTTGGTACAAAGAAAAAGATCAAAAAGAAAGAGCTTCAAGATAAGCTTAGCCAAACAAACCCTCAAAGTACAAAGTTTTATTTATTGATTTATTTGTTGTTTTTCTTTTTCTTTTTTTTTTCTGAAAAAAGGGTTGTTGGGTTTTAGAGAGAGAAAGTGAAACCACAGGCGGAGCAGAGAGAAGGGGCAACCACCCTTTAAGGAAATCCCCTCTCTCCGGCCTCATTCTAAGAGCAGTGGTTTTTTTTTGTTTCTGTTTTTTTTGGTATTATTCAGGTTCCAAATCGAATGGATGCATTTCAATGAAAAAAAAAATTAGTTTGATATTTATAGTAATGACAGAAATTTCTCGAAACAGTGAAAATTGAAAAATAGATAAAAATACTTATTAAAACATTAAAATATAAATTAGTTATTATAATTTATGCAAAATAATACAAAAATAATTACACCATGTATGTATTCAAAAATAAATATTCAAAAAATAAAATACTTAAATATGACAAATTTGGTCCTATGGGGCTAAATGTGAATGAAATATTTTCTATGGAACTAAAAATGCAATCAACTCCTTGTATCATTATATAAAGGGCAATTTGGACATTTAGTGTACAAAAATACAAAAGTATTCAAAATCAAACATCCGAGTGATATTGAAGGATTCTACAAATCCAACATATTATCACATATCAAACATGAAAAAATCAACTTTCCAAACTTCCTAAGCACCCTAAAATATCATAACTTCTCCAATACCATTTCAACAATCAAAAACGTCCCTAATGTATATATTAACTTAATAAAATTTATTATTTATCCAGGTGAGGCATAATTGCAAGATATATCTTTGTTGTTTTTGGCGGAGTTGAGTTGTGACTCCTAGGATCTTGACAAATTCAATATATAGAAATTATAATTTTTATTTATTTCTTTTAAAAGTAGTGGTTGTATCGACTTATAGATAGTAATATCCAATAGTAGTTACGGTGGTGTAACATGAAATTGCTTTGAAGATAATTTATCAGTGGTCGAGTTGACTGTTATGACTGCAGAAAAATTATCTTTTGGACATTTAATGTTTCGAAAAAAATTCCAAATTTTGAGGGGTTATTTTTAATTTTTAGGGCGAATTACGTTTACCTCTCTTTAGGTATATCCTATTTACAAAAAAACACCTCGACATATGAAAATTACAATTATCCCTCTGCATTGAGGGGGTAATTACAATTCACACTTAAAAATTTTGAATTTCTAATATTACCTCCAAATAATTTAAGCAAAAAGAAAAAGAAAAAAATAAGTAAAATGAAAACTCCAAAATACCATTTATTTATTATTTTTTTTCTTTTTTGTCACTTTTTTCTTTTATTTTCTATTTTCCTTTTCCCTTTATTAGCTTTTCAAAAAAAAAAATTAGAATCTCTCTCTCTCTCTCTTCCCCCTTCCCCCCCCCCCCCCCCGGGCTCCCCTAATGGTTGTTGTGCTGGAGGCGAGTGGCAATAGCTGGCGAATGATAGCGGACGAGCGATGGCGGTGGCAGCGGAGGCTCTCCCTCTCAATCTCTTTTTCTCTCTTCCCCCCCCCCCCCTCCCTTCTTAATCTCTCTCCCCTTCGCAATCGCTGCCTCTTTCCCCTTTCCCTTCTCCCCTCCCGATCCTATTGCTACGGGCGGCGAACGAGTGGAGGCGGCAACCCTCTCTCTCTCTCTCTCTCTCTCTCTCTCTCGATCCTTCCCTTTCTCCTTCTCGATCCATTACCCTCTCCCTTCTCGATCTCATCTCTCTACGTAGAGGGGCAGTGAAGGACAGTGGTGGGCGGTGGCCCTCTCTCTCTCTCTCTTCCCTTTAGGGTCCCTCCCCTTCTCCTTATCAATCCATCCCCCTCTCCCTTTTTGATCTCATCTCTCAGCGTGGGTGGACGGAGGATGGCGGTGGGGCGGCGGCGGCGGAGGTGGAGGTGGGCCATGGAGAAGAAGGAAAAAGGGAAAAGAAAAGAAAGGGAAAAAAAAAAAGAAAAAAGAATTTTTTTAATTATATATAATATATATTATAATTTTTTATATTTATAAAAACAAAATTTATAATATTATAAAATTTAATTTTTTAAAAAAATATTTAAATATTTATAATATTTTTATAATTAAATATATATAATATAAAAAAATCCTCTCAAGGGCAAAATAGTTATTTCAATATGATCAAACCTTATGCTTGCTTTCAGAAGGGTATTTTTGGAAGTTCAGTTCTTTTTAGATGTAAATTGTAATTATCCCCTCGATTAATTTGGGGGGAGGGGGATAATTGTAATTTTCCATACGTCGGAGTGTTTTTTGTAAATAGGGTATACCTCAGGGGAAGTAAACGTAATTGGCCCTAATTTTTAAAACAAGAAAAATTAATTTATAATTATACCATATTCCAAAGAGTATAGACATAATTTGCTCTAAATTTTATTTGCATTTAATTCGATCACTATTACATATACCTTAAATTTGTGATAGATTCTCTTTATTATAAATTTTTTATTAGTGAAGAGGATGCTTACAAATAGTGAGTGCAAAGATCGGATGCTATTTGCACCTGTGGTTCAAGTCATAAATATGTGGAACTGAGACAAAGAGAGACGATGCTGTTGCGTGAGGGAATTCAGTGGCAATTATCCTAATAAATTCCACAATGTAAAACCACAACTAATGTCTAAACCAAGGGCTGGTTATTTAACTTGAAATCTATATTGTGCCTCTTTAAAATTTTACAACTTCAAGAGAGATCCTTGCTTTGTGTAGTAAGGTTTTCATTATTATTATTATTATTATTATTATTGATGAATGGAGTAGCAACTTTTCAAATGTATAATAATATGGGCAAGTGCGACTCATGGCAGAAATACCTAAAAATAGAAGAAAACGTTGAGAGCGAAACCACGTTTCTAATTGGAATATAGTTTTGAAATGAAACCAACTGTAGAATATTTTAAACGCCATCGTTTTCGCTCCAACACTCCCGCTTATTCAAAACCCTAGAATATACAATTCACAGTCACAAACTTTGCGTGATTCATCAAATACACCACTCAATCCAGGTACATCTCCTCATACTTCAACCGCCCTCTGTATTGCATTTTTGTATGATTTGAGTTTCAAAATACACACAGTGTACGTGTAATCCTACAATTTTGAACTGTTTTGTGTGTGTGTGTGTGTATTTGCTTATTGTTGAACTGTTTTTTTTTTTTTTTGTGTGTGTGTGTGTGTATTTGCTTGAAATAAGCAGTGAAATTTGGTATTGATTTGTCGATTTGATGATAGCCAATTCAACCCTAAAAGTACAGTTAATTTTTGTTCGCTTGTGGTTGCTTTTACTTTGATGTGGTAATATTTTGACCTCAAGAATCAAGCATTATTTGGATTGTTGTTGCCGATTTCTGAGGAGTGATGCGCAAGAGGTTATGTTTTTAGATTGGGTGCCTGAAAATACATTTCTTATTTCTGGGTGTGAAAAATGGGTATGACTGGCTTGTTTCCTTATGATTATTCATTTTGCTGATGAGTGTAGTCTATTTCTCTGTTCTACTTCGAAAATATGTCCACTTGTGCGCCGTTTGCCATTTTAGTTTACGGGTAATTTTTATGTTGTGGTGGTGTTCCTAAGAGAATGTTGCAGTAGAGTTTATGTTTTTCAATTGGAAAGTCCCACTGTCTTAAAAATATTCCTATTTGGTTCGGGGTGTTAACAATCAGGAAGGCAGGCTTGTTCCTCGGTATCATTTGTTGATGACTGATACATTTTGCTGTCCCCGTGTTGTGGAAATCTGTTGCTTATGCTTCTATATTGTGATTTTAGTTTACAGCCATTTACTGTGACTCATGGGCTCGACTGAAGAAGAGTATAATGCTTTCTTGGAGAAAGTGAAAAGGACAATTTATGTGGACAATTTGGCACCCCAAGTTACTGAATCTGTCATGAGAGCTGCTTTCAATCAGTTTGGCGATGTAAAGAGTGTTCAGTTTATACCCAACTATTTTGAACCAAAAAACATGCCTCAAGCTGCTTTGGTGGAAATGGCTAATCCCAAGCTGGCGCAAGAAATTCTAATTCAAATGAAAAGTCTCCCTTTCATGATACTGGGAATGCCAAGGCCTGTCAGGGCACGTGAGGCTAAACCTGAGATGTTTGACGATCGTCCTAGAAAACCAGGACAAAGGATAGTATGTCGTTGGTTGGACCCGAAAGAGCCCGACTTTGAAGCAGCCAAGAAAATCAAGCATCTCGTGAGGAAGCATGCAGCTGAAGCATCACTATTGCTTGAGGTACTTGGTTTAATTATTTGCTAATTTTCATGGGGTTTGATTGAAATCTATGGAGGTTATGAGACTTTTCTGTTATCTTAATGTAGCAACAACGGGAAGAGGAGGTGAAGCTCGCAAACCAGCAGAATGAACAATTAAAAGGACATTATAAGAAGTATGAGCTTCTGGAAGGTGTCTTTGAAGATGGAACAGCTACACAATTGGCACGTCAGTATAAGATCCATATTTCAGATGCTTGATCAAGTTTTATGATTGATCGTATTGTACATAGCCTATTCTGGAGGTAGAAGACGATGTAATCTGTACCACCGCCCCCACTGCACGGCTAATTTTGTGCATATATCTTTTAGCATTTGGATGTGCAGACTCTCTCTCTCTCTCTGTGAAAGCCCATATGGAGCCATATCTAACGTTGAACTGCCGTATGGGTGGAGTTAAGTATACTGTGTCTGTTTTGTGGGTTCTTGGTGGTTGTAGAAATTGTTTGTGCACGCATCTCATGTGCTTGGTTGTTCTGTTTGTGCTTGATTGTCCCTTGCTGCCAGAATCGCTTGCTAGTCTCTGAAATTTTCACCCGATTAATGTAGTAATGTGAGCCACACTTAAGCTTCGACAGGATTAAAATCAACACTATATAATGTAGATGTAGCACTTCTATATCATCACGGTTAACCGGCATGAACATTATGTTCTTGTCGAACAAAAATTTGAACTAGTTAGGATATTGAGATTTTTCAGCCGTCACATCGCGCAATTTGACACTTTCGCACAATACATGAACTTACTTATTTTTCGTGGAGCCAGCCACACTAATCTTTGGACGAGATAGGTTGAATTCACCAGATTAATTCAAGCAAAATCAGCTATCCATGCCTCTCGACAGTAAAAGAAGTTTGAATTTGAATCACATTGATTACTCAGTTGAAAATTTGCAAGTTCTATATTTACATTTTACAAATATATCTTATTGAAGCTATTTCCAGATGATTGTTCCCACCCTCTAGCTATTGGTACAACAAAGAGCATCATCCAAATAGGATAACATAAGGTTAGTTTACGAACTCATACCCTCCTTTGACACGTTCGTCAAACTCAAGACATCCATTATTTGAAATCCTGAAGACACGGAACGAGTAAGTGAAGGCGGTCCAGGGATAGCTAATGATATCTGTGCGTCATGGCTCTGATGTGGAAATATAAGACGACCCGAACAGCTGATCACTTGAGATGGTATTATTATCCTTCAGATAGAAAAGTAGGAAAAACAAGTATATACGTTTTCAGCGTGAGACTAACTTAGTGGAAACTTGTCTAAAGAATCGACTCACCTTAGAAAAAATTGTCCTTAGTATTACTGAACAATGTAAAGCTCTTGCTTGGAAATGAAGTATCGGCCAATGACGTCCCCTGTTTCTACAACAAACTGTTCCCGGAATGTCCCCATTCGCTTGCTGGGTATGTCGATCGATAGGTCTCTAAAATTTGGCAAGCCCTCTACTTGTACACCATCTCCACATATCAAGAATTGATTTCCAACAATAAATGACCCCGACACACGGATTGCAATCCCATTTTGACCATGAGCACGGCACTGAAGTTTCTCCACAACGTGCACAAGCTTCTCCGGAGGCCATTCGCCCGCCAATGTCCGGCGAATATTTGACAAATTTGTAAAAATATCATCTGGTCCAACATATTCCTTCCCACCAAAACTGCAAATCACGATGACTATAAGTGGCAAATTCATATCACACCTTGATAGTTGGTTCCTAAATTTAGATTGATCCTGAGCTCTTCACAATTTTAGAAAATTTTGATAAGGATTTCATAGGAGATGGTCATCAGAGTGTTTGGTACCTGAAAACTGAATGTCCTTCGTACAAAGTCTTCATGTGATGCCAAAGATCATCAGATCCATCAAAAAGTAAATAATAGTGTATTGTCAGCATCTGATCAAGCCAAAAATGTCATAAAGCAAATGTCAGAGTCAATTTACATAAATACCATGTAGAAAAAAAAAATCATTTTTGTGGTTCATTTATCTTAGATTTACGAGTGGTGCGCATAAGATAGTGTTCTTTGAGATATTAACTCACATCTGCTAGATCCTTCATCCTTTGTGTTGGATCAAATATACTTTGGACGAAAGCTTCCAAATTGACGCCAGCATTCTCGTGCTTAGCGATAAATGGATGTGAAAGTAGCTGCACAACAGGCAGACTAATCAAAATGAAGAATAGGAAATAAAATTCATGAAATTCATCATTCTAGGCCTGCCAAAGTGGGGATCCAAGATGCGATCAGTCAAAAGATTAAAATAGAGATGTTATTTCGCATCACAAGAAGACATTATAGCTATACTGTAACTGAAGTATTAACATGAAATTGTAACTAAAATGTTAATATGGTTTCTCTCCAAACTTCTCCCGATATATGTGATCCTTGACATAGAGTTAGGAAAAGACAGGCAGGAATCTGGAAAGATGATCTATATCTAACGAATTCACAGCACTGCTACTACATATCTTCAACGAATATAGAACACCAATCAGCCTTGCCTCTACAAAGATGAAATTTTAAGGAAAAAGCAAAGGGAGAAAATGAGAAAGAAAAAACTAATGAAAATCAGAAAATGAGAAACCTGAGATACGTTTGATATAAACTGAAGATCACTAAACATGCCTCCAAATGGTAACTAAGTAACCACAGTAGAACTTATTTAGAGTGCTCCTTCAACCTCAAAATACGTCAACACTGCATTTGGACACCTAACAAACGGATGGTCAATGGCAAATGCTTGATGTAGTGTATGGATCATAAGTTGGAAAATTAAAGATCCTTCTTCAAATAAATTTAGTCTTTTTTCTTTTTCATAAAATTTTGTATTTTTCCAAAGTTAGAGGTTTCATGAATCCTGCCGAGTCACGTGGTTAGCGAAATAGTAAGTTCCTTCTCTTAGTAAGTGAACCATTTTCAAAGCACATGAGCAAGTAAATTGGCATATCAATAACAGAAACCACTCAAGGAAGCGTCACAAGCCCAGATTTAGCATCCAACAGCTACGAAAGTTATTATTCATCCTCCAACATCCTAATATCCATAATAAAACATATATCTAAAGTACACTCCAGCATTATACTGTGCAACACTTAGATGCAGGATCTACAAATGCTCACCTTCTCAGCTGTCGGTCTTGTAGCTGGATCTTTCTTGAGGCAAGCATCCACAAATGAACAAAACTCTGGGGAAAAGTTCTTATTCGATAATGATGGAGATGGATCATCCAAAATCTTCAATAGAAATTGATGTTGAAGCCAAAGACAAGCCACACCACAAATATGTCAGAATGATAACCAAATTGGAATGGACTTTTTGACTTCACAATAACAAATTTTATCATATCTAATATAGCTCATAAACATATTGAACCTACTTTGTAGGTCTCTTGATAAAAGAAAGTAAAATAATTAAATAGATGCATGGTAAGCTTTTTGTTTAAAATTTATCATTGTTATTTTATCAAACGAAACATCATCATTATTCGAAACACAGTTCACTCCCAACAAAATAGGATTGGACATTACAACATTAATTGCTTTCACAAATATTAAAAACAATTGGGCTGAAAGTTTCCATAATGAATAATCTGCCAACAAGGCCGTATTCCAATCACTAATTACCTGCAACATAAGATTAACAGGCCCCTCATTAGCACTGTATGGAAATTCACCTGTGGCACATTCAAAAAGTGCAAGCCCAAGGCTCCAAATATCAGCGGGATAAGAGTAACTTTCATTTCGAATTCTCTCAGGAGACATGTATGTAACAGTTCCAACAAAAGTTGCACACTGTGAACACAACAAATATAAGTTAGCAGCAATAAATTAATTGCAAATATGTTGATCATCTGTATTACATATATTAATTAGTATATAAGACAGTACAAACCATAGCCATTGAATCCTCCAAGCCAGCACTTATACCAAAATCTGTGATCTTTGGCTCCCCCTTGAGATTTACAAGCAAATTTGCAGGTTTGATGTCTCTGTGAACCAAGTGTCTAACTCCATGCAAGTAACTTAGCCCCTTAATAAATAAAGAAAATTGTCAAACACAAAACTTGATTAAGAATAAATCAGTACAATAAGATGTTTACTTATCATGTGCAAATGAAACTTAAGAAACCACTTACATGCAAGAGCTTTTGCACCATAGCAGAAAGAATTGGTTCTGGTATGCTCTTGCGTACACGAATGATATCTGCCAGTGATCCACCATCCATGTACTCTAAAGCTATGCTAATCTGTCCAGAGTCTGGCGTATAGAAAGCGCCGTAAAATTGGACAAGACCTTGATAACACGGTGCCTCGCACAATGTTCTGATTTCAGTAAGAAGCTGCTGCCTCTTTTCCTGATACAATCATGCAAATATTCATATGAGATGAATACGTAACACTTCTCTTGTCCCCTTTGCAATTACTTGTTCAGACAATATCTCTACTGCAATTATTATCATAAACTCCAATTTTTTTGGAAATTGTACTCGATTTTCTTGCATTTATAGTTTGAACACACTGAGATGGATAGACACAGGACATACTTCGCTGCAACATCTTCTACAGTCATTACACCAGTGCCAAGCTTTCCTTAAACAAATATACTTGACTTCTAATGGAAAAATAATTGTACTGAAGAAGAATACTCTTTGTTTATAACACTTCTATGTATCCAGCTTCAACGAAGCTAACATTGGCCAATTCTGGTAACAACTAACTCCAAATATGCAGTACGAAAACCAAAACTAGCTTCTAAAGTTAAGTTTCAAAACTTCACCGGAAGCAATCATCCAGGAACAAAATGCAATTCCTAATAAAACCCATTAATAAAAATTCAAGACTAAACCATAATCAAAGAACCTAGCATACATTTTCACCTTTTCAAAAATATTAATCTTCTTGAGGGCAATAATTCTGTGATTGGGGATATGAATGGCCCTCTGAACAACACTGCTTGCGCCGCTCCCTATGGACCCAAAAACCCTCATCTCATGAGAAGCACACCTATACGTTTTCTCACCATCATCCGGAGAACATGAAGATGAGGTACATTTTTGCAGGCCAAGCTCATTTATATTGTATATATTATATGATTTGCTCAGCAAATTCACAGTCCCACCATCAGATAACTGCTTTCGGCAAATCAAAACAAGAAAAGCGGCATATGAATCCCCAAGAAAACACAAAAAAACTTGCAAAAAAATCTTGAAAAAAACTGGGGCAAAAAAAATTACCATGTAAGAATCGGAAGGGTCAATTGTGGAGCCAGATGGGAACCCCTTTTCGGCATCAAAGAGTGGCACAAGCTTTTTCTTCAACTCTTCAAGTCCAGCCATGGCGAACTGCAAATTCAAGAAAACTGTGCCCAAAAAGAAGGGCTTTTTTAATCATAAAACAATTGGAAGTAAGGTGGGAGTTCCATAGTTAGGGTTCATTGACTCAAAATTTTCGAATAATTAAACTCGATTGTAAATTTCTAGGTTTTTGTATATTTTAATTGAACTGCAAAGGGCATTCCAACAGTAAACCCCTCCTAAGCTTGGAAAACAAATCAAGATATTCGGTATTCGATTAAATTGACTATAAAGAGTTCGTTTGAGTTAAGCAATGTTTTAAAACCCGGACCGGTCATCGAACCGAAAAATCAACCGGGTCAAGGGTCACTGATTCAACCGTTGGTCGAACCGTGGTCGAACCGGTGACGTCATAATTATATAATAAATAATAATTAATATATAAAATATGTTAACATAAAAAAAATAAGTCCACATAATGAAAATCTTCAAGTAAAATATGAATTAAAATATTTTCAAATAAAAATATATGCACTTAATTTTCTAAATTAAATTTGAAGAGAAAGAAAACATAATTAATAAAATATATGTGAAAGAGGAAGTCATGTGTAATTTTCACTATCAATAAAATTTGAAGTACAAACTACTCATTTTTAAGAAAACATATCATTTTCTTTTATTTATTGCAAATCAATATGTAACTCTTCAATAAAGAGTAAAAAAAAAAAAATTAAGAATTTAAGGTTTTAATTAATTTAATTTATACACACATAATAATTAAATTATCACTTGAGTGTTGTTTTAGTGGCATATTTTTTCCTTTTTCATGTGAGAGGTCATAGATTCAATCCTAATTTTTTAAAATTTATTTGCATTTTCAAAAAATTTAAGAACCGGCCGGTTTGCATGACCCGGTACCGGGTCAACCGGTTCACCGGTTCAACCGGCGGTTTTCACCGGTTTAGCAAAAGTAGAGCGGTTTTTGCACTCTACCGGTTTTGTGGGTTGAACCGAGCCGTTTTAAGGGCCGGGTGACGGTTCAACCGGTTCGACCGGCCGGTCCGGGTTGGGTTTGAAAACATTGGAGTTAAGTTTTTGAATTAATAAAATTTAAAATTTAATTCGAACTCGAATTAATTAATTAAATATATATATATATTAAATTATTCAAACTCATATTCGATTTTAACTTGATTAAAGCTCATTTAAATTTTATTTATTTAATAATCAAACTAATCTCAAATAAAATTTTAAATTTAAATAATATTTTTATTTTGTTCAACTTATTTCATTTACATCTGTCATTATGACTCCTCAAATTATGCTTAAAATTTTATTATACGTAAAAGTAAGAAAAATATTTGACTTTTATACGGTAATATATTTCATCAATTATTTAAATTTAGATTTTGAATTAATTATATAAAATAATATGTTAGAAGAAAAAATTGAGAGGTTAGAGTTGGAGAAGGAAAAAATGAATGGTCTAGTTTGGTGATGAAAGTGAAGATATAAAAAAGAAATAGTTGATTTTCCTTTTTTTTTTTTTTTAAAGTAGGTTCACTTTTATTTATGCATATTAAACTTGTCAAAAGATGATTATTCTAGCATATCTAGTACTTTATATATAGAAAATTTTAACCCAGATCCGACTTGGTCGAATCAGTATTAATCATGTAGCAAGTGTTTTACACTTGCTCTATGAATGGTCGATAATTTAGGGAGAGTGATCAATTACTTAGAAAGTATAATATACTTATTATATAATTTGTTAGGTTCGACTAAACTAGATCTGAATAAAAATTTTCCTTCATATATAACATAATATAAAAAGATACGCATTTTATCCTCTCAAATTGTAAAGATACAATTAATACATCATCTTAATATACTAAACTATTTGACTGCTCTACTTAAAAACATGTACAACATAGCCATATACTCGATTGTTGTATTTTGAAAAATATAAACAAATAACAGTCGAACTTGGATATTGTAATATCGATTATGATCAACTAATACGGTTCTAGAATTAATCATCTTTCTCCTTAAAAAAAAATACATTAGCAATCTACCAAAAAGAGAAGAAAAATGACAGGCACATACAACCAAGATTAGCATAGGCAAAAGTTTATATTAGGTTTCATCCATCGAATTTCACAACAAACAGGTAAATGATATCAGAGAATAAACTAGTTTAAGATATGGGGACTGCTACTGGCATATTACTCCCTTCAGTTAGGCCATTTCCCTTGATGTCTAACTTAAGAATGGGATAACCCTTTAGCTCATTAGGTCGGGAGTATTTGTATTCTTAGCACTAAATTAATAAGAATACCATCGTCAGATAGTTAACTCCTTACGCGTAGACCTTTTTACTTGTTACCAAAGTAGTCATGAGTTCGATTCTCGTATATGTGGATTTTCTTGTATTGCACAGTAGTTTGCTATTTTATTGCGCGGTAACATATTTTTTGTATTATTTGATAATTTTTTGAATTTATAATTAATTATGAGATGTAATAATTATATTTTTTGATTTGACTTATTAATGGAACAATTTGAATCGTAATCTACTCCTTGAAAAAGGAAATTCTTGCTAGCTGATGTTATCAAATCATTTTATCAAGTCTCTTTCGAACTTTTCTTATTGCAATTACAATTTCCATATGTTATTTGGCAATTGGCATGTATAAAAAATTTTGAGCAAGTCCTATTACTCTGCATGTTGTCTCTTGGTACTAGTTTTTGGTTTAATTTTTTTTTTTTCATATTTTGCTTTTCTCTTCTTGTTTTTTTTATAGAAATTTGAACAACTACCTTTTATCATAATTCTTATCGGCACGTATAGATATTATCCAAATATGTATATACCCAACTGCATTATAAATCATTAAATGAAGATACGTAACAAAGTAAATTTCTAACATCATCGTACGTAATCCACTAATATCCGATTTTACTAGATGAATATAAAAAAAAATTATATCAACCAAGTATGATGTTTACATTTTATCTATGCATCAAATTATTAGAGTTAAATCACTTCTTATGTGCCCCACTTAGACGGTGTTCCATTAGCTGGTAAGGAGCCCTCTTTCTCCCAAAAATAGAACACAGTACTGCCTTATTCAAATTAAACATGATTTGTATTAACTTTTAGGATAAATTACGTTAAGCACCCCAACCTTTGGGGTGTTTTGTGCTTTGGTACTCAACCTTTGTAAATGTGCGCTTTGGTGCTTAACTTTTATCATTTGTGCGCCAATAGTATTTTTTACACTATTTCAGTCGAATATTCCTCAATATTCCCCAAAATACGTCCAAATATTCCACAAAGATTCCATCAAAATAGTGAAAAATACTATCATGATAAAGGTTAGGTACCAAAGCGCACATTTACAAAATTCGGATACCAAAGTGCAAAACATACCAAATATTGGGGTGTTTAACGTAATTTACTCTAACTTTTATTATAAAATATCAGCAATACCATTCATAACTCAATTTTTCTTCTTATTTATTCTACTCTTTATTTTCCCTTTTCTTTTCTTTTCTTTTTTTCTTCTTCTTAATGCTATGTCCCATAATTGGCAATTCTTAGCAATAAAAAGCATTTCAGATATCGAAATAACTTTAGTACATACTTTTAGTCTTAAAAGTTTGAAATTAAAGTTATTTATGAAACACAACAAATTATATATATATATATATATATATATATATATATATATTCAACATCTTTCTTTAACCTGCATAATATTTTGAAAAACATTTCATGCACAACACGAGTATCAATTTTAGTACTTGTACAAAAGCGATAAGATAAAATTCAAGATTTTATAAAATTCAAGATTTTAAAAAATTTTGAAATTTCAACATCACCATTGTATTTGTGAACTCCACCATTTGAGTGCCTTTCCCCACTCACCACGTGAAATGTCTAAGTTGCCATTCAAGTTGTTTTCCAATGGCAGCATCACCTTATTTAAGCAAAGTGACCATTATACCCTAGTTAAAAGACAACCCACTATCCAAAACAATGCATAAAAGTCAAGGGATAATTACATTTAAACCCCGTGAGGTTTTGCGTAAATAAACTTTTCAAACCCAGATATTTGTATAATTACAGAAAATATCCTTATCGTTAAATTTGTAGTGATATAACCTACAATGCAAACATACACTTAAATTTAGAGTCATGCAGTGTCGAAAACCATGTTGGACACGACACTACTCCGATACTATTCGGACACCCGTCCAACGCACCGCTTGGCGTGTCAATAACTTAAACAAATCAAACTCTTTTGATAACTAGTCGGACATACTATTAACAATATGTCCAACACTATTAATTTGGAAATGTGGAGTCATTTCCTTCACATATTTTTGTAATTACACAAAAAATAAAACATAATTAAAAATCATTTTTTTCTAAAACTACTCGAAAAAATAAAGATTATTGCTTCATTTAATAATTTATTTTTCTCATTATATATATACATTCAGAATAATCGAAACTATTTATTGTTTTTAAATTAGATAGCTTGTAGATCCCACAACTAAAAGTTTAACACAATCATTGGCATAAACTTCTTCTTTTTTTTGCACTTGTATCAATAGAAAATATATAAGTCTTACACTGAATATATACTTATATTATGTCATATTAATACTAAAATAATATGAAAATATTTCTATAAATAGTATCATGTCATAAAAACCTTTCAAATTTCATATCGTTGTATCCCATTGTATCGTATCCATATCTTTGCAACATGGAGTCTAACTGTAAAATGTTGATAACAACGATCAATAATTTATGTAACTATGTAAATTTCAAAAAAATCTAAATACGAGACAATAATTGACAGTAAAAATGATTTATATAATTATGCAAATTGCGAGATTTAAATATATTTACACCAAACGTGGGGTATAAACCTGATTATTCCACAAATGAAAAAAACCTTACAACGTTATATCATTACTGCCGACGCGCAGCCACTCTCACATCATATTTAATATTTAATTAACATTAATGAAATCGAAAGAGATAGCAGCGAACAAAGACAAAGGACCTTTCGACTTCCAGAAAATTATTGAAAAACTCAAAAAATATTTTGTATTTTTACGTGTGAACCTCAGCATACGTTTCGTATGGTCCAAGAAAAGAAAATCAACCATGTACACACACATACACACACTAAGATATATAAATATATACTTACACATATAGATACACAACGAAAGAAAACTCGTGGTATAGAAATATATAATGAAAATTCTATGTATGTTATTTTTCCTATATCTAGATATATCATGGAATAAATAATATATAATGAGTTTGGAAGGTTTCAAAGTCGATGTAAGTATGAAGTTTGAAATATGTATAAATTACTCATAATTAAATTGATTTTCAAAAAATAAAATATCATACGTATCGTATTGAACACAACATATCACAGTTGATACATTATTTGACATGTCTATAAATTAAAAAAAAAACTAAATATACTTTTAAGGCTTTAAGCACACGGGTCTTTTTCATTGTTTTAATTGGAAATATATGGATGACAATGAAATTAATAAAAATTAAATAGTGATTGCGACGGTGCGACCTCGTCTAACTTAATTTTATCCCTTCACATTTCATCAGATCGAAGACTCTTCTTTCGCAATTATTAGATTAAATGATTTATAAGTCACATTGGTAAAAATTCAACATAGATTTTTTTGATTGTACTTCTCATCGGGGTTTAGGATTTGTATATATTTGTCTAATAATATTTGATTAATCGTCCAAATGCTACAAACCAGTGTAATATATTGAATAGTTGGATGGATGACAATTGACATACATTAGGATAATTCAATTTTTATTTTTTTTTCAAATCACCCCCCTAAATGTTACAAGAACATCACTTTTAACACATACGGCGTTTACCTAGTCATCTGATACAGTACATCAAAAGGAGTATAAAATATCGTAATATTCGTGTATTTGCACAATATGTGTTCCTAGTGCCCCCAAATATTGTACATATTACGTTTTATTACATGATGTGGAAAAATTCTCACCCGGATCAAATTTAGTTCAATTAAATAATTCACAAGAAATACCATTATATGCACACTCTAAATTGCATATTAATTTTTTTTTGGTACATTAATTGTATATTAATTATTATACGATAAATATAATTAGAAACGGAGCCAGAAATTTTTATTATAAGAGGCAAAATTAAATTTTAATAAAGTGTTAAAGCTATTTTCATTTTAGGGGTGGTGGGAATCTAAAATTTTCAATATATACATATACATATATAAACTTTAACTTAATAAGAACTTGAAGGGTTGGAGTGCCCTCCCCAGCCCCTTTTGCCTCTATTTCTAAATATAATCACACATATATTATTGAAATAATCCAAAAAAAAGTCAGAAGTCATTTTTCTATATATTTCCCCAAAAAATCGACCCATTTTTTTTTAAATTAGTTTCAAATAATACCAATTACCAAATCGCCACCCCCTAGTCTACAGGTGACATAAATACATATGCTGCACCGTAGCCCACCCGATCACAGCCTTCCCGTGGCGCGTTACCCCTTTTCTCTCTCTGCTTTTTGGCTTTGTCTCTCATCTCATGTCCGTTCTCATTTTCTTTCACAACTATATAAGTCCCATTCCCCACACTTTCCGCCATTTTCAACCAACCCATAAGCTCCAAAAAACCATCTCCAATCCTCCATTTTCAAGCGCAAATCTCAGTATTTTTTTCAGGTGATTTTGGAGAGAATCGAAACTGGTTTTTTTTTTCGCCGGAAAAAGATGCAGGCGGGCTCATTAGTCTCGCACTCGCCGAGCTTCAACAGCTACTCCAACAATAAACTCGCCGAAATCGCCGCCCGGGTCGTCGGAGAATTGAGCTCCGGTGAGTTCTACGACGAGTTCTACTTCGAGAGGGAAGAGAATCAGTTACGCACCGAAGAAGATGAGCAAATTTCAGATGAATACAAACACGGAGACGAAGACGAAGAATTTGAGTTCGCTTTCGTGACGAGAGATTCCGAGTTATCCTCTCCGATATCCGCCGACGAGATCTTCCAAAACGGCCAGATCCGACCCGTTTACCCTGTTTTCAACCGGGATTTTTTCACGGGTTTACAGAACAGCAAAAACGAGTTTAAGGATTCGGGTCCGGATAAGGGTCAGACGATTCGGTTCCCGTTGAGAAAGCTGTTTAGTGAGGAAAGGGAAACGACGGTGACGATGACGATGAACACGACGTCGTCGAGCTCGTCGTCGGAGGTGGATGAGCTGGAGGGGGTACCGGCGGAGACGTACTGCGTGTGGCGGCCTAAGGAGGCGGCGGAGGGGCGGTGCAAGAAGAGCAACTCCGCCGGGTCTAATTCGAAGAGGTGGAAGTTTAAGGACCTGTTGCCTAGGAGCCATAGTGATGGGAGCAAGGACACTTTCGTCTTTTTGGGTCCCAGCAACAAGAAGGAGAATGAAGGGAGAGTTAAAGCGCCGCCGCCGCCGGCGGGTGCCGGGAAAGTGAAGTCGGCGGCTACGCCTCCGCCACCGCTGCCGCCGCATATGTATAGTCGGGACGGCAGAGAGAAGCGGCGGTCGTACTTGCCGTACAGGCGGGATTTGGTGGGACTCTTTGCTAATGTAAATGGTTTGAGTAAAAATTTGCAGCCACTTTGAGAATTTTATTTAAATTACTTTAATGTCTTTTTTTTTTTTTTGAATTATTCGAGTATAATGTATATAGAAATATGAATTGATGTATTTGTTTGGGTTTTTTTTTTTTTTTTGGTAAATATATATGTGGTGCAAAAAAAAAGTTTTGAATTTTGTTTTCTTCGATTTATATTTTATACAATTGTCTTGTTTTCAAGAATTTATAGTAGAAATTACTTCTATAAAAAGGGAATTTATCGTATAAATTGTAAATCAAAGTGTAGAGTAGTAAGTCTATCAAATCGTATCATGTATCGTGAGGAAAATTCTTACTCGCATAGGATTTGACCACATCAAGACTAATCGCGTCACCAACGTTTTATACTTATTATGCGATTGGTGTATAGTTTAGGAAGAGTGACCAATCACATAAAAAGGATATTAACACTTATTATGTGATTGATTGGGTGTAATCAAATCGAATTTAAACAATAATTTTCCCTACCGTGAACTACACATTACATAATTACCTTCATGTCTCGATATTGGAAACGTGTCGTATGTATTATATTTGTATCCCAAGACTTTGTTGTATCCCAAGACTTTGATCAATAAATATTACATTCAATCCGTTATAAATACAATGGCATTTTTTTTTTAAAATATCCACTGATTCGGTACAAAAAAGTAGTTTTGAATTTTGTTTTCTTCCATATATAAAATTGTCTCACCTTTGGGAGTTTGTAAAACATTAAACATGAATCGGTTCATATTACCAATCAAGAAAAAAATAGTTACATTCACGTCTCGACATTGTAAATGTGTCGAGAACCGTTATATTTAATTCATTTCCTCATAAAATACAATAGTAATACTTTAAAATGAAAAATTCTAGTCCGGACCCTTAAAATATTCACTTTAGTTCAATTCAATATAAGTGTCGTAAAAATATTTTAAATTCAAAATATTAAAATGAATCAATTAATTGCTTGGTACACATTTTCTTTTCTTTTTTTTTTTTGGGGTATCAAAATGGAAATTTTGTGGCATTCTGGAATCCGCGTCTAAGGAATAGGAAACTTCCCGTGTGAACTGTAAAAAAGGAATGATGTAATTTGTAAGATTGGAAGTGTGTGCATTTTGAATAGTTATCTAAAGTATGTCCAAATTGTACATGTCTATTTATTATTTATTTCATTAGCTGTCCAACTCAGTTATATTTGAAATGTGAACCTTATCACAGAAAAAAATATCATTACAAAAATATCAACGGGGACGCCATAAATTGTTACTATAAGTGAACGGTATAGCACTTTTAATTATGTAATACAAAATTAAATGTCAAGTGTTTAGTTGTTCCAAAAGCCTCTGACGATATTTTATAATATTGTTCAAAACATATGTTTTAGCATATCACAATTATAAACAAAAAAATTATTTATGGTGATATTTTTGCGGGAGTGCCTTGTAGAAGCACTTCTGAAAATGTGTCTCGTTAAATGTATCAAATTATTATTATTTTTTAAAAATAATGAAATACAATGAACGTGTAGTACTCTTAGTTCTCATACTTTTATTTTGTTGTACGTGGTCTTTATAGTTGAATAAATTCCTCATTTATTTAAATTAATTATGTCTTTATATTTCTATAAATTATAGTTTTGAAGTCTAGCTAAATTTTCATGAACTTGATTTTTTTTTTTTTGCAGTTTTTGATAAATGTGTGCTTTTCATCTTCAAAAATTACGAATTTCACCTGACTTGTCTTCGAATTTTAAAGAAAAACTAAAAGAGAATATCCAAATTAATTATTAATTTTGATTTCAATACTAACACCCCGTAATTTATAATATTTACTCATCCAGATTAGAGGTAATGGAAATATATATCCAACCTTAAAAGTTTTAGGATAAAACATTTTTTTTTATAGACCTCTAGTATTCGGCGCTCTATTGGGGACTCGACTAAATTTGGAAACGAGCATTGTGGGAATCCGTATAAATAATTACTATCCTTACAGTTATTTTTGCATACATAAAATTCGAACACATTTAGAATAAAACAGCTAGAATATCAAGGTTAGCACTAATCCTTTTATCAACTAGGAATTCTTGATATTTCTACTTCTAAAGCATGGAAAGTCTACAACAAATTTGCTTTTTACACTTTATTCACAAGACCTAACTCAAAAAAGATTTTTAAAGTTCATAATAATTCATCTATTAAAAAATCATGTCATTACCCAAAAGTTTTAATAAAAAGTGAGGGGTCAAACAATTAATCAACTACCAATCATGCCTTATTCTAGGGTTAAAAATGTGGCTTCATAATTGCGCAATTCACAACTTAGGTATATATTTTGATAAAATTCGACTTATATATATATATATATAATTTCTTTTCATATTTGGATTATATTTAATATGTTTTGATCTTTGAATTTCGACACACAAAAATTATCGTAAATTAACAATTTTTCAGCACTTATTTATTTGGTTAAGTATACCTAAGAATTCATTAATTATTTATTCAATGCCTCCTAAGAAAAATAAGAGAAATTATAATTTAGTTTATGAGGAAATTGCCTTTAGTTTAGAATAATAAGCCCCCCTTTTTATATATATATTTACAAAGTCAATAAAGATTTGGATTAGGAATATGAGTATTTTAACTACTCCCACCTGGATCAAAATAAACAATTAAAAATTGTTTAGGTCATTTTATTGTCCTTGTCAAGTCAAATGCTCTTAAATTTTTTTTATCCCTTTTTTTTCCAATTATTTATAGTACGCTTTCTAGTAAAAATAAATTTATGAATACATTAGAATAGATAATATAATTAAAATAAAATATAAATAAAATTATTGTCCGAATATCTTAATATTGATTAATTGTGCATAATTCATTGGAGTAATTTGCTTTTAATTAACAATTTAATCAACATTAGGTGTATGATAAAAGTACCATTATTTTTTAACATAGGGCTCCTAAAAATCGCAATTATTGATTAATATTAATTATGCTAAAGAATTATTGATACATAAGTTAGTTTTCATAATTGAGAAATAATTGCAACCACAACATACATAATGTAACAATAAAATAACTTGTGTTTTGTACTTGAATTTACCGTTTTGTAGTTCTCTTCTCTCTCTCTCTCTCTCTCTCTCTCTCTACATATAAGACTGTGTGCTACTCATTTTGTATTTTTAAGCCAATTTTTTCACCGTAATTTTAAACAAAAATGTCGTAATATATAATTGTGCATATAATAACCAAATATATTTTATTTTGTTATTTAACTAAGGTTGACAGCTATATAAGACCTTTCCCATTTTTCATTATTTTTTTTATTTTTATTTTTCCATTTTAGCAACTACACAATCAATCAATGCATAATAGATGACTTTACATATCTATTCCCCAAAAAAGTTAAAATCTAATTATTGAATGTAAGACAAAACAAAATCACAAGTGAAGGGGATGAGCCAAAAGGCTGATAAATGGATGCTACTTCGACAAAATTTCCATAGGAAAAGGAAAAAAAAAAAAAGTCAAAAATGAAAAAACTTAGGAAAATAATTTGATGCTAGAGCCTTGGTCTCGCTGTTTGGTCTAACAATAAGGAAGATGCTTCGTTACTAAAAAGGTCACAGGTTCAGTTCCCACATATGTGGAATTTCGTTTATTATATAATAATTTGTTATTCTACTTCACAGTAGCTTATTTCTTTGTATTATTTAATAGCTCTTTAAATCAATATTTGATTATGAGATGTAATAATCGTTTTTGATTTGTATTATTCATGAAATAGTTTGAATTGTAACGTACGCTTAAAAAACAAAAAAAGTCTTAGTCTTGGTCTTGTGTGTCAATTTGTCTGCATGTCCATCCCACTTCACAAAAGGTTCCAATACAACTTGGAAAATGGGAAAAGGGAAAGAACCTCTTTGCCCTTTTTCCTTCACTACTATCGGTGCTCCTCTTAGTGTGATTTCTCATTGTGATGTGAATAATTACACATACCACAATGCCCCTACATTATGTGCAAATTAAAATTGACCCCCATGCGTTTTTGGAGTCTTTAGAGTCCGAACGTGTAGTGACAAATTAGAAAAGAAGACAAAATCCAATCTTGATTTAAAATTTTGAGATTGCATAGTACAAAAATATGTATAATATAGATGGTAATTTGTTTTTTTTTTCTATTCAAAAAGGCGATAATACCCTTAATGACAACATGTGTCATTCAATTGCTGCCGCTTCGACTAAGGTTTGATCTGAATATACCATTAGGTGACAAACAGGTCAAAAAAAAAAATGAAAATTTTAAGTGGCAACTGATAGCAAAGAAAAAGTTGAGGCCACAAAGTGAAAAAATTTCGTATCGTTTAACTGGCAAAGTGTAATTTTCTGTAATAGTGATTGTACCGAAAATTTCATGCTACATGATAAATTAGACAAGAAACAACTCTTTGTTGTCAAGGATCGATAAATGAAAATTAGAGTAGACTGAAGTGCGAAAATGAAGTATTTGCCTTATCGGTATTAACGTAAAATGCACCTTATCCTCTTCAAAATTTTTAATTATTGCTCTAGCCTCTAGACCCTTTAAAACGTTAGAAAGAGACCTTTAATGAAATTTTAAAATTTTTAACACTTGTGTATCAAATGTCCATTTCTAGCTAGTTAAATCTTGATAAGACTTGGGCATGAACTATTTTTTGCCCTTCGTATTAGCATAAATTTACTACTAAAAGAGAAGCTAATATAATATATATACACATACATATAGTGTGATACTAATACCTTTAAAAAATATCTTAATTATGCATTGAATATAACATTTCATAAAAAAAACTGTCTTAACAAGTTGACCAAAGTTATCAACTATAATGTAATTTTGTCACACTATAAAATGTCAAAATAAGTTGTCGCGATACGCAGTTGTAGATCAGCTTCGATTGGTATCTCTAATTAAAAGTATCATGATATCAAATGACGATGTAGTGTCTAAAAAGTTAAGGACTATTAGAGTAATGACAAAGTCATAACATTTTGCAACTAAGAATCCATATATTGATTTGGAATTCATTGACAAGGGCCACATTCATATTACAAGCAAAGTTAGTGTTGTTACTTGTATGGGAATGTAACAAACCAAAAAGTGCCCAAATTTCCAAAATTTATCACCAAGAGGGGCGCCATAATTTTCGCTTATTTAGCTACACGATTCTATAAAGTGATAGAGAGCCAAAAAAAGGAAAAAAGCATATATATATAGGAGTAGCAAGAGCATGTGAAATTTAGTTGAGTTTTCAAGTACATTCTCCCCCCCCCCCCCCCTCCTCCTTTAATAGTGTGGAAAGTGAGTATAAGTTCCCACATATATCCCCATATCTCTTGAAACCATAACCAAATCCTAATGAGGGACCTCAGACCTTACTCGACACTCTATTCTTTGGCAAAAATAATTATTATATTTTTATTTGATATTACATTGTAGATATGAATTAAAAAAAGGTGCAAGGCATTTTTACGTTACGACTCTCAAACGTAGTCATAATGAATCATTATGCCATATCATCTATATTATTATAAAAAAAAAGTTATTTTTGTGTCTAAAATGACATAATTAAAAAAATGTGCAAGGCATTTTTACGTCACGACTCTCAAAAGTAGTTATAAGGAATCATTATGCCGTATTATCTATACTATTATAAAAAGAAAGCTATTTTTGTGTCTAAAATGACAGTTTTTTTTTTACAATTTTACAAAGGTTGCCCTTCAACTCTATTGTGGTTAATATTGAAAATTCCCATGAAATCAATTTAATTTGGATACCAAATTTTGATGTATCAATTTTACCCTTTTAATTATTAAACACATGTATCAAAAAAAGTAAATAGAGAGGACAATATTGTAATATCACAATCCAATTTGAAAACCCCTGTTCTCAACTCACTAACCACTTTCTCTTATTATAATTACTTGTTTTTTTTTCTTTTTGTGTTTATTCATTATCATGTAATTTTATTTCATATAATTATTTTGTTTTTAAATTATTATAATTTAATGTATTATTTTAAATAATTCTTAAAAAAGCATTCTTATGAAAGAAATTTAATAATATATTTATATTTTCATGATAAATAAAAAATTAAGTACTAAATTGAAATATATATATATATTTATATTTCGTGTGTGCTGTGTTACTAGTGCCTATAAAAGAGAACTCTTTTCATTTACAATAAAATTCAACAAAATACATCAAAAAAAAATACACTCTAGTTAAGCCGACCAAGCTTAATTCAGTTGGCAAGGTTGTGACCCCAAAATTATATATGAGATATTTGGTTTGATTTTCCACCAAAATATTTTGATTTTTATTCTATTTTAATAGTTTTTTTTTAAAAAAATGATAGTAGTTTCGTATGATATGTAATTTATCAATAAATAAATAATTAATTAATACTCCGATTGAAAAAAAAATAATTCAAAATGTCTGTACTTAAATATTGCTAAAAATATATGCTAATTGGCTTGATTTTGGAGGTGGCTTTAAAGCATCACAAAAAAACAAACCATAAGTTGGTAACGATCAACTCAAGTTCGGTTTGCAATATAGTTTGTTCGTTTCTTGCTAGACTAGCAAGCGATCTCAAAGTCAACTGATGAACAAACAGAAAGAAAATTAGAAATGAAACCAAAAAAAAAATAAAAATAAAAAAGAAAACTAAACAACTTGTCCAACTATGACGTTCACAAAATGGAAAATGCTGGAATGAGATTGCATTGGTCCACAATTCCTAATAACCACAGAAAAAAAAAAAATATTGTCAATTTTAAGCATTTAAGTCTAATATTTGTGTAAAAATTTGAGTATTAAGTTGAATTAGAACTTTTTTTTTCTTTGTGGAAATTGTTTTGTTACACATGAATCAATATTAAGAATAAACCATTATATTTGATGATACCATATCTTGTTCCACATCGGAAGGAGTCTAGGGACTTGGCAAGCTTATAAGCTTCAATCCCTCTCTCACCTTGCGAGACGCCTTTTCATCAAAGGACAAAACCCCACCGTCTCAAGGTGCGGGACAATACCTCGCAGGGTCGGGCCTCCATGTTCGGCGACGAATTTGGGCATCATCAATATTTATTATTACTAATTATCGAACACATTGATTCAAACCAAAGACAAAGTATTACAACAATTATCACTTACAATCGAAAAACAAGAAATCCTTAATCTCTTAGTCGTGAGACAATTTGATTTGTATCCGTTGTGGGTGTTATGGCATCGACAGTACCTTTCCCTAGCATGAAATGAAAGCACCTCAGGTGTACCAATTACAACGCCCACAACAAAGCACTAAATAGTCAAGTGTGGAGCCGATTAATAATTTTTGAAAGCATTTTAGCAACCCTACTTACGATAAGTGCTCTCCTATTCCGTGTTTTCCAATGAGCTTCCGATAACACAATTGAGATGGAGACTGGCCTTTATCTTACCATTGAGACAAACCACATTGACAATCAAATTGGACTTAGTAGAGTATTTGTCACGATGAACATTTTCGGCCAATCATATGTGTGAAGTTATTTATTTATTTATTTGTTCAAAATATAAACAAATTAGAAAGTAGCCAATATATTTCGGTTTTTTTTTTTAGTTGATGCCAGTTGTTATAATGTCTACTCAACTTTTAGTTTGATTTGACAGCATCAGATTCAACATCCTTCTTAAGTTGTTCCATGATCATTTTCATTTCATACAAGTGCTAATATTTATTTCTTCATTTTATTTGTTTATCACTTTTTTGGTAATATAGAGACATAATATGTTGTTATTTGGGAGGTCACATTTAAATTTTTGAATAATAACATTGATGAATGATGATTATTCATTTGACAAAAAATGCTCAAAAGAAGCCGATTTTCACTAATGGGAGACCAAAGTATGCGCATGTGTAAATGTCAATATCAATCACCACACTTCTAAGCCCATTTACCAAAAAGCTTAAATTAGGCTTCAGCCGACTTCTCAGCTTGGGTCAAGCTTCTGTATTGGGCCCAAACTATTTGATTCTAGCCGAGTCGAGCCGAGCTTTTGTCTTTTTTAAGGCTCGAACTTGAATCAAATAAATTGATCTTGAGCTTGTGCTCGAGCCCAAAATGCTAGGAAAAATTTGGCTCTAGCTTGGCTCGAGTTTATAAATGGGCCTGAGCTCGAATTCAAAAATTTTCAATTATTTTATTGGGTTCGAGGTGCATGCTCGAACTCAAAAATCAATATGTTATTTACAATTACTAATAAAAGGAACGCGCGTGGTACACTATGCTTATGATGTCGTTAGTTCTATTGTATATTTGTAAAGAATACTATAAGATATATATAGTAGACTATATATATATATATATATAATTTTTTGTTATAAACGTAGATATTGAAAATTATATCACAAAAAAAAGGTATTTAAAAATGAACATAATTAAGCTGGATTAAAACATTAGAAGGTCTCGAATAAGAATTTGACATTAATTTGTTGAACTGTATGAATGATCAAATAAGATATTTAATAATTAAACTAATAGAAACTGAAAGCATAGGCTAGTTATATAAGTTTAGGTGATCTCATGTGCATATTAGTCATTTTGTTGGTTGATCTTGATTGTTGGATAAGCCTTCTATTTGTTTGTTTTCACGGATTTCCTTGTTAGTTTTTTTCTAAAGTTGTGAATAGACTCTTCAACATCACTTAAAATTTGAATTTTCTCACCGTTTTTCTAATTCATGTCCCGTGCTTGCCTTTTGTTGATTTCATCATCTTGTAGATAAATTGCTTTATGTTTGATATTTGAATCTCAAGATAGTTGCAAACTTTTTCTTCTTTATTTACATTATTCTTTGGATTATTTATCATTGTTGAAACCGATGTCTTCTTTTTGCTTTCCACATTTACTACGGGTTGTATTTTCTCAATTGCTTGAGCTCAGCTACGACATTCAATTTTCCATCTATTAATTCCATCTTTTTATTGAAAGAATTAATTCCATCTTTTTATTGAAAGAATTAGGAAACAGGACTCATTTGATTATTGTAGGCTTAATCCTATGTGATATTTGGATTCATGCTCCCCTTGTGTAAATAAAATATTAATAGATATTTTATTAATATGATTAATTTATGTTTTGGAGAAAGTAGATAAATGAATAAATAAATGAAATGAGCTAAAATAAATTTAAGGCGATAATATACCTATTTGATTGAGTTTAGGTACTTATGAATTGGACATCCAACTTAAATTGTAGCTATTTCTTCAAATATTGGAACACGTGTAGTATCATCTCCTTGTAAGGCATTCAAGAGAATCAAGACTAATCTATATCTATAATTAATTCCATAGTAATTATGATTTAAATACAATAATGAATATTTAACTATATAGTGTATAGAGTGATGTAATGTTTAGTACCTTGTCTACATTTATATCTCTTCCTCATTACACTTGTGCATCATATAGTGATCTTTATTCATGTAAATTGCTCCAGTGCAATTTTTGTGTGACACGTACCATATCAATTTCTTATTCTCAACGATTTGAACAATTTCTTTGAAACAATATGTATTCTGTAAAAAGAAAGGGCAAAAGAAAATATAAGGTGGTAATATTAAGTAATTTATTGATAATTATAATTTGAAATATGTATATATAATCTGTAATTACTTTTGGTAAAATTAATTACCTCGACAAGTGCATATCCATTATATATGAGTTCTTTAAGAGTCACCATATACATTTGCAGTTCTCACTTGTTGCTTCATGAATAATTCACATAATTTTTTTGGATCATTAATTGTACAGAACTTATATGACAAGGAAAAAGAAAAGCCAATATACATTTTAAAGTTTGTTCATTATTTTAACTTACTGCATACCTTAGTGATATGCGATGAATTTCTTCAATCTGAATTTATTTGAAAAATTGATGTTACCGTAGTTTGTAATTGTAACTCACCTAAATAAAAAGATATTATTGTTAATATTCCCATTATATAAATTGATTCGTTATATATAATTATTTGCATTATAATTCTTACCTAAATACACTTTTGCAGCTTCTTTTAAGTAGAGGTGTCAAAAACCAACCTAACCCAACCCAATGATCGGAACACTACCCACTCGAAAAAAAATCAGATTTCGGTTTAGGATTTTCGGTTTCGAGTCGAATCAGGTTGTACTTGAAAATTGACCCGAAAAATAAAATCGGATTGGGTTGGGTCCGAGTCAAACCGAGTAACCCAAAATTGAATCTCAAGTCACCCGAAATCCAATCCAACCCGATCCAACCCGAGTTTTTAAATATATATATATATATATATATATATATATTCTTCAATTAGTTTTTTTTTATTTTTCACTTTCTAAAACTTTAACCTTTAATATTATTTTTTAGTCATTCACTTAATTTGTTTTTCCTTTAGGTACTATCCATTTTTTAAAAATATTTATTATTGCATTTAAAATAAATATAATATAATTCTTTTTACTAAACTAAATAATGAGATTAAAATTGAAAAAAATATAATTAAAAAAGAGTTCAAATATTCTTTTTATATCAAGAACAACTTAACAATGTGGTTATGGGTATTGCAATACTTAAAAAAGATGTAAGAAATTGAAATATATTTGATTTATCATATATCATTGTTTTTATTTTCTTTACGTTTTCATATCCACTAGTTTAATATTTGGCCTCACAATTTGAAATTTTGAACGCAATTAAAGACAATTTGTAGTAATCTTGAACGATTTTCTTAACAAAGAAAAAAAAACTCAATTTATACTGTTAGGAAGAATGATTGATATAAAAGATTATATGATCATTTTGCAAAGAATGTCACAAACAACTATATCCTTTAAAATTTAGATTGATATTTTAATTTATAGAGATTAGTAATTTTTTAATATTAATTAGTTAAAACATATTATATCATTTTTAAGGCAAGAAGAATTTTTAATTATTGAAAAAATATTAATTTTAAAAAATAAAATAAATAGAAATAGAGTTCACATGAAGATCAATATTTTAATAGTATATAAACTATAGAATTTCCTTCTCATTAGTTACTTAAGTTCTATTGCGACTTATTTAAAAAATTCCTACTCCATCAATCACATTTTTCAACTAATTTCATAGTTATATAAAATGATTTAGAATTTAATGATGACATTTATGCTAATGTGGTCTTTCTTTTAAGATATTAAATTGATCTCTTTTTTCTATATCTCTTTTTGCAGTTTTTTATAACTTTTTTTTTTGTCACAATCGATTTTTCTTAAAACAAATAAGAACAAAAATGGGTCGGGTTGCGTTAGGTTGTTGGATAACCTGAAAGTGAATCAAGTCAACCCGAACCCAATCCAAATGCAATCAGGTCAGGTTCAGGTTGGACTTTTCAGGTTGGGTTGGATTCAGGTTGACATTTTTTCTATTATACCTATACTTCAACTCGACTTGAACCCACACTAATTGACACCCCTACCTTTAAGATGGCAATCAATGGATTTTGACCAATATATTTTTGTAATTCACACTCTTCATTTTGTGCCATATCTTCCCAAAGACTTATTACCATCAAATGAGATTTGCGAAATCAAAAATTGAATTATATAAATAATTATATAATGGTGTAGGAATGAGGAAAAAAAACTTACAATAATGAAAAATAAAGATGACATTTACTTTAAATTGAGTTGTTTTATTAAACTTAATTATGAAGGTTGTTAAATTATAAAATAAAAATGTTAATCTCATTTATTCTTTATTCATGATAGGGATTTCTCTTACGGCCTTTGAATTTGGGATTATTAAACAATGTTTAACTTTCACCACAAATGCATAGATATCTAAAAACTAGAGTTCAAAAACTTAATCTCAATTGTACAAAAAATATATAGTTGTTTGATAAGTAGAGAGGAAAAAGATATAGTCCAGGATTCTTTTTATATCAGGGATTTTAGTATAAACAAATCTATCAAATTGATCTAGACTTGTAATTTTATACTCGAACTTTAAAATTATTAACAAATGAGCATGTGCCAACCCCTTTTTTTGGAATTCAATTACATGAACTTATGCAACAACCTTTCCAAACATTTCCTTCTTAAATAATTGATCTTTGAAATCCTGCAACTTAGCTCAAAAAACGGCTGCGGTCAAATCAAGTCGATCCTGAACGTGTTGACCATCGTATAGCTTTTCTTCTATGATGCACGGACATGGATACAGAGACACGGACACGATATGATACGGACACGGCGACACAGAAAATCTCAAAATTTTAGGACACGACACGACTCTGACACGGTTATTAAAAAATATTTTATATTATATTATCTATTTATAATTTATTAAATTAAAATATGTGAAAGATAAATAATAATATTCATCATTAAAATAAACAACTCTTAATTGGGTTATAAGATTTAAAAATTAAAAAAATTATTTGTTATTTTCAGTATTTCCACTAAATTTTTTAAAATTTTAAAAAAGACCTCATTTAAATTTTGTAATATATCAAAAAAGCCCCAGCCGTGTCCTAGCCGTGTCCGACACCGTGTCGGATTTTTTTCTTTTTTTTTTTTATTTTCGGACACGTTTTTGCCGTGTCGGACACGTGTCGGGGCCGTGTCGGAGCCGTGTCCGTGTCCGACACGTGTCCGATACTGCATCAGATCATTTTTAGGCGTGTCCGTGCATCATAGTCTTTTCTTGTATTTTCTTCTATTCTGGATTGCAAGTCGTTGAAATGAAGAGATCACTCTTCCAAATCTCCGTACTAATGCTAGTGCCTTAGATATTTGTGACGCATGTCTCGTGGACCTCTGATAAATGATGTAGGCAGAGCAATTCTTTTGCCAACTTCACTTGCTTCAGTCTCTCCTTTCAAGACACCATCCATGATTCCTTGGTACAACTCCACTCTTATATTTGATTGATTTTGGCAGTAGTAATCCAACCTTGATGTCTCAAGTTATATATATATATATATATACTGCATATTGCTGCAATAGTATCCAATAAGCAAAGTGTGGATTGCTTTGGATTTCTAATTTGTAGTTTATAGAAACTATAGTTTCTACATGAGACCTTCTTATTATTTTCTTTGCTAAAAGCTGTATATATAAATACACTAAATAAACTTTTAATGGAAACATATATATGATATATACCTTATTGTTCTTGGGAAAGAATCTCACCTGTAGAAGAAAATATTTGTTGTGTAGAGACTTCATTATTGGTTGGGTTATTTGTTGAAACATTATATTTGTGAAAAAAAAAATTGCCATAGGATTAATTAAATATATTAATGGATGACTTATGTATCTATTTACAAATTATAATTTCTTTAATTTGTATAACATCCCGCAAAGAAAATTTTAGTGGGAAAAAGAATTATTGTTTGCAAATTATTACTAAAGAAAAATAAGTAAGGCCTACGATGATTGAAGACTTTCAGCTGTAGGAAATATATATAGATTGTTTTCTATGAATATATGTGTGTGTGTGTGTGTGTAATGATTGTAAAATTTAGGACAAATTACATTGACCACCCCTGAGGTTTGACTAATTTATGAAAAACTCCCTATTTTTTAAAAATTATCAAAAATCTCCTAAGGTTATATCAATATTACAAACTTATTTTAATTTTCAAAAATACCCATTCCCTCTTTTTGGTTGATTTGCACAAACCACCCCGAGATTAGGTTAATTTACGAGAAACCCCCTGCGGTTTCAAAAATTACCAAAAATCCCTTGAGGTTATACTAATATTACAACTAGCACCTACTTAGGTTGACTTATCAACAATATTAATTCTTTTTTTTTCCTCTGTAATATTGTTGTCATAAATTTTTTATGTAATAGATTTGAAAAATATGTGATTATTTACTCAAATAAATATTCTGAATTTAATACATTAAAAGTATCTACCAACACATCAAGTATGTCATATTATCGTTAATACGGAGTAAATTTTAAGAGAAATGAATTAGAGTCCTCAAGCTAAATAAAGTTTTCAAGTGTATTATTTAATTTTAATTTTTTATTTCAATCAATATTTATATTTCTCATTTCACATTATGGATATATACGGTGCATATAATTATATTTTTCTCAAATATAAATTTAGCACATATTACTTATATTTAGTATAAATGCATAACATTGAATTCAACATATTTATTTGAATACGTAATCACATTTTTTTTTTCCAAATCTACTACATGAAAATTTTATGATAGCAATATTACAGAGGGAAAATTTTTTTTTGATAAGTCAACCTAAGTAGGTGCTAGTTATAATATTAGTATAATCTCAGGGGAATTTTGGTAATTTTTGAAATTACAGGGGGTTTCTCGTAAATTAACCTAATCTCAGGGTGGTCAGTGTAAATCACCCAAAAAAAGAGAAGGGGTATTTTCAAAAATTGAAATAAATTTGTAATATAGATAGAACCTTAGGGGGCTTTTGGTAATTTTTAAAAAAGTAGAGGATTTTTTGTAAATTAGCCAAACCTCATGGGTAGTCAGTGTAATTTTTTCTAAAATTTATGATGCCATACTAAATAATTCAAACAAATTAAGCGATTGTAGCACTCATTGAAAACAACAAAAATAATAAAACTTACTGAAAATGGAATATTTATTTTACATTTTAAGAAACATAAATTCTCAATACAAATTAAGGAAGAATTAGATGAAATAACAGATAGAATTTTAGTTTAATAAAAATATTTGAAATGCTTATGTAAGTGAAAATTTTAATTTGAAATGTACTTTTTCCTTGCAAAGTATTATTTTCTACATAAAAATAGTTAGTTGGAATGAAATATGCATTACAATTTGGATTGCCCTCTGAAAAAATAAAGAAATTATTATATATATATATATATATATATATCTAGCTATGTCAAATTAGATTATAAATATAGTAGAAATAGTAAAAATAAGCACAAAAAATTTTGTTCTCAGTAATTGATCCATATGTTTTTTTTCTCTTACATTTGTTTTCCATTTGACTTAGTATAAAATATACATATTTCTTGATCAGGCTTACTTTCAGATATCGATAAACCACTCTTTATAAAAGTTGTCCGGATATGGGATTTTCTAACAATATTCACCATTCAGAAAGAGAAATGGATATTGTAATGGGTTATAACATCCGTGATAGTGTTTCATCTTGCACTTTTGACCTGAATGTATATTAACTATGATGTCTCTTTCAAATAGTACGGTAGCATTATTTCTTTCAATCCAAATAACAACATGATCAGTTGTTGGATTGTTATACACTCGTTGATCTAGTCTCACATCCTTTGTGATATGAGGCTAAACAATATTAATAGCATGATATTCCATAAATCTTATGAAGACTTTTGCATATATATTTAAATCTAAAATTTATTAATTTCTTCACAATATTTTTAGATAAAGTTGAGTTTTCTAATTCTTTCATTCTATTCTAAACATCATTTTATGTTTCAAACAAAATACAACTAAAGTAGTCAAGACCACTTTCATCAAGAAATCACCCTGGAAGGTCATGCCAAACAATTCCTAGTCCTTGTTTTGCAGATGCAAGCTCTTTATCTAATTTCACTCCAATTGAGATAAAAGAGAATATGGAGTTGAATGCACGGATGTCATTCCGGATCCCGATGGCTAACTTCTTTTGATTGAGAAGTGGATAACTTGTTTATTTCATTTCAAATTTCAACACGCGCAGCTTAATTTTTTCATTATCCAGGCAAAACGTTGGAGGTTCGTATTCAAATCTTACAACACCACAATGAATGCAATTGGACACTTTTTTTCAATTCATGCATCTCTAGGCATATAGGACAGTAAGAAGTGAACCTATAAGGAAATATATCATTTTTTTTTCTAAATTTAATTAAGACAAATGATTGTTTTTATGTTTATATTCATAGGAAAACGTTAAAACTATAACCTTCTAATTCATGGAGAACTATTTGAACTCTTAAAAGCCATGCAATGTGCTTAATTCTTGTTCGCACTTTAACTTTATCTATATAGCTCTATATCTTAGTTTTACTTAATTTGGAGTATTTTCTTTTTATATAATTAAGATTCGTTTGTCGACATACCTTAGCTACTATAGCATAAACAATATGAGTTATAAAAATATCATACAATGATAGTGAAAACTTGACTATAAATGAAAGATAACCATTTGTTAATTTTTAATTAAAAAAATTACTAATAAAGTACATTACCTAATGATGAGTTTGATGTAGACAATTGCCAATGCATTTGCATCTTTATGAGGACTATGGAGTTTAAATTGATTTTTATGATTTGATATTGTTGTAAGAAACAAAATAGGGCCTATTGTCCTTCATAAATATTAAATATGTAAGAAAAATGAATAAATTAGGGGAAAAAAATCTTATGGACAAAAGTTATATAGGGCAAATTACACTTACTACTCCTGAAGCTTATTCTATTTATAAAAAAATCCCGACATTTGGGAAATTACAATTATCCCCTGACAGTTCATTCCATCCAACAAATTACACCTACCGTTAGTTGACTCACGGTTTTCATTAGTTAAAAAAATTGAACTTCCAAAATTACCCTTCTGGAAATAGGAATAGCTGTTTGACAATAACGAAATGACTATTTGCCCTCGATGGGGTTTTCTGTTGTATTATACATATTTAAATTTAAAAATATTATACATATTTAAATATTTTTGTAAAAAAATTAAATCTTTTGTATAACACATGCAAATATTTATAAACTGATGAGTCAAGTGCCATTTCACCATGCCACGTCATCACAATCTCCCAAGAGTCACAAATCCGCTAAGTATGAAATAGCCGCCCTCGAAACTGTCAAGGCCCTCGAAAGGGCACTCTCACGCCAGCCTCGTTCCCTTAAGAAAACCCACAACGCAACAGGCTAGCAAGGGTGCCCTCGAATGGAGAGATTGCCCTCGATGGCGCTCCCATCGAGGGCCAAATCCCAGACTTAACCGTTGCAAAGATGGGAATTATGACGGGACGAGTACAGATGGAGATTGCTGACAGGCGCAATCCGCTGCCACCTACTGCATCACGTTGGCACATGGGTCCATCCCATCAGACGTGGGCGCATTAAATGCCAAGTCATAAATACAATACTTGATCATAAATGCCCAAGATATCCATTTAATGCCGGGTATGACCCCTCATTAATGATGAGTGAGAGTAGCCGCCAAAAGACTGGAAAAAGGGGGACAAAAGGCGCTTATTATAACAGCTACAGGGCTAAAGGTGACCGGATCCCACCAACCACGTCACATCAGGCTCCTCACTCTCATATAAAAGCTCCATACGGCTCTCCACTCAAGGGTAAGACATACTTTTTGCCTTGCAAACCAAGATAATATCGCTACTGTTCATCTTCTTCTTCTTGAACCTACCACTGACTTGAGCGTCGGAGAGCCTACGCCGGGGCAAAATCGGCTAGTCTCACGTGCGTTCCTCCCTCTTTAGCAGGTGGGCCACCAGCAAACACTATTTCGGAGTGCGCAGTATTTGGACACGTGTACCAACCAAATCCGGACCGCATCATTTGGCGCTAGAGGAAGGGCCCAATCCTGTTCAAGAGGTGATTCTTTCTCAAGCAAGAAGGATGGTGAACACTCGACGAACTCATATGTCCGCCACATCGGAGAGGGGCCACCACGACCCTCCCGAAGTGACTCAACGGGCAGAGGAAGCTGTCAACGTCACAGACAGAGGAAAGGAACCTGCTGCACCCGCACTGCCCACTGGCCTGGGGGCAGGACCCTCCTATGACCCACGCACCAGCTCAAGCAGTAGGGACGCAGCAGGTTGAGCATACGGTCACCCTCCCCATCAGCCGGATCAGACAGCTATTGGGGGCTTGCGATGACCAAACCCTAGTCCGGTTACTATCCGGGGGGCTATCTCCATCCCCTAATGAGGTAGGGCCTCCAGCCGTATCTCGCCGTCACGAGCATCATGATCCCCACCGAGGCCAGTCCCCGCGTGAAGGGAGTCATAGACATAACCCCAGGGAAGAGGTCGCTGAATCAGGTAATATAGCCACTCGAAGGGTTCCTCCTGGCCGAAACGCCATAGATGCACCTGCCGGGTCCAGGGCTCCCGCCAGGTCCCGGTCCGGCGGTCATCGTCCGCGCCCTCGAAGGGGGGAGGAGCCGAAAGAGCTGGCTCGCATGCGCCAACAGGTCAGCGACCTACAGGATGAGATAGATTGCCTGTCTAGGCGTCGCGAAGGAGATAGAAGCATAAGGGTGGAAGTAACGCGACAGCTACCTCCTTACAACCACCGATTGAAGAGATCTCCATTTATTTTGGAGATTGCCGAGTCTCGGTTGGCCCCGGATGAACGCATGCCCACCAGCTTACCCCGTTATGACGGTACTACGGACCCGCTGGAGCACCTGACTCATTATGAAGACATAGTAGGGGTGGCAACCAGCAACCTCCATGTATGGGCCCAGTCTCTTTTCTACCACCCTCCAAGGGATCGCCCTTACATGGTTTAAGAAGATGGAGCCACAGTCCATCTCCTCCTATGAAAAATTAGCAGAAAAATTTTTGAACCATTTCGCCGCCAAGATGTCTACTAAGTTGTCCCATAATCATTTGTATGGAGTAGTCCAGAGAGAAGATGAAAGCCTACATGCTTTCATGGAACGATTTAACAATGAGCTCCTCAAAGTGGAAGATGTGGAGGTCGAGTTTGTCCGGCATGCGTTGTATCAAGCCCTAAAGAATGAGAAATGTGCGGAGGCCATTATTATGCAGGCCCCCCGTACCATCGCCGGGATTCAGCAGCTGGCCTCCAAGTACATGGAGGTTGAGGAGCTCAACCTCATAAAACACCCGCCCAAGACTAAGGGAGAAGGTAGTACCAAACCCCGGGAAGACAAATCAAGGGGCAAGGAAAGGAAGGAGGTGGTCAGGAAGTACAAAGAGTACTCTCCCCTTACCAAGACCCCAGCTGAGATCTTTTCACTCCTCGGGAGCCACGCATTTTCAACGCCTAAGAGGATGCCCGAGGGGAGGAAAGCCCGGAGGAGTGGGAAAATACTGTGCCTATCACCGACAACCTGGGCACAACCCGGAGGATTGCTATAACCTACAAGACGAGATCGAGGCCCTGATCCGTGGCGGGAAGCTCCAGAAATTTGTTAAGAAGCTGGGGTACTATGACAGCCAGGCCTCCCCGATCCATCGAGATCGGTCGAGGTCACCTAGAAAGGCGAGCCCTCACAAGCATCCAGAAACTTCAAAAAGAGCCGGCAAAAGACCCCTGAGCAACAATCACCCCACAAAGGGCACGATCCTCATGATCGCGGGAGGACCAGCAGGGGGTGATACTAGATCCTCTCGAAAGAAAGTTGGCAGGAAAGCTCCGGTACGACCGGTTTGCCCTCGAGGATCCGGATTACCCCCAGCAGGTCAATGCTATCGAGGGATGCTCGATCGAGTTCACCGAAAATGACAGGATCCCTGTCCAGAGCCCAGAAGGTCTGATTGAGCAACCCGACTATCCTATGGTGGTAACTTCGCCATTACCAAAACTTTGATCGACAACGGAAGCTCAGCCAATGTCCTATTCTACTCGACCTTGAAAAAGATGGACATGGGAAAAATCGACCTGGAGCCGGTGAGGACGCCCCTGGTAGGCTTTGGGAGGTCCCAGATTCACCTTCTTGGGCAAATCAAATTGCCAACATCCCTCGGCAAAGAGCCCCATCGACGGACCTTGATGGTAAACTACCTGGTTGTGGACGCCCCCTTTGCCTATAATTTAATCCTGGACAGACCGGCGCTTAATGCATTCCGAGCAGTGGTCTCGACTTACCACCTCATGATGAAGTTCCCCACCGAGACCGGGATCGAACAGGTGAGATGCGATGTAGTTGACGCATGGACCTGCTACTCAGTCTCACTTGGGATGAAGCCTGGGTCCTCGAAAAGGAAATCACCCGAGGCCAGCTCGGATAGCGACTCTGGATCGGTAGAACTGCCTTCGACGAAAATGAGGAAGCTCGAGGACAGTAGGATCGAGCCCACCGGAGAATCTAAGACCATCGAGTTGGAGCCCGGTAACCCCGAGAAAACGACCAAGATAGGGGCTCAACTCGATCAAGCTAAGGAAATGATGCTTGTTCACTTCTTGAGAGAGAACAAGGACGTGTTTGCATGGCAGCCCTCGGATTTCCCTGGGATAAGCCCCGAGGTCATTGTGCACCGTTTGAATGTTGATCCCACCTTCAAGCCTGTTAAACAGAAGAAGAGGGTCTTCGAGGCCGAAAGAAACAAGATTATCGAGGGGGAGGTGAATAAGTTGTTGAAGGCCGGCTATATCATGCCTATATACTTCCCGGAGTGGCTGTGCAACGTGGTAGTGGTCCCCAAAGGGCAAGGAAAGTGGAGGATGTGCAATGACTTCACGGACCTCAACAAGGCGTGCCCAAAGGACCCCTACCCACTCCCTCGAATCGATCAGCTTGTCGATTCGACGGCAGGCTGCGAAATGATGAGTATGATGGATGCCTATCAAGGGTACTATCAGATCTCCATGGCACCAGAAGACCAATCCAAGACTTCGTTTGTGGTAGAGATGGGGGTCTACTATTTCCTGGTTATGCCATTTGGCCTCAAGAATACAGGGGCGACCTATCAAAGGTTAGTGAATCTTATCTTTAAAGAGTTGATAGGACGGATCGTCGAAGTATACATGGGCGACATGATCGTTAAGAGTCCGGAGGAAAGGGACCATCTCAAACATCTTAAGAAGGTCTTTCAAGTACTAAGGGAATTTGGTTTGAAACTCAACCCCTCGAAATGCACATTCGGAGTTCGAGGGGGGAAGTTTCTGGGTTATATGGTCAGCGAGAGGGGGATCGAGGCCAATCCAGAGAAAATTGAGGCTTTGCAAAAAATCGGATCCCCCAAATCAATCAAGGACGTCCAGAGGCTCTGGGGCCGGATTGTATCGTTGAATAGATTCATATCTCGGTCGGCGGACAAGGAACCTCCTCTTCTTCAAAAAACTAAGGAAAGTTCCTGATTTTCAGTGGACCCCCGAATGCGAGCAAGCCCTGCGCGAGCTCAAGGAATATCTGGCCACCCTGCCTCTACTAGCAAAACCGAATCCAGGAGAAAAGCTGTACGTGTATCTCGCTGTATCTCCAGAAGCGGTCAGCTTAGTAATTGTGGTAATAAGGGATCGGAAGCACTTACCGGTGTATTATCTCAGCAAAGTGTTGCAAGGGCCAGAAAAGAACTACCTGGAGATAGAGAAATTTGTGTTGGCCCTCATCCACTTCCGCAAGGAAGCTGAGACAATACTTCCAGTCACATTCGATGGTAGTACTTACCGATCAACCTCTCCGGCAAGTCATCTCAAAGCCTAACACGTCGGGCCGACTTATCAAGTGGGCTATAGAGCTCGGGGAATTCGATATATTATATCAACCCAGAACCGCCATTCAAGCCCAAGTGCTGGCTGATTTCCTCCTCGAAAGAGTGGGGTTGCCGGAAGAGAGTCCGCCTATCACCGACCCGTGGCTCCTGCATGTAGATGGGTCATCCACCACACAAGAAGGGGGAGCTGGGATCACCCTACAGAGCCCAGATGGTGATGTGGTGGAATTCGCTATCAGGCTCAATTTCCCTGTCACAAACAATGAAGCAGAATATGAGGCCCTCATAGCTGGCCTCGAATTGGCAATTCGAGAAGGAGTCTCCCATATCCGAGCCTTCACTGATTCTCAGCTAGTCTCCAACTAGATTGGGGGAATATACGAAGCCCGGGATGCCATGATGACAAAGTACCTCGAATATGTTTCCAAGATGAAGGAAAGTTTCAAATCTTTCACTTTGGAGCAGATCCCGAGGGAAGAAAATGAGCGTGCGGACGCTTTGTCTAAGTTTGCAAGTGCCCTGAAAGGCACGAGGGATCATGTAGTCAGGTTTCAGACTCTCGACACTTCTGTAATCCGTGAGGGGGGCGCCTCGATCCTGCCTATCCAGCCCCTCGAACCCAGTTGGCAGGATGAAATCCGCGCTTTCTTATCGGGAGAAGAGATCTTTGACCAAAACCAATTGAGGAGGCTAAGAAGACAGTGTGCGAGATATGCCTTGGACAGTGAGGGAAGGTTATTTCGGAAATCTTTTCTGGGACCCCCGCTCAGATGTCTCCTCCCCTCGGAGGCCCGAGAAGTAATGCAGTCTATTCACGAGGAAAGTTGTGGGAATCATGCGGGAGGAAGGTCATTATCCAAAAAGATTATGAGAAGCGGATTTTATTGGACAACTATTCTAAAGGATGCATTTGATTACACTCGGAAGTGCCCGAAGTGCCAACTTTATGCCAACCTTCCTCACAAACCGGTGGCCGAGATGGTGAATGTGGAGATTTCATGGCCCTTCGATCAATGGGGGATCGATGTAGTTGGACCTTTCCCTATGGGAAAAGGCCAAAGAAAATTCGCCATAGTGGCCGTGGAATACTTCACTAAATGGGTCGAGGCGGAGGCCGTTCTCAAAATTACCGATACCTCGATCCGGTCCTTCATATGGAAGAATATTATTTGCCGTTTCGGGGTCCTTCGGGTGCTGATATCAGATAATGGTACCCAGTTTCAAAGTCGAGCCACAACGGAATGGTGTCAGAGTCATGGCATCGAGCAACGGTTCACTTCCGTGGGAAATCCCCAAGCCAATGGCCAAGTGGAGGTAACCAACCGCATCATTCTCCAAAACCTTAAAACGGTGTTGGGTGCTTTCAAGGGAGAGTGGGCGGATGAGTTGGCGGGAGTCTTGTGGGCTTATCGCACCACCCCTCGTACAGCAACGACAGACTCCCCGTATGCCTTAGTGTATGGATCCGAGGCAGGTCATTCCAGCGGAAATATTGCACGACACCGCCAGAGTTGCATATTTCGACAAGTCCAGGAATGAGGAAAGCCGAGCCTCAGAGCTAAATTTGCTCGAGGAGAGAAGAGGTGCAGCCTGGTCGAGGATGCAAAAACATCGAGCCTCCATGGCCCGAGCATATAATAAAGGGGTACGCCCCAGAAATTTCCAACTTGGCGACTTGGTCCTTAAAACGGTTGAAGTATCCAAGCACGTGGAAAAACTAGACCCTAACTGGGAGGGACCTTACAGAGTTGTGAAGGTTTCAAAAAATAATGCATACCGGCTCGAGGACATGGAAGGAAGGGAACTACCTCGACCATGGAATGCTTCGAATCTCAGAAAATTCTATGTATAAGATAAGTTTGCTCGACCCCTCCTCGATAGTTGGTAGAAATTTGTGTCGAGGATGCTTGTTGACTCGAGGAAAATGTAAAGATGTTTTAATAAAAATCACTTTCCTCTTAATTATCTTTGAAGTGTTCTCGCACATTTATGATTAAGCCTTGGTGAAATATGGTTTGGCGCAATGATAAAACTCCCGTGTCCCTCGATTCCACTTATTCTTTAACCAATTTCATTTAACTTCATATAAATGGGACAGCGCCTCTCGATTTCATCAAAGTATCATTTAACGACAAAAATAAAGTAACAGTAATAGGGGCTCGAGAACTAATCTTTATATTTAACAGGGGAAGCCTCGAGTGGGCCATTTCATTAAAGAAGCCCGAGGGCGAAAAAGTTACAAGGACTTGGCGGGTAAAAACAAAAAGGGGGGAAAGACCACATAAAAAGGGGTGGGGGGGGGGGGTTATTGGACCTAGTCGCTGAGTTCGACAGGCCTATCCTCCTGACCCTCGTCGCCCCCGTTACCGGCGAATGCCCCCGCTCTGTCCTCTCCATCTTCGTCCTCGGGATCATTGAAAGTGCTAGGCCCGACCATCTGTTCCTTCCAGGTCTCGGGAGCCGGCGCGGAAGGCATTTGAACGTCCTCTTCCCCCGATGACTCGCCCTTCGCAGTCTCCGGTGTTGGAATTTCGAGGCGGCGGAAGGCAAAGTTGAATTCGCTTTCTTGGAAGTCGAACTCTTTGGATTTCCCCGTCGAGGGCGAAGCCTCATCCACTGGCGCCCCACTTCGATCAAAGGAGAGCCCAACCGACTCTCGATCAAAGTCCTCCCTTAATTCGCCTCGAGTTTGGAGCTGATCGAGGACTAGTTCTATGGCCTCCGCAGAATCCTGGAAACAGAGGTATGTCCTGATGTAATCGAACGCCTCACTCACGAAGAACCTTGAGAAGGCCCGCTTGACCCTCTTACGGCATCGTGCGGTGAATATCCACTCAGCCCTCTGCAGCCCCGCCTTAACGCCTTCGCCGTAGTTATGGTGAGCCTTGGCCTCCGCCTCTGCAACCTTGTTGTTGACTACCTCGAGGCGCTCTTTGGCGAAGTCGCGAGCTATTTCGGCCTGTTCGCACAATTCCCGTGTTTCCTCCCAAGCTTTGGCCAGTGCGCTTGACTTCGTCGTCTAGACCCGTACATCTCTTCTCGAGCTCTACGATGCGAGTCTGGGCAGATTCGAGGAGCTGCTGGCTCTCCTGCAACTGCCCTCGAAGATTATCGTTTGCCGAGGCCAGCTCCCCAGCAAGGACTTCGGTTTCCTCGAGGCGCCTCTCTACTTCGACAGGCGCCTGTTTATTCTTTTTCTTCTCCTCTCGGTGGAGCCTTTTGTACTTGTTCTTCCCCCGCCGGAAGACGCTCGCGCGACGGAGGAAATTGTGAGACAAGGGGGCAACCACCTGCCCAGAAAGTCGACAGATGAGTAAAGAGTCATTGGGGGGAAAAGAAAAATAATTTTATGGCGTGAATCCTTACCCCAATTAAAGCATTGGTCTCCAGATCAGCCGTAGAGCACTTCAGTAGAGCTCGATGGTCGTTAGGGAACTGAAGACCTCGGAGAAGAGCCAAGTTCATTTTCGTATCTGTCTCGTTAGCCCCTATCCTGGTGATACGAAGATTAGAGTGGTGGTGATCGAGATGGACAGGATTACTGGGCCCCACGTCAACACATTTGAGGATCTCGTCCTCCTCGTCTGTTTCCTGGGGCTCGGGGCTTGCCACCCTTTTGCCTTTCCCCGTGGGGATTGGCTTCTGCTTCTTGGCCCCACGAGCAGCCTCTTCATCCGCCGCCCTCTTTCGAGAGCCCTCAGTGCCTCCTTCACGAATCGAGACACCCGGCAAGACCCTTCGAGGGGCGGCACCCCTAGGACTTGGCCGGGTTGAAGGTGCTGACTGTGCTGTCCAGGTGGGGGGGCTGGCAGAACTCACCCTAGATCGAGGCGGAGCATCAGTTGGGGCCCCAGTCGAAGTAGGCCTTTGCGGAGGCCTTGGCGGAGTAGTCGCAGGAGCCGGCGCCCTAGCAGCTGGAGTCAGCACCGAAGAGGGAGCCTCAGTTTGAAGCGCCGTTTGTTCCATGGGTGTCGGGCCACCCTCATCGCCCCTTGGGGCCGTTGCCTCCTCGGCCGGTGGTGCCCCCTCGGCTGGTGTAACCCCCTCGGCTGATCGAGGGATCTCAGCCTCTGTTTCTTCCGCGGAGGCCCCAACCCCTTGGCTGGAACCCTCTCCGGCCCCGGTATCTTTTCTTGGCCTCCTCGCCTTCTAAGTGACGGGTTTGTGAAACGGCGTCACCCTAGGTCGTGGGGCCTGGGTTTGGCGCCTTTGGCGGTCGAGCCTCGCCAACAGTGCTGTGCGTGTATCCATGAGAATTTGTAAAGCTGCAAAAAGAGAAACTATTATCCTGCAAGAACCTCGAAAAACAATGTAAAATGCAGAAAAAACGAGGGGAAGAAGACTTAGGCCCTAAGGTGGTTCTCGATAAAGGGTTGACACCGCGTACCGGGACGCTCGCCGGGGGCCGGGGTCGCCAGTGGCGCTCGAGAGGCGGCACGCGCGAAGTATGTCCTCGGAGGTTAGATAAACCGCGCACATCCTCCCCATCTTCACCAAGTCCTCCACTTTCCCCTCATCAAAGCTTGGCTCCTCGTGGAACTGATTCCGATTAAGTATAGGAGGCTGACGCCAAGTCGAGGGCATACCCAACTGCCCTCGATCCTCCACGAAGATGAACTTCCTTTTCCATCCCGACCCGTGGGAGGATTTGAAGCCGTCCAGTACCTTTGAGGAGCCAGAACGGGCTGATAACTACAGGAATCCGGGCCCATCATCCGCTGATTCGCCAGGGCCCGACCGAACCGACTCATTCGATCTGAAGAACTCCAAAAAATTGGCCGGGCTTGCCTCTTCCTTCAAACACTTCATGATCACCACGAAGGCAATGATGATCATGATGGAGTTCGGCACCAATTGACAGGGGCAAACCCCGGTAAACTCCAGTAATCGCCGGACTTCGGGAGGAAAAGGACGGCGCAATCCCGCCTCGAAGTGATGAAGATTGAGGGCCACACATCCTTCCCTTGGCTCTACCATATTCTCCGTTGGGCCCGGCATATGAATGGGGAACTGGACCCCATATTCTTCCCTGATCTTCTCAACCTCTGCCACTGTGATGTTGCTGGTCATATCCCGGGGGAGGGAGGCTGTCTGAAATCTGCCCATTCCGGCGCCTCGTGTTTTTGGGCTCTTTGCCGGGGACCCACTCGGTCCTGCGTCCCCCCTAGCGGGCCCCGACGTCTTCCTCCTAGGGCGGGGGCGAACTTCCTCTGGCGCATTGCCCGGCGCCTTTCCTTTCGTGCCGCCCTCTGACGGCGCCCCGGCAAGCGTAGCTCTTGTGTCCTCACTGGCGCGACCCACCCCAGTGCCTGAAACCGATTGGGAGGGGAGGCGAACCTCCCTCTCCGCCGCCAAGTCCTCAGGTGTGGGGTCAGAGTCGTCCAGTATCTTTCTCTTGGGTCCCATGGCGGCTAGGGTTTTTTACGAAAAAGAAGGAGAAATTTGAGAAGGAAAAGGGGATTCACCTGAAATAGTGATGAAAACCTGAAAATGTCGTGAATGTGGTGGAAATCCTTAAGCCAGTCGTCTGAATAAGTATAGCAGGCGGGAGAAAAATCGGATTGTGGTGAAACCTGCAACTATTTATAGGTTATACGGGAAATCACCCACCATTATGGCACCTCGGGCGTGATGACCCAAAAAAGCCTGCAATAATGACGACAGAGCACGCCCTTTCGCGTGAAAACCCTTCGGCCGCCCAAAATTAATGGCTGGGGACATGACACATCCCCCCAAATAGGCGCGTGGGCTGACAGGCTGAAAAGGTGCGGCTCTTCATGCCCTAATGGCGCTTCAAATTCAAAAAACGAAAGGACGTCTGACATCCTGCTCATAAATGCACTCTTGAAGGCTGACGTCAAGTGCCATTTTCACACTCAAGAGTGGGGGGGCTAATGATGAGTCAAGTGCCATTTTCACCATGCCACGTCATCACAATCTCTCAAGAGTCACAAATCCGCTAAGTATGAAATAGCTACCCTCGAAACTGTCAAGGCCCTCGAAAGGGCACTCTCACGCCAGCCTCGTTCCCTTAAGAAAACCCACAACGCAACAGGCTAGCAAGGGTGCCCTCGAATGGAGAGATTGCCCTCGATGGCGCTCCCATCGAGGGCCAAATCCCAGACTTAACCGTTGCAAAGATGGAAATTATGACGGGACGAGTACAGCTGGAGATTGCTGACAGGCGCAATCCGCTGCCACCTACTGCATCACGTTGGCACATGGGTCCATCCCATCAGACGTGGGCGCATTAAATGCCAAGTCATAAATACAATCCTTGGTCATAAATGCCCAAGATATTCATTTAATACCGGGTATGACCCCTCATTAATGATGAGTGAGAGTAGCCGCCAAAAGATTGGAAAAAGGGGGACAAAAGGCGCTTATTATAACAGCTACAGGGCTAAAGGTGACCGAATCCCACCAACCACGTCACATCAGGCTCCTCACTCTCATATAAAAGCTCCATACGGCTCTCCACTCAAGGGTAAGACATACTTTTTGCCTTGCAAACCAAGATAATATCGCTACTGTTCATCTTCTTCTTCTTGAACCTACCACTGACTTGAGCGTCGAAGAGCCTACGCGGGGGCAAAACCGGCTAGTCTCACGTGCGTTCCTCCTTCTTTAGCAGGTGGGCCACCAGCAAACACTATTTCGGAGTGCGCAGTATTCGGACACGTGTACCAACCAAATCCGGACCGCATCATAAACATATACTTTAAAATTTAAAATTGTGATATGTAAATTATATTTAATAAGTACAAAATACATAAAAATATCTTATAATATTATAAACTTTGTTTTTATAAATACAAAAATTGATTGATATTATAATATTTGATAAAAAAAATTGTAATACATATTATATATAATTAAATAAATCCTTTTTTTTCCTTTTTTCTTTTCTTTTTTTTTTCCTTTTTCGTCGGGATCTCTCTCTCTCTCTCTCTCTCACACACACACACACACATACACATCTCGACCGTCTGCTGCCCTCCATCACCGCCCCATCACCGTCCTTCGTCGCCCCCCCTTCCCCCCCCCAAACACACACACACATATCTCTACCGTCCGCTATCCTCCACCGCCGCCCCATCACCCTCCTCCGCCATCCCCATGATGAGAGATCCAAAGGGAGGGAGAGAGACCGAGAATGGAGAAGGGGAGAGATCGAAAGGGAGATGGGGATAGAGAGAGAGAGAAAGATAGAGAGATCGGGAGAAATGGAGAGATATTACCATCCTTCACCGCTGCCGCCACATAGAGATTGAGAAGGGGGGGGGGGAGATAGGGAGATCAGGAGTGATAAAGGGAGAGAAGCTACCCCATCACCTCCGTCATACCAACCGTTTAGGGGAGAAAGAGAGAGATTTGATAAAAAGAAGATAAGAAGGAAAAGATGATAAAAGAGTATTTTTGAGTTTTTCATTCTCTCTCTCTTTGTTTTTTTGGCTTAAATCACTTAGGGGTAAAATTAACTTTTCATCGATGTCATCAGATTTAACATAGAACCCTCTTAATTCAGGGGAATAATTGTAATTTTTCAAATATTGGGGTTTTTTTGTAAATAAAGTAAACCTCAGGAGTAGTAAGTGTAATTCGTCCATTTGTATATTATACATGAATATAGTTATTTTTAATTTAATATCTAATTTTACATGAAATTAAGAGGCATTTTTTTCTAATAAATATGAAAATTTGTACTTCAATTTTGATTTTGTTCCTTTTTTTTTCTGAAATACGCATAAATATATTAATAATGACAAAATTAAGAAAACATCAGAACAACTGTATACAAATCTTTTACGTAATACAAGTTCTCTACAACTATTATAGTTAATTAAAATGGATACCTCAGGCAACTTCCAACATGATTAAATTTTTTAAGAAAGGAAAGTTAGATAATGATACATATGTAAGCACAACAAATTAATCCTTATTTTAGTGAAACTTTATCCAATATTTAATTGTGTAAGCAATTTTCCCAAGGTGTAGATTTCATATATGCTTGTTTCTTCAAATGCTAGATTTCATGATGTGGATATGTAGAACCGATCGCAAACTCCACTCGCACTACCCAACTTATAATATTATCTAATCCACTTGTTAATGAAGTAAAATTGTCTATTCACGCCAATTATCTATACTATTTATTATTTTAAAGACCTCCTAGCTCCGACCCTACGAAAAATCTTACACTCGGGTAGATAATAAGAAATATACCATTTAAGAATTAATTGTTGTGCACTGGATATGTTTATCCATTTAGTAAGTGGAACGTAATATGAATTTCACTAAGTACTCTAATTTATTTAATTAAAAGTGAATGAAAAAAAATAATAGAATTCTAGTTGAATTAGAATTGATGATGGATAAATTATTAATTTACATAATTATCTTTAGAATAAGCACTATTGAAAGGATATTTTAGACAAACCATAAATTCCAAGAAACTTTCACATTTTTATATAATAATAATAATATATAGTTATATATAATATAAAACAAATATAAACAAACTTGTGAGCCGGCTCCCAAACCTATAAACAAAAATTACTCAACTTTGATTTGACTAAAACCTTTATCAAGAAGCTCCGGCCAAAGAAAAAACCTTTATCAAGCCAACTCGTCAAACTCACGCGAACAGACTCGATTCGTTTGTATCTTTACTTTAGATTAACGTCTCAAGAACTTCCTGATGGTACAAATCAGATAGGCATCTCAAATGATGTAATAAATCAAATTTCAGTAAGCATTTCAAATTTTCCTAGCACATGTTATGATATTTTCCAACTTTATTAGTAACTTCTTTTTTTATTTGACTAAATTTAAATGATTAAATGGGATTTTGTATTTGTAATTCTGAAGATGAATTTGTGTAATAACACATAGTTACTGAGAGCAAAGAGTATCATTTCATTTGCATTGTTTGAACCACCACCATAAATACATTTTCCACCTCAAATCATCCCAATAGTTCTTGTTTTTCACCTTTCAACTACACCCCTCTTGAGGTCCAAATCCTCTATTTAAGTTTTAGAACTAAATTTCAATCACTAATAAGTAACGTGATCTTATGCTCCCTTTTCTCACAATGGCACATGCAATAGGCTCCCCCCCACCCCCCTTGGACCTCAAAAAGCTATGTCTACATCTTCATTGACCCGACGAGCCTTGCTCATACAAGAACCGGGCTTAAACCGGCCGATGGCTGCAAACTGGCGGCGTAATCACGCGCCCACAAGTCATAGTGGATGATCTCCTCAAGTGTAGGCGAGGTCACCAATTCTTCTTGATGCTTCGCGCAAGTTAGCTCAACGACTTTAAATATGTCCAAATAGCCGATTCTGCATAGGGAAATAGGTCGTTAGCTATAATCAAGGCCCCAACATGAAATTCGGTTTAGATCATCTATTTGAAACGATATTACATCTTTTATACCAAATTTACACGCAAATGTCGAGTTTATAAATTTATCTGAGTAGATGCACGTGGCGTGTATTTGCGAAATGTAATAAAAGATGTAATATCATTTGGAATACAAAATTTGAAATGCATGAATTCAATAACGAGGGCAAAAAAATTAGTGGAATAATCGTTTCTAACCATTGATTATAATGCAATATCACATGAAATCGCAAGTAAAGTATGCATCACTGAGGAAATAACCGTAAGATCTCTACACATGTTGTCACCATTTGGCCGCTTATGTAGTTTTTTGTTTTGTGTTGTTTTCACGCCAAAGACAAGTGATTTTTCCAAGAAGTGAGGAGATAATATGCATGGAGGGGGAAAAATAGGATGAACATAGAAATATGACAACTTATTGGCTCATACGAGTAGGTCTATTTCGACTTCAGCCCATGTCATGCTATCTAGTTGCGTGTAACCCCAAGTGAGTCGCATTATACACGATGACGTCAAATTTCACTTTATGACAACATTATATTCATAATCAACAATGACTATTAACTTTGATATATACACAAGTGGTGCCGTAAAATTTCCCTTCTATTTCATCTTGACATTTACTGATATCATGAAGATGAGAAACTCATGCAAAGTAACAAATTTGAGCACAAGATTTTAAAAACCAGCAAATCAGGTCAAGAATGAATGAAAAATACTCACTGTTCACTGATGAACATCTCTACAGCTTTCTCGTTAGCTGCGCTAAGAACACCCGTCATGGTCCCCCCAGCTCGGCCAGCAGAATAAGCAAGATCCATTGATGGATATTTCACATTGTCGGGATTCTTGAACGTAAGAGATCCAAGCCTGGACCATCAAAATCAGAATTTAGTTCAACTAAGCATGTAAAAACTAAAAATTTTCATCATTTTATGCTTCAAATGACTTAGTAAATTGAGCTATATCAGATTCTAATACTTATTTAAGGGAGTGGAAATTACTTGCAAAGATCGAGGCGAGGCCAAGTAACTTCAGAGCAGTAAATTCTGTCGGGCCATGATAAGGTGTATAGAATAGGCAAACGCATGTCTGGCCAACACAATTGGGCCAGTACGGATGAATCCTGAAAAGAAAAGGACAATTATATTCAGAAACATATAGCGAAAAAGTAGTTGAAAAGCAGATAAATCCACAATAAGCAAGAGGATGACCGTAGATTTACCTGTGTCTCAATCATAGAATGTATGATGGATTGAGGATGAATAACGATCTCTATGTCATCATATTCAGCTCCATACAAATAGTGAGCTTCTATAACTTCTAATCCCTGTTAGGACGAAATGAATTGTTTAAGTAAACCAAGTGGGTGCTTGTAAAAACTTCGAACAAGTGATTTGATCTTTTTGTCCGATTTTCAGTGCACAACATGTGTTCTAAAAGCACCTCATACCCAACTTTTAACAGTTTCTAGGTTTCTCTTCAGAAAAATTTACAGCAACTTTTATCAGATTCTGGTTTCAAACACTCCCGACTTTTATTTACCAACTATTTTTCCAAAATCTCCAAAATTTAGAAAAGCAAAAGCCCTACAAACACATGTATTAGAGCCCGTTTGGATGAGCCTTTTTCAGAAGAAAAGCACTTACTTTTTGAAAGAAAGCACCTGCAGCGGAAAAAAAATGTGGTTGTTCGGGCTTTTTGAAAGTAGGAACCAAAAGAAAAGCCCAAAAGTGGCTTTTTTTTAGAAGCTATCCAGAGTAGTTCTAAATATAAGCACCTATTATGGTACGTTTAGTTATTTCATCAAAATGCAAAAGTGCTTGACTTGAAAAAGAAAAGCTCTACTATAAAAAGCACGGCACAAGAAACACTTTTAAAGTCTATCCAAACAGGCCCTTAAAGTGCAGGAAGCAAACCAGTGGAAACTTACCTTGTTAAAGAGTGTAGCAGAGTCTACCGTAATCTTTTTTCCCATATTCCAGTTAGGATGCTTTAAAGCATCTGCTACTTTCACGTCTTTCAATTTCTCAACCGGCAAATCCCTATCATTGACAGCAATTACCGGTTATACACTCCAAGATAGCAAAATTACAGAGAGAAATGAACATAGTTACAAGAAATAAACATATTGCGTTGACATGAGGAAGAAACTCAATTATCTTTACCTGATTATACATATTGGAAAATATACAAACTAAACGTAAATAGTAACATTATGTAGCTGTGTTTGATAATGAACCGAACGGAGAAACTGTAAGGAGGAAAAAAGTGACGCAGGAGGTATGCATAATTTTGAAACCAAGAACGGATATTGCGTATATAGTTACAGGGGGGCGCTGTAATAATTGCCTAGAATGCTACATATTTCTTTCTTGATGAAACGCAAAATAAGGAAAAAAGAAAAGAAAAAAAAAAGACGCACCACATATAAGTAGGTTATTCAAGAATTTCTAATTCCACCAATCTTTCCACGAAACAAGCAGCCATACCTGAAAGCACCACCCGATGCAGTCAAAATTATACGCCTCAGAGCACCTTCTGGCAAGCCTTGTATACACTGAAGGATAAAACATTTATTTTCTCAGACCTTAGAATCAATAAAAGCCATTAGAATTACATGACAGCTATATGCAGATCAGAGCGACAATTTAAATGATTAGATATCTGTGAGGACCGTATCCTCCTGCAAAACACGTATATTTAAATATACCTGAAATATAGCAGAATGTTCGGAATCAGCAGGAAGAATCTTGACATTATGCTTTTGTGCAAGAGGGAGGACAAAAGGACCTCCAGCGATTAGTGTCTCTTTATTGGCTAAAGCAATGTCTTTTCCAGCCTCTATGGCTGCCACTGTAGGCTGAAGAAAATCAAACATGAATAATAAAAATACAAAAAGTTACACAAACTGACCATACTCATCACCCCTCTGATCTTCAGTGTTATTCTAGCTGTCCTTTTTTTTTTTTTCTTTCAAATGTGTTATTTCATGTGCTAAATTCAAACAGACTATATTTGACTAGTAGACAAAATATATTACTATATAATTTAAATATTTTTCATAATGTTATAAAAAAATTTAAGCACTCACATCGAATGTGCTACCACCCACCACCAATATATGTAATTTACAGAAAGGCGTTTTAGTTTACCTTCAAACCGGCACATCCCACAATCCCTGTGACTACAGTAACAGCATCTGGATGACGGGCAACCTGGAACAAAAAAGATACATATATATATATATATATATATATATATATAAATTTACCAAAGGGGCAACAAAACAAATTCATATCTAAGAAATGCTAAAGAAATATAAGAAAATTAACCTCGACAATTCCCTGCTCTCCAGGAATGATTTCGGGCTTGTCTTGAACATCAGCCAGAGCTTCTTTGAGCTCCGCAACTAATGATTCATCGCGGACAGAAACTAATTGAGGTTTAAAATTCTTGATCTGCATGATGAGGTGTCTCCGTTAACAAAGTAGCAGATTACAGAATGAAGGTATATTAGTAAAATCTGTCTCAAGTTACACAACATGTTCTTTATGAATGTATTACCTGATCAGCAAGAAGAGTCACATTTGAACCAGCTGCAAGCGCAACAACCCTAAATTTATCTGGATTTTCAGCGACTATGTCCAATGTCTGAAAAACACAAGATTAACTAATTTGTCAACCAAAGCAATTTGAGGATAGCGCACTTGACTGTTACCTATGTAGAAGTAAGAATGAGGCCCACCAGCCATAGCTGATACTAAAGGTACGAATATTACACAGAGCAGATATGTTGTAGCTTTACCCGTATCCGATTAACTTATTCAATATCCGTACTCTTATATTCAAGGGATATTGAAAAAATGTCCAAATTCGATCTCGTCAGTTAGTATTTGAACTGGGACACACCCATATTTGACTGTAGAATTTTTAAAAGTTAAACGCATTTATAAATTTCAAACATCTCTCATTATGATTATCCGAATATGTAAATATTCAAATATCCGACTGCAGCTAATCATATCCGAATGCGTTTATCTATAATTCAATATATAATTTTTTCTTTGATAAACAGGAATAAGTATAGCACTTGTAGGTCGCAGCCTCCATAATTTGCAACTAACAAGGGTACATATATAACCATATTTTTAGAATATAAGTTTTAGAATACTTTCTTCAAAGTTTGGTCAACACATTAATCTTTACACAATCTCAAGCACAATTGATATATTTATTCACCTGAGTTCCAATGGAGCCAGTGGATCCAACAACTGAGATGGGTTTTGGGCCCTCCCAACTCTTACGACCGGGTTCGAAAACAGCCCGACCGGGCCACGCCGGAGGCGGCGGCGGCTGTGCTGAACAGTGGACTCTTTTTGCAGCAGTGCAGCCATGTTCTTTCCTCTTCAAAGCAACTCCACCTGAAAAAATCCACCAGATTTCAAGAGTCTTCAATGATTCAAAATAAATTCACCAAAACGGGGCAAAAAAAAAACTGCAGATAGTTAGAAGAAAAAATAATAATAATAAAAATAGAATCTTTACTGGGATTACAGGTCAAAATTGCACCAGTAAAACATCAGCATCAATAAAATGCAACCCAATCACACTCAAAAAATGGGGAGACTGGAAAAACAAATAAAGAAATTAAACAGAAAGAAAAAAAGAACAAAACCTTATGACGTATATGAACATGAAACATACGTAAATCAAACTTAAGCAATAGCTTCAGCAAATAATAATAAATGAATGAATAAATAACCAACCAATTTTTTTACCAGAAAATCTTATCCATTCACACAGCAACAACTAATGACCTCATAATCCACAAGAAAAAAGACCAAAAAAAAGAAAAAATCCCATAATCTTCAAACCCCAAAAAGTTCAAGAAATGTACAAAACTTGTGCATACCTTGGAATTTGAGGAGATTAAGGTTGTAATTCGATTTAGAGGAGTCCAAGAAAGAAAGGGTCTTGATTTCGGTTGGAGATAGCAAATTTAGAGCCATAGCTTACCCCAGCACACACAAATTTTTTGCCTTCTCTTATCCGTTTATTTCAAGAACGAACGATGAGTATAATGAACAAGACTGCACTTTCGAGTTAGTTTACGATTGGCAAAATATGAAATTGTGCTGACAGATTTTACTTTTTAGAGAGAGAGAGTGGAGAAGAGAGAGAGAGACAGACAGACGGGTGCGTGGTGTGTGGCAATGCAATTGGGTAGTGTTTGGCGCTATTAGGAGGGTGCCGCTGTCTTATAAGGAAGTTTGCGGGGTCAAAAATATAAATTGAAAATGACTACCATACCATTCTCGTGTATTTCATGCAAATTTAAATAAATGAAAAATGAATAAAAGAATAGTATTCCTAAATTAATTTCAATTTGACTACGTAACTTGTTCAGAAAAATGAGCATATAATATCGGATATGATCCCTATTTCAAAATAATATTTCATCTCTTATTTCATAATTGATATTCATGCTATGTGTATAAAATTATTTATTTAATTATATATTTAATTTGAAATCTTTACACTTGACGAATATCCATAAATTGAAATGAAAAATAAAACATGATTTGAAATAAAGGATTTCGTGTGATATAATATAGAATTGAATTATCAAAGAGAGAGAGAGAGGGAGAGAATATTAGAGCAAGAACAAAATTTAATAATAGAGTAAATATTATTAAAATCTAATAAGAAAAAAAATCATGTGTACACATTATTATAGCAATATTAGCTCTTCCTAAATTTAATTCGATTATATCAATATATACGGAGCCACGTGGAGCTGGAAGGACATCTCACCCCCCTTAAATATTTAAGAAATTATTTTCTATATACATTTATTAAATTTTAATGTTTTGGACCCCTTAAAATAATAAACTTATATTCGACATATTATAACACCCCCCCCCCCCCCAACACCAAATTAAATACCTTACTAAGTCCTCGAACTTATATTACAAACATTAATTGTAAAAAATTACATTATAAAAATTCGTAACATTCACTGACAAATTAATCCATTATAAATTTAGCATTTATGATGGATTTCGCTTATAATAAATTCGTTAGTAGATTCCTTGTTATTGATTGTTTTTTTAATTTTGTTTATATTAAATTATGTCGTTAATTCATCACAGATACTCTAGATACGTGACAAAATCTCTTCGTTACAAATTTTTCGCTGGTGAAGTGCTTAATTTCTTATAGTGATTTATTGCATAAATATGTTTTTAACTATATACAGAAATCTTTTAATTCATGCCTCATACTACAAAGTGAATACTAAATGATAAGATTACATTACTAATATGTAAACTAAAGATAACAAGAGAGTTATTTGGTAATAATTACATTATAATGATCACGATTAATTTGTACTTATTTCGTAATTATCCATAGTTAGAGGATCGATTTGAAAATGGATTAGGGATAAAAAGAGACAAATGAAGGAAGAGACGAGTTGGGAATCAAGCACATCGCGTGGACTGCGTGGGGGGTATTCTTTTATGTTTTTATACTTTTTGTTTCCTAAAATGCCCTTCAAAATAATAATTTGTTTAAAACTTTGGTTAATTTTTAATAAAATGGGATAGGGAATTTAAATAATTTATTACGAAATAGAATAATAGATTTTGATACCTTTTTCTTTACAAAAAAATTATTCTTTTGTATCAAGTCCAAATCCAAGAAAGGGCTTTATTTTGTATTTTTGTTCCACTACTTGTGATAGTGATTTCTGATTTTTTTTTTTTTTTTTTTTGGCTATTTGTAAAGGGACTTTAAGAGGGTTTGAGGTTATAATTTATTAGCAATTCTTAAATATGACTCCTATAAAATATATATATATATATAGGAAAATATTTTTTCTCTTTTTGAAAAAAAAATGCAAAAAAAAAATTTATTGGGGATTATGTTTTAATGGTGGATATGTTGGGGCTTTTGAACTGCAAACACTTGGACATATCAATAAGTCATTACTCTTGTGATTGCTAACGTCTCGATTGTACGAAAGGATATGAAAACATCGAAATAAATTTAGACATATATATAACATGCATCCAAATATAAAATATTTTCATATTAAATAAAGAGCATTCATAATATACAGTCTACACCATACTAATATATATATATATATATCATTTACTAAAGCAAGGTATCGTGTTCGAGTTTTGTGTATGCAGAAAATAACCTTTGGGAGAGTAAACAGCCCATATGGATCCCAACAATATTTATTCCAAATTTAGTCGAGCATAGTGGAGAAAAAGTATGTAATATACACTATTTGGTTTACTAAAGCAAGGTATCGTGTTCGAGCCTTGTATATACAGGAAATAACCATTGAGAGAGAAAGCATCCCATACTGATCCCCACAACATTCGTTCCGAATTTAGTCGAGCATAGTGGAGAAAAAGTATGTAATATACACTATTTGGTTTACTAAAGCAAGGTATCGTGTTCGAGTCTTGCATATACAGAAAATAACTATTGAGAGAGAAAGCATCCCATACTGATCCCCACAACATTCGTTCCGAATTTAGTCGGGCCTAGTGGAGAAGAAATATGTGATATACACTATTTGATTTCTTAGTAGTTACATAAAATTATTTTTTGCCCAACCATGCTAGTCTGACAATTTCTTTCGCTATAGGCGGCCTGCTATAAGAAATTATGAAACTATGCATTAATTCAACAAATTATAAAACAATGTTCATGTGTACAACATTTTCTAAAGTCATTTGGTCTACGTTGGGATTATTATTGAAATAGATAACAGTCGTTTCCATCTACATTTGCAAGTCAACTTTGGTATACTGGTCAGTCCACTTAATTCACCTTTTTTTTCCGATAAATAGTCAAATTAATTCACTTACCAACGGATGATTTTTTTTTTTTCGGATATGATCCTCTATTTTAAAATATTATTTTATTTTTTATTTCATAATTTAAATTCATATTATGTGTCTAAAATTACTTCTTAATTATATATTTGGGCTGAATTTTTACACTTGACGTACATTCATGAATTAAAATAGGAAGATGAAATACAATTTAGAATAGAGGATCTCGTGTGGTGTTTTTTAATATTTTAAAATTTTCAATTCACTGCAATTATATAATCTGAAGAATCATTCAAACACCTTAATTTGAACAATTTTACTGTCATTATTGCTATCATCGATTTGACAAACTACTATTATTATTGTTATTGTGTACGTCAATGACGTGAATGACTAGTTAACAACACTAACTATAATAAAGATATTAGTGCTGCTGAAATTAATGAAATGCCAAGCATTAGCAGCCCTAACAAGTAATAACAAAATAGCTTTCATAGGATGGGAGAAATTCAAGTAATTAATTTATAGTAAAAAGGTTGAAATTAAATTACAAAAAAGAAATGGTTGCCAATTCAAAACGCAGTCAAGAGTGTGTGTGTGTGTGTGTGTGTGTGTGTGTGTATGGACAAACAAAATGGTCTAACTTTAGGGTATATAAAAATGATAATATGGAAAATAATGTTAATTTATAGTTGCCAGGATTGTAAGACGAGGCTGCATCAAAATAATTCCAGTCAAATAAAAATGCTTTTAGACATTTGGAAATTGGAATTGTCAAAACTTCAGAATATCAAAGTCTTGAATTCAATTTGGACAAAAATAGTGATGCCATTTCTTCTTTACTAAAGGAGTCCAAATTCGTATGGAATATGAGATGAAGATTGAATTTATTTTATAATAATAACTGGGGTAATGGGTTGTTCTAATAATTTCATTTTTCCATTTTCATAAATTGATAATGACTGCCATTTTGTTGTTGATAGCATTTACCACACCTAATTAGTCTTACTTAATAGGCACCATTTTTTTTTTAATAATTACACTTAATTAATAGACACCAATTAATTCTGCATGTTTCAGTGCAGTTTTTTTTGATACAATCAACCCAGGACACTCCATAGATGTCAATCAGAACGCCACACAAACACATACACACTCAACCGAAGAGGGAAGGGGAGAGGATAAAAAGATTCGAACTCAGGACCTCAATGGTACCGGTTCTAACCCTTACCATTGGGCTACATATCCAATGGCATGCTTCAGTGCAGTTCATGCTATATATATATATATATATATATATATATATATATATATATATATATTGAATAACAAGACAAATTTGCATAATGATATTATAACTTGAATTGAGTGAAAATATTTATTTTGGAATATTTTTTACTAACAACTTTTGGGCAAGTTTTTAATGACCCTTTTTTAAGTGATCTCTTTACATGAATATATAATATATCACAAGAATTTCTGGAATCTCCACATGATCATCAATCTCACACACACACACACACACACACACGTAACACACACTGAAAACTGGTCAACACAGACACTCACATAAAACACACACAAGAAAGATGCTTTCTAGGGGTTTTTTATTTTTATTTATTTTTTGGATATATATTATTTTGAACACGGTTTAATTTTTCATCAGTTTGGTGAAAAATTAAGTTACTGATTGCGTTATTTAGATGAAAACTTGGTGAAATCACTTCTTTTTATGGAGAAATATTTCTCAAATTACTTTTTATTCATTTTATGTAAACTTAAATTTCAATATTTTAGTACTTTATTATATATATATATATATATATTGTTCTTGTTGCTTTTAATAGGCAAATCTGAATTTGAAACTCGTGAAAAACGTTGAAAATGTGTACCATCTAATTACCTAAACGTATTTGCATAAAAATTGAGCAATTTTAACGCCAAATCCCTTTCCTTCTTTTCCTTAATTTTCCAGACGAAACTAAAATTATAATATTTATTTTAATAGAATAAGCTTTCATAAAATTAAGCAAAATCTTTTGAGGGTCCTAGATCGATTAGTGCAAGTTTCCTACAATTACTTATTTTACAAACCTACATGGATTTCATAACTTCAATAATTATGATTAGTTGTTTTCGGAATTTGGAGTTAAGACCATGAGTCTTGGGTATCGAACCCTCATCTTCAGTTCATTAATTGATATTTTGTTTTTTTAATTTCACATCATATATATATATATATATATATATATATATTGTTTTGATTTACGTATATGTATATATATTGTTAATTATTCACACTTAACGTTTATCAATAAAATAAAATGCAAGATTCTATAAAAAAAACAAAAAGTTAAAATAAAATAGAAGGTAATATAAAATTAAAATTTAAGATCCAAGATGGTGAAATCCCATCAAATTCTTAATGGTGTACATATATATATATATATATATAAAGAAAAATAGTTGCCGGTGAGATCTAATTTAGTTGGCAAAACTGAGACTTTAAGACTATGAGGTTTTGAGTTTGATTCCTACCAAAATAGTTCGATTTGTGTATAATACATGAACCAATGATTACTGAAGATGGAACCAAAAATTTTTATTTGGAGAGACGAGATTAAATTTCAACAAAATATTAAAGGTATTTTTATTATTTAGGAGTGAAATTTAATTTTTAATATATATATATATATATATATATAATTTGGGGGTGGTGGGGGGAGAGCAACCGCACCCTCTTAGCTCCGTTTGCTGAATGTAATTGATTAAAATGTCCTCTACTGTTTTCACTCAAAAAAGTTTCAAGATAGAAAAATAGTGTAAAGTCTCTAAAGGGCAATAATTGATTAGTTAAAGCAATGTTATGTAACAATTAAAGTGAACTAACCGCACACTATGGATACTTATCCCAATATATATATATATATGTAAACACTAATGGATTATTACTGAAATTGTAACGTGTACATATTCCATTCACGAAGGAGAAATGGTCGGCCAAAAGCAAGCACTTATATAGCCACTCACGATAAAAGACATAACCAACTTAGACAATGGCTTTTATTTTATTTTATATTTTATTAGATTATTTAGCATTATCCTAACTTAAAATTACAATTATAAAGATATTGAATTGAGTCCAAATTTAGGGTTCGACATTTGAAGAGAATTAGTTGATTGATCGGTTATGTGTATTAGATAAGTTTCAAGACTAGTTTTAGTTTGGATAATTAATTAAGGTTTTTAGTTAACTAGTTATTGTTATTCTTATAATATACAGATGTTGTGTATCGACAAATATTGACATAGATAAATCGATAGATTGTAATATTATGGCATGTATTAATTAGAATATATGTATTATTTTTATTCTTTCTATTATATTGGTGTATATATACTACGTACTTGTTCCTCTTAATACATTCATGGTATTCATTGTCGTGAACGGACTGATTTCATATTCATACGTTTTATTTTCTTATTCTAAACAACATTGACCAATATAAAGATTTTTGATTTAGTGATGATCTCGAATCTCAAACTAAACAAAGATTTATCATAAATATTTTCATACATAAAAATAAGAATAAGGGGTGATATAGTCCTTTAAATGGTGGTACTTAAAACACACCATGTCTATCGTCGTATACACACACACACACATATATATATATAAGCATATAAATATATCTATATATATTTAATGTACATTACATGTATATACGTATATAGTCTCTATGAAGCCAAACTGAAACATCGCAGAACAAATGCATCAAGAATTTAGTGAAGTGTTTATTGTATTTGTCCGGTACTGTTACTGAAAGTGGTCCCAATAAGAGCTCTTTTTTTTTTAATTTTTTTGTAAAAAAAAAAGGAAATTTCAAAATATAATATATTATATAGTATAGTATTTAATAAAAAGCAAGGAGCACGGGCCTTTAAAGAATACTTATTTTTTCACGGCAAAAATTGCTGCAAACAATGTATATTATTACACCAGCACAAAACTACTATACGAAGAGAGAGAGATCAAATTTTGTAGCTAATTGGGATCACTTCAAGGTGTCTGTTTGGGTAGCTTTAAAAAACGTACTTCTCGAGTCGTATTTTTTTTTTGTAAAGTTTTTTTTTTTTTTTGCTCGTTTTTTTAAACCGATCAATTTTGCATGTAGATGTAATAATTAAAAAATTTTAAAATATATTTTTATTTAAAACTACTCTTGATAGCTTCTATTAAAAATATCTCTTTTAACTTTTTTCTTGCTTTTGCTTTTTAATAAAACCCAACCAGACACAACATTTCCTTTTACGAAAGTGCTTTTGTTTCAAAAACATAAATGACTCTTATCTAAAAAACCTATCCAAACAGGTTCACAGTCCCGAGTGCTTTTCACTATTAGCTTCCGATTGCTATTATGTTTAAGTTACGAATCTTGAAAAAGCTAGCAGCACATATTCTACTTAAAACCTCACTTTTACGTTATAAGAAACTGATGCAAAACCCCATTTGCAGCAGACAAGAATAGCTTTTATGATTATACCACAAACTGATGATTTATATAATCATATCATCGTATACCAGGATATACGCTCTATTAAGGCAACATTTGACAAATCTAGACATAGAGTTATGACTTTTCATGGAAAAAATATAGACCAAAATAGGGGTGAGATCACATAGATGAGACTCTCTTGCAGCCAAGACATGACACTCTTGTCTATTATTATGATCAACTTTCCATCAGCAAAAGATCAACCTGAGCTCATGATGCCACTTCTTCGGTTATGCCTCCATATGAGCCGTTGTCTTCCTTCGGTATCTCGTTAGAGTGAATCCCGGAAGAGCTCTCACCATTAGCTTCCACCACGGCCCCACCTGATTCAGAGATTTTAGTGATTCTTTGCAGTTCATCGGTTACCTCTGCAGAACGAGCTAGTAGTTGGTCATCAGTCATTTGTTCCGTCTGATACGAGGCCTTCTTTGGTTGACGTATGGCTGCAGCTGCTTCAGGCATCACAACGGGCGGGGGCTGGGGAGGTTTCCATGACCTCTGAACAGGTCGTTCATTAACGGTCACATTGGGAGATCCGAATTTCTGTTCATCACCGGTTTCGATTTCTGTGATCCTGGGATTCTTTTTTTGCCACCAAGGCACTGCATCATCTCCATTCAGCTGATTGTTTTGGAACTCGTAAACTGAGCCATTGTAGGTCTCTTGAACGGGGAAAGTGTTGGTTGTGGTGTTCTGAACTTGACTAACCTCCCAAGGCTGATTGCAACAAGCAGTAGTGTTAATAATCATTTATTGTCTATAAAATACTAAAATGCTCCACCACAAAAGGTCTTAAAATTAGCAAAATATTACAGTTCACAGAAACAAGACCAAAATTTAGCTTAAAAGTTGTCTTGAGAAACAACCTTGTCCAAAAGTTGATATTCTCATATTTTCTGTTCTTGTGAATGCGCGCGCGTGTGTGTGTGTGTGTGTGTGGGATTTGGGGTGGGGGCGGCAGCGGCTATAACATGAACATATAGAAATCAGTGCCTAGTAACCCCATTAGACATCTGACGTCCATTTATTGCCTTTCCTCCAATTGCAATTATAAAGAGTAGTTTCCTCTTTAACAAATATTGGTATATGGCGGTTTTCATGTCTGCAAGGGCATATGGATATATACATAGACAAACACAATAAGAAGACAACATCATACAAGATCTGTATCAATTTACTTTTATTTGGATTTAATCACCATATTAGCTGTTTAAGCATAAATGGTAGCAACATACTAAGAAAATAGTTTCAGAAATTAAAGGCAAGTAAAATTATGATGCGAACCTTTGGCTTTGGTGCTAAACGTGGATTTGACACAGGTTGATTGGGGTTTGGTGGTGCGTCATTGATTTCCTGATAGTTTGAAACAAACAATGCAAATGGTACAACTAGACTCTTTAAATATATATATATGAATAGCAGATTGCACCATCAATGGGAGTGACTAACCCTAATATTGGATGGTTTTTCCCCTCTTTGTATCATTTCCATTATCTGCAAACGAAAGAGCTGCCTGTCAGAGTGGGGGGGAAAAAGCACTCTTCAGCGCTTCTCTACTAATTAATTTCCCTGGCTTCCGATTTGGAAGTAAAAGGCTTAGCATAGAGCATAAGGTACTTGTACAATTACGAGCAGGAATATATAATCATACAATAAGCATGCTGTTATGAAGATCTCACAAACCAGAAAGATTTTAAAGTCTCAGCACAATATGGAACAAGAATTCACAAGAATAAGATCTCCTTCAGAAACAATGACACAACTCAGAGCGAAAAGTATTATACCTCCATATACGACTTTGGATGAGGAGCAACAGAAGGCTCCGCTGGTGCAGGTGGCGATAAAGATCTCACTGCACAGACGACTCCAATAAATCAAGAATATAAATCAAAACAAAAATAAGACAAGAAAATCAGTGATTGACCAATGCGAACCTGGATATGGAGTACCATTTCCCTTGCCATTGGCATAAGGTTGCTGGAAAACCAAGAAAAAATGTGACATAACCAACATAAGAACTCATAATTGATCAATGTGATATCTTAGTTACTGGGCAAACAGTATATACGTAGCTCACCCTTGAAAATGTCCCTGAGACCCTATGGTAGTCCTGTTCTTTTATACTTTGTCCTGATATAGGCAGTAAAAACAATACCTTAACACAGATCCATGTTTGAGATATTCAGTGCAAGCAACTCTCTCTATGCAGAGAACAAGGAAAGAAACTTGAGGCGCAGAGTCTTAAAATTGCAACCAGACATGAGAACAATGAAGGGATATGCATATCTTAAGTCACTTGGTTTGGTAACTACCAGCGAGGTCGTTAAATTCTAAGTACACAATAGATCCAGGTAACACATACATATGCACACACATATCTATATCTATAACTCTCTATATATTTTTATATGTCTCAGGACTGGATATTTCAGTCGGAATCCAAAAAAATAGAACCTAAAGCTCTTAACTCCCCAGATTGTTTTTAATAAGATAAAAACTGTTTATCCATTATTTCAATCTCTCTTTCTTGTGGCCATATGGACCTCAAGGCAACTTAGAAATGTGATACTGAATAGTAATTTGCCGTTGATAAAAAAAAAAAGTAAATAAAGAATGATTACACGGATCAATTAACTCCCAGACTAATTTCTAGAAATTTGCCAGTCTGATTATTGTTACAAACAATTATACGTGCCTCTCCGCTCAATGGGGAATTATAGTTGAAATAAAGAATACTTTAGACATTGAATTGTCTCCACCATTGCTGCCTATAAGTGACTCAAACGCAGATTACAACATGAAGATGAAGAGCACAAAAAATGATTTAGAAAGTCAAACCGTTTTTATATATCCAGACCACAACATGAGAAAAGAAAAATCAGCATAATCTCCATTCTCCAAAACAAAAGGAGAAGACAGAAAAAAAAGGGAAAAAAAAAGAAAAGAAACGAAAAAGAACACATGAAGAGGCAACAATCCTTACCACCTTCCAACCTCTGTATTGCACTGCTCATCGATTTCATCTCATTTACTTGCGCATTTAACATATTGATAAGTTCCTCAAAGCATTTCTTCTCTGCAAACAACAGAAAATGACACCAATCATTAATCACACTTCTTAAAACAATCAGAAAAGGGAATAACTTAATATAACATATAGAACAACACAACTAAAATAACTGCACTATGCTGCATCACATACAACTGAACCCATTAAAGATCTACCTTCACTTTTTGTCATCAACATCTCCTGGCTTGTTCGTGCTACATCTGCAGCTGCCGCTGCAGCAGCTTTTGCAGCAGCTGCAGCTTCTTCTGCTATACTTGGTTTTGCATTGTTTTTCTCCATCAGACCCTCTTCTTCTTCATGCAATACGACCTTGCGCATCCAAGACTTAAACCTGGGAACAATTGATTTCTGACACAAATATGCCACCAAAAATGTCGTGTCAAATTAGAATTGTCAGACCAACTGACGTAAGCAACTCCATCTTAAACTATGAGATTTCACCACATTGATTAAATAGTGTTCTGGTTTTAGGGGTTCAAGTAGCATCAGAGTTGTTCTTAGTTCAGATTGTACCTTGAAAAGTACAGCTGTTCCAGCCCCTGATGCAGCCAAAAACCCTACAGCAAGAATAGCATGATACCACTGGAACTGAGAGAGTACCCCCATTTTTGAAACATTGCTCACAGGTCCAGCAGGTGTAGGCTGCGTTACTTGTGTTGGAGGTTGCTGTTGAACATTTGAGGAAGATCTTGCCTGCCCGTCTTTATGTAAGTGGTGCATCAGAAAAGATTAGATTCAGTATTTAGTACTCTTAAAAATAAAAATAAGTCAAATTTTCAAATTATTATGACATCAGGATCTTAAGCAAAAATAAATAAATAATAAAAAAATGCAGTAAGGTATTACCTTGATTAGCGATAGCTGATTGTGTTGCAGTAGCAGCTGGGATTGGATCCTATAATGTTTAAACCAGTAAAATTTTATAATTAGGAACTTCAATTCATGTATAGATCTTTGAGAACAAATAGATGCCTTCATTTCTCAAAAACAAAACACAGTGAAACAAATTATTCTAAATAAGATGGATAACGGGGAGGATGACTTACTGGAACACGTCGAAAGGCTTCATCAATCTCCTCTTTTGTAAGGCCCTTTCTCTCAAGAAATGACCTTCTGTATATTACAGGAGATCCCCTAACCTTTGGATGTGAAAGAAACTTCACTGCATTTTGCACTTGCTCCTCTCGAATTGGTTCTGGGTTCACAAATACAGAAGGGGGAGAACTCTCCTTCACAGCCTCTGCCTTAGTATCCGGACGATCATCAGTAGTTTGCTGTGTGACCTGTGAAACTGTAATTCAAGATGAAAAACAACAACAGAATGAGTAGGGATTTCTGCATATAACATAAATGAACATAGAAACTTGGAGGTTACAAAACTTTATACTCATCAGCTCATGACTCATAATTAAAATGAACAAATATCATTCTGCAAGTAAAGTTAGTAAATGTTAAAAGCTAGTTGATCTTCATAGCACACTCAAGCACGATATACGGATTTGTTTCAGTACTGCAGTCGGACACAGCAGTAAGTCAGTATTAAAGCTAAGATCCAAGCAACACAAATTGGTCTCCAATTCTCATCAGTTCACCATTTAGAGCAACATAATCAGCCAATAACACTGAAAAATATTTTCTTGGAACCTTGCAAGAAATAGATGGACACTACATGGGGTTGAAAATTAGCTGAATTTAACATAACCCATGAAATTAACTCCAACCAACAAAGAAATAGAGCAAATTAGCCACTGTAACAGTCCATCAGAAGTTCGATACACATTTAAATCAAATCCCGTAACATAGGCACAACCCTCAGCGACTGAACTAGAAAGGCTAAAGAATTAAGAAATAATACCTGGGTTTTGGGGCTTTCCGTCGGTGGAAGAGGGCGGAGCGTCAGGCGGAGTCGCCATAACAGTGACCGTTCAGCTCAATTCCTTCCTGAACTGAATCTCCCTACAAAAACAAGAAAGAGAACAACAAAAAAGAAGAACTTTAGAGAGTGAAATCAATTGAAAAGGGGGGTGATCGATGAACAATTGGAAGGGGGAAATTGGGACATACCACGAAAAAGACGAAAAGGGTATGAATAAGGAGAAGAGGAGTTGTTGGTTTGGGATTTTGGTACGCTGGTGTTTTTGCTAAGCTCAAAGCAAAAACAGTCTCAAGTCATAGGCTGAGCCGATGAGGTTGATATAAATATAAAAAAACCATTTTTATAAGTGTATTTATCTTATCTTTTCCATATTATAAATATAAATATATAAGGTCCACTGGCATTAATCTAATGAATATATACTCTGCATTCAATAAGGTGAAATTTATTGTCACGGGTTCAAATTCTGATGAGGAGACGAATACTATCAACGTGTGCGTGCGTATAAGGGTTTGGGGCTATTATTTTTTTTTAATAATAGAATTTTTTTTTTAAATCGAGTAATTTTATGTTTGGATATAGTAATTAAAAATTCATTTTGATGGGTATTTTTTTAGGAAAAAAAAAATACTTATTTTTTAAAAAAAATATTTTAGAGCCGAAAATTAGTACTTGGATGAACTTTTTAAAAAGTTGAAAATAAGTATTTCTCCTCATCCAAACGGGTTCGCACTTTGATAAGGGGTTGAATTCAATCAATGTGCATGTATGGTTGATACATGGGTATATTACATGAATATATAAAAGTTTATATATATACATAAGGACAGGGAAAAAATTGTTGTTTTTATTTGGTTCTCTACTTTCCGATTGTTGGTCTTGAATCAATTATCTTGAAATGGATAATTTACTGTGGGAGGCTTTATATTTGTGTGTGTGTGTGTGTGTTTAATTTCTCTTTTCTAGTAGTAGGATTTTGATTTCATTTTTCCTCTATTTTTTTTTTCTTTCGACCAGAAGTTCCATGAATATGAAGAATACTTGACTAAGAGGATGCTCTGCTAAGCTATTATTAAAAGCTTATAAGCACTCACGGCTCCTAAGATGTTTTTAAAGCTTATATATTATTAAATGTTATTTTAAACATAAATTGTTAAAATATTTGGATAAATAAAATTATAGCAACTTTAAAAAGTTCTAAGATTTTATAAACTGCAATTTTGTTTGATAGAAAATAGAACTTATAACATCTTTTAAGTTTAAATAAAAATAACAAAAACATGCATTGAGTTGTTGATTTTTTGTAAATAAGTACTTTTTTTTTTTCAAGAGGATAGAAATGTTGTATTGAAGTATAAGGAGATTTTTGTTATTTTAGTATTTAAAACCAAATAACTTATAAATTGTTTCAAAAACAAGTTAGAAGAGCTAGCTTGCTCTTCTTTTAAGGAGCTTATATACTCAATTACCAAAAAAGATTATCAAACACATCTAAAGATATATAAGCTCTCAAATATCTTGTAAGCTATTTTAATGAGCTTTTAAGTTCAGCCGATCGCCCCCCAACTTGATTTTAGCATTTCACCTTTGGTTGCAATTTTTTTGAACTTGCACATGATATTAATGAAAGAACCTAATTTTGATTTTTAAAAAATTAATAAATATATATATTCTATTCCATAGTTCTTCAGTTAAAGTCTGAAATTGCAAGAAATAATCAACAAAGCTAGATTGGAACAGATCCAAACCCTGTAACTTCAATTATATTACATCCCACAGAATGAAGACAAGAAAATGTGAAAAAATTCAAACATGAATTAAGTGTGATGCAACACATGGTGTAAGTGGTTAACTTCTCCACACTTGCTAAGCCTTGTCTTGCCTTCTACATTAAACTCCTATCATTCCTAAAGCACAAAATATTGCTTCAATTTCACTTCAAGCCACATGTTCCATTTCCAAAATTCACAGATTTCTCACATGAACGATAACTCATATCCAGAATGCAGCTATATCGCTGAGTCTCCTGCAGAGCAAGATGTGACTGTCACGATTAACTCAGTTCGCCCGACGAAAATATTGTCATAAAACGGAAGCATGCTAGATCGATACAACTAGTTATCGGTCCTTGTATGACGACAAGGGAAGGAACACTTACAAACAGTAATGACCATTCGGGCTTGAAAAATGTATGCTCCAGCATCTTCATTGTAATCTCTGCAGCAGGTTTTCGACCTTAATTTTTTGCTGCGCTGGGCTCAATGATTCCGTTTGCATGATTGTATTTGCAACGAGAACAATAATTGAAGGAGTGGAAGCATTCACCTAAAGTCATCAAAAAGGCATCAAAAACTAAAGTTCGGAGAAGATGAACATCAAGAGCAGCATAAACAGATAAGGCGTCCCTGAAGTCATACCCAAACGCGGCCATTCAAACCAACTGCAATCTCAAAAGCAAGCTTTTTCCCAAGAATCTCAAGAACTGGACAGGTTGGGGAGCTCAGCAATCTACAAAGCAAGTTGAAGAAATTTGAGTAATGAAAGAATTAAGCCTCAAGAAAGTCCATGGCTAGACCTGTGAACTTCACGGACGTACGAAAATAAGTGGGAGTATTCTTTAAACAAGGAATAATGTCTTACGTTCTTGATAACCCAGTCGACGATTCAAACATGAACCCATCTTTAAGAGGGCCGTATTCTGCTGCTTTCCCAGTGGCTGTAGAAAAGAAGAAAGTTCTTGACAAATTAAGGGGATCAAACTAGAGGCGATATACTACAAAAGCATTTAAAAATTTGCAAAATTAGGTTTGGGTAGATGCAGCAGAGAAAAGTCGATAGACCAACCATCCATGCATGACAACTCAGGGTTCATGCCAGTGTTTGCCTTGACGACACGGACATACAGCAATGTGCCCATCTGAAGACAATAGAAAGTTTAAGCAAGTAAGAAATGGACCAAGAAATTCAGACATGTATACATGAAGAAACATAATAGCAATATAAGAAAGCATATTTCAAAGTTCTAGCTTGCAAACAAGGCCAGAAACATGCTGAACAATATTACAAATGCAGATATCATTTTGTCACAATAACGATCTCAGTGTGCCTGTCAAGCGTTTACGCTGCAAGGGAGGAACATGGAAATTCGATATAGCCAAATAAGTGTGTGGGTGTATAATGCTGTGCCATTAATTGTTGGTCTATGATGTAATTTCAACATATTTGTGCAGAGAAATTAAATTCAATACTCATAGCATCACAATGAGACATCAGGAACAAGCAATGCAAGTCCATTTCAATTCAATTTTGAATGTCTCTTCACACCCAGAGAAAGCAAGAGGAGAGATGTATAAAAGAACATCAATCTCATTAGCAAAGCCACCACGGTGACACAACTAGATGGGACATAAATAACCGAAGGCATATTTTTCTTTGTTAAGGAACTTGAAGTACATTTGTCATGACGCAGCGACTCATATCAGAGACTCGTGTCAAGGGAGCTTAAAGAACAAATCATGTGGATGAAATATATTCACCTCAAACTTGGGAATGTTTCTCCTGGTTCCGCCTTCAAAAGCAAGCACCGGTAGAAATGCCAATGTCGGACCTTTTATATCCACAAGAAAATTCTGTAGCAAATACAACCTCATTAATGAGCTAACAAAAACATCAATCGTTAAAGCAACGAGTATAAAATAACAATTGTGTTAAACTATATGTTTAGAAAATCATAACTGCATTCCATCAACCAATTCATGGAGGCACATCCCTTAAAATGCTAAAAACCTATCGACCACCAAAACCCAGAAACATTACGAGCAGAAGTTCGGGATAAGAAGAAAAAGAACTGAAGGATTCCGTCAAACATTGCACATAATTTCCTTCAATAATTCAACCTGGTTGAACAGTTAGAGGGATAAATCAGTTGAACTTGAAGAATTTCTTTCAGGAACAGAAAAGGAGGTGGCCGTCAAAGACAAATAATGATATTAGTCAACCCTTTTTCAAGCAATAAGTCATGTATTCATCCACGAAGCCCTCCAGCTAAAAAAGGAATTATCTAGATTACTTTTTCATAACCCTTTGATCAGTCATCATACCACCTCCTACTGTATGTGACTCTGTTTCCAGCTTCAGCATACATATCAAAGTTCATGTAAGAAATATCATGCAACTTCCTCAGAGTCAACAATCCAGCACAAAATATAGATATGGGAGTGCTTAAGCACCACCAAATGAATCAGAGTTGAAAGTATTATCTTAGCCACTACAATTTCAAAGAAAAAAAAAAGGAAAAGAGAAGAAGAAGGAAATTGCTCTAGAAGAAAGTTATTAACTCAGAGGACAAGATGCACCGAGACACGAAGGACCGATTGCACAATATATAAGCAAGAAGATATAAGCATTATCTTCATATAGCAACTTACATCTGCTTTTGCATTGACCACTATTCCAAGAACATTGTCCCCAACGCTAGGTACATACTGCGGACAAGAACGAATTCCGTTAAGAATCAAGGAATCTTTTGTCAACCAACTTGATAAAAGAAAAAAATAGAACCGTTTTGACAAGTTCAACAAAAACTAAGTATATTTTACATAGCCAAAAGTTAGAGAACACATAAACATAATAAAGTAGCCATCCACATTTTTAATGAAAAGAAAACGAAAACAAATCAACATCATAGAGAAAAGAAATAAAGAATGTTATACATGCCTGATCAAAATAGAAAATTGTAAGTTGAATGACTTTTCATATTTAAAAGCAAATTTGAAAGGAAAGTAAGATCCAGTTTTGTCAATTGTTTTTCTCGACAGTCATGTGGCAAGAAAATTGCCAGGGATGATGACATTATACAGAAATCAATACACACAATAGGGTCGTCTAGCATTGAGTATCTTGTCAGCATGAGTTTTTTGACAAAATGAAGTTCATTAAATACTTGTCAGAAACAAGAACAAACATGTAGCTCAACCTGATCTAATTTGAGGTTTATGCATATCAAATAGACAGATGGCTAGGTAAATCTAATGAATTTTGCTTCTTCAAAGGAAAGGTTCTGGGGGTGGGGGTGGGGGTGGGGGAATTAAAGAATCAGCTAAGTGTAAGCAAATTATGTTTTTTTCTTTTCAGAACAATGCCCTTAACAATCAAATTCATCAAACTCATAATAATGATATATTCTCTTTACTACAGCAGTTAGAACAAATTGATTACAACATAATCTAACTTCAAAAACATAATAATTGTGAGATTGACTGGCATTCAGTGTCCAATGCTTAAAGTATAGATGAACAACAGAAGGTTCTATAAAATTGAGCGAATGAGCAAGTAGATTTACAGAACATTAGCGCAGTGATGCCATTACATCATGTATAAACCAAGGAAGAACGCAGAACTAGATTAATGATTATTTACAGTGTAAGACAGTTGAAAAGTAAAAACAGTGCACTCTGGAATGAGCCCGAATCAGTCTGTTCGTGATGTGGGCATTTCTTACATTACAAAGCACTTAATAAATTGGCATTCACTGACCCGCTTATGAGAGCTTTCAACCCAATACTTGTTTGGTTTTGAGAACCTCAGCTTTCCTGCTTTCATAACAGATATATCATCGCCGTCCTGCAAAAATAGGGCAAACACCATCAATATCATCAGAGGAAAAATTCTTTGTCAATTCTAACCCAACTGAAGCTATACGCTTTCCTTCCTCTTTCAAAGTGCCACCATACGTGGTTAAAAAACTACTCCTTAAATTGAAGCAGTGGATATCCACCATGGCCTATCCCTGTGTGTTTCTCAAGGTTTTTAGCATTAAAAGGGAAGGTCATCCAACATGTTATTCGTGCCAAATTCTTGATTTTAAGAATAGTCACTTGGATTTCGAAACATAACGATCCTTGGAAAGAAATAGCAAAAGATATAATATACTCTATGCAGACCTGAATCGGAATTTATTTTGAGAAGTAGGGAGAACCCGAATATAAATGTATTCATGCTATATAGCAAAACCTTTATAATCATACCTTAAGAAGAACAGTATAAAAGATTCTAACTTTGAGCCTCAATTCGTCAAATAACAAAACCAACATAGCAAGTAGGGATACGTAAATCAAAACCATTCATGTATTCTTTCAACTATTTCAACCCAATAATAAACCCATCACTCCAGATAATCATAGTTCCATTCGTAACTCAATTGCCAACTCCTTGCTGCCACTGAACTGGTTTTCTTTCTCTATTTTACATTATGCATAAAACACGTAATTCAACATTCCAAGAAAAACATTCAATAAAATAAAATCAAAGCAATAAAAAATAAACAAAACCCTAATCGAAAAAAAAAAAATAACCTGACGGAGGCCGCCGCCGAGCTTGATGGTTTGATTAGTCATTTTGGAGAGGTCCAATACCACATCTCCTGGAAACTAAGCGAAAAATTAAAAACAAAAAAAGGTAAGATTAAATAGACATAAACACAACTCCCATCATCATTTTCATATCTAGTTCGAGTAATTGATTATGTATACCCAGATATGAAATGCATGTGTGTATATGTGTTTGTAAGAATATGTTCAATGCGCTTACCACTTGTTGATCCACAAAGGTTGAAGGAGAAATCGAGGGTTTCGACTCCATTGTTTGTCGTGTACAAAAATAGATACAGTAATTTGTAAGTATAGCTATTTGCTAGAAGAGGCGCCGAAGGGAGGAGGCGGGAGATAGAAAAGGGGTGTTTTGGGTATTTCAACTGATGCCTTTTATCCGTCAGTCGGTCGGATTCGGATCAAATCTAATAATTCTCGGATCAAATCTGAAAAATTCGAATTCGAGTTCAATTAGCCTTTTCTGTATTCGAGCCCAACCTAAATCATATAAAATTTATATTAATTTCTATTAAGTTTGATTTCAATTAAAAATCTGAAAAATGATAAAACATCCGATCCGATAAAAATTAAAAAAAATGAAATTTTAAATTTAATTAATCAATTGAAAAATTATTCCTTATGAATATATATATATATATATATATATATTAGACTATGTGTGAAAATTCTACATTATTTTTGTTAAAAAATTAACTTGTAAGATAATGAATAATGTATTATTAATTATAATGATATATAGAATACTTCTATTTATAATTTTTATTAATATTATATATGTTATGTTATAAAATTAATAAAATATATTATTTAGAATTTTTTTCCCTTTTTTTCTTTTTCGGTCAGTAAAGATTACTGATAATCTACATTAGATCCACCCAATCTTATTTATTTAAATTTTTAGCCCAGTACATATATGTCTTAAGATGTTTTTAATTTTGAGGTACAAATTAATAAAAGAATTTTAAAATGAAGTTATAATTTGTATAACAAATTAATTGCAAGAGTCTAATGCTCAACAAGAAATATAAGAAGACTTATTTTATCAAATCTAACAAAATCCACTTATTAGAAAAATTAAAAATAAATCTACAAACTTCTTTTTTCAACTTTTTTGTGGAGGAAAAGAGAAAAAAAAAAAAAAAGTTATCCCTCCTTGCCTGATATTAATGATTTCGTAACTTTAATGAAATGAATAAAACAAAATAATTTAAACAACCACACATTATTCTGTTCAATTATTTAAGGTATCGTATTTGGTGTAGTACTGTTTTTTAAAGAGTAAATATCATTCAATTATGTCAATAATTCATGTATTACAAATCAAACTATCAAAGTACAAACCAAATTATTTCAACATAATCAAACAACGAAACTATTGCCAAATTAGAACAATAAACTACTGTTAAAATAAAAAGAAAAGAAACTCATACGTTTCAATGAAAAATCAAACCCAAAATTTGGAGCCTCAATTTCATCATTAAACTAGGCTTTATCAGCAGTCGGTGCAGTGTCTAACTGTCTATATGCTAGGACCTTGAATTAAGACTCTAATATTTTATTTAAAATTTGAAAATATCTTATGAGGTTTTAATACAAATATAATTGTTAATGATTTATTGGCTTAGTAGTAAAGAGAAGGCCCTGCAACTTCATTGATCGTGGGTTCGATTCCCACATATATGGGTGTTCTATTTTATAGTTTCTTTGTTTTGTTTGAATATTTTTTTGAATCAATAATATACAGCAGTTGTATTTAATTTAAATTATTTTAGTTGTTATTTGAAATATATTATATTCAATATATATATATATATATATACATACACATAAATAGAGTTAATTACACTACTACCCATCTAAAGATACGAAACTACAGTTGGTCCCCAAAAATTTTCAATATTACCAACACATACCCTGAGAAATTTCAAAATTACAAATATCTCGCTGGTCAACCGGTTTCCAGTCATATTCTGCTGACATCATCAATTTTTTAATAAAATTCCAAAAATACCCTTGTGGTACCCAATCCAAAAATTTTTTAAATTGGAAAATATAAGGGCAAAACCGAAAGTTCAAAAAAATATGATCGGGAACTGGTTGACCAGGGGGGCATTTGTAATTTTGAAATTTATCAGGGTATGAATTGATAATATTGAAAATTTTTGAGGGACCAGCTATAGTTTCGTAACTTTATAGGGGTAGTAGATGTAATTAACCCTATATATATATATATATATATATATTTATATACACAAATAGAGTTTCATCTTCCATTTTAGCATCACTCAAGGTGTATCAACACTTGTCTATGATGAATAGGCATCACGACTTAAATCCAATTAGTCATTCAAACATACAAGATTAAACATGGTCCAAAAGCGTGTCAATTATTCATCTTAACGAAAATATGAATATCATTTAAGATGTGATTTATGTGGTGGGTTTTGGCTTTGATTTGCCGTCAATGGTTTAGAATCTAATGATAATTGCGCTCTTTATTATATTATAATCTCCTTATGATATTAAATAATATTTTGGGATTTTCCTAATTTGGGCCATAAAACCATTTGTTCAAGAAAAAGACATAGCACAGTGTTTCACTAGGTGGTTAACCCCAGTTTTAATTGATTTTTTCTGCATTTTTTTTATTATTATTTATTTGGTTTGAATTTTTTGTTCTTAGTTTGACGTAATTTGCAAAATTAATAGAATTTCTGAAAAAATGTTATTTATTTAATAATTAATAGGAACGTAATATTTGATTTAAATTGCCTCAAAATGTTAATTTTGTTAAGATTAAGCCGAGTTTGATTTCTTTTTTTCTTTTTCTTTTTCTAATTTTGAGTTTTATACTAGCTTTTTTTTTTTTCTGTTTTCTTTGGCAAATCGTCTTGATGAAATTATACCTAAACATCATTGAAAACTTAGCAAACATGTACAAATTAAGATTAAAAAAAGAGTAATAATAGTAATTGTCCAAACCTATGACCCAAAAAAAAAACATATGAAATTATTTGTATGATAATGAAAAAACTCTGCAAACATGTACAAATCAAGATTTTTTTTTTGAAAAAAGAGTGATAATAGTAATTGTCCAAGCCTATGCCATAATAATAATAATAATAATAATAATAATAATAAATAAATAAATAATAAATAAATAAATAAATAAAAAAGTAGTATAAAAATTATTTGGACAAGAATGAAAAAAAAAGTATAAAAATTATTTGGACAAGAATGAAAAAATAATACAAATCAAGATTTTTTTTTGAAAAAAGAGTGATAATAGTAATTGTCCAAGCCTATGCCAAAATAATAATAATAATAATAATAATAATAATAATAATAATAAATAAATAAATAGTATAAAAATTATTTGGACAAAAATGGAAAAAACAAAAAACAATGACAGCTGTGGGATTTGAACCCACGCCCTTTCGGACCAGAGCCTAAATCTGGCGCCTTAGACCACTCGGCCAAACTGTCGGATGTTGTGGAGTTTGCGTTAAACCAAAATTAGAAATGATGGACTTCTACGTTACAACATACTAGACTAATTCTCATATTCTGCATTTTGAATACTGCGCCAATTTCTACTTAAATTCCCTTCCCCATTTTAAGGGAGTAGCTTCAATGAGAAGTGTCTCTCTCTTGGTTCCATTACAAACATTTCGCATAGAAAAGAAAAACAGAAGGCAAATGATGTATGGCGATTTGCACCTTAAAAGTTACAATTTCAAGACTTAGGCCCCTTAATACCAAGAAAACTACGATCGATGCGCTTAGCATCACAACGAGACCATACATTTCGTCACGTCCTCATAGATTGGGAACGACGGGCAGCTATGCACTTTGGAAAGCATCTTGAAGGAGTACAGCCCTCCGGGCTGGGCTCGTACGACGAAAAGAATCCCGCGTCTTGCTCGAAAGCCTCTGCATAGCTTTCGAGACTGCTCACAATCTCATCAAACTGAGGCCGCTTGTCGGGATTGCTCGACCAGCAACGGTGGATGAGACAGCGGAATGCTGTCGGGCACGAAGACGGCAACGGTGGCCTTGCGTTCTACGAACAACACAAAAAGTATTAATTAGAAGGCAAGAAATAGTGTGTACAATAAACTCAACAGTCATAATACAATCCTCCAAGAAAACCGTGTGTTTTGTATAATTGAACAAGAAAATGTTTTACTAGGTACTACGTGCAGAGACAACATTAAAAATACATATAAATGTAGCTCCATATAGAATTGAAGGAAGGCGACCGTACCTACTAGTCCCTTTTTCCGCAACATGAAGCAAAACCATGCACGTTCTTACATTTAACATAAAGAGGATACAATTTATTCTTAAGAAACGTCTTATGATATTTAGCCAGATGTCATAAGCATCCGAAGAACCCAATGTTGAGAGGAAATATATTAGTTGCTAACATGGAGATGTTAATTTTATCTATCTTGAAAAAGTAAATGGTATTTCTTTAACCCCTGAAGTAGATATAGTTTGGATTGAAGCATTTTTCTGACTACCATTACTGGATGCATTGCAAGTAGGGATGAAAACAAGCTGACCCGAGCTGATCTTTGTCCATTTTTCTAGGCTCAACCTTGAGGGCCAAGCCAAGAAAAATGGATTTCGAGCTCATCTCAGCTCAGGTCAAGAAATATACATGCCAAGCTCGAGTTCGAACCTTTGTCGAGCCATTTCATGAACCGACTTGAGTCGTTTGCATCCCTAATTGCAAGCACATGAATTCAGCTTTTTAAATCTTTTACCTTCTGGCACACTGCAAACGCCGCTTGTTCCGGGGTCATGTCATCAAACGGCGTCAATGCAGTGAAAAGCTCCCACAAAACAATGCCAAAACTATAAACATCAACTTTCTTGGTATGATGTTTTTCCTTTATCATCTCAGGCGCCATCCAACGGTACGTGCCTGTGAATCCCTTGGCACTCCCACATTGAGACTCCAAACACGATATACCGAAATCTGCTACTTTTACGCACATATCTTCATCGAGCAAAAGATTTTCAGATTTGAGGTCTCTGTGAAGAATCCCCTGTGCGTGAAGATACTGCATGCCCCGTGCAATGTCGAGCGCTAATTTTAGCACAAGGTTGAGGGGCAGCGAATAGGGTTCTTGTTGATGGAGGTATTTTCTGAGAGACCCGCCGGGATAGTACTCCGTGATGATACAAAATACCGGGGGTTTCTTGCATGCTGCAATGAACTGCGTGTGTAAAGTCAAAACAATTATACAGACATCATAGTACACAAAAACGCAACTGTAATTAACACCAATAAATTATTTGCCAAACCAAGGGATTCCACGAAAAGTCCAAGCTGAAATTGATGAAAAATTATATTCAATTTGAGTAGACCTCCCAATACTGTTGGAAATATTGAATATTGATGACTTCCCTTCTCTAACAACTTAAGGGTCTAAAATGAGTCGGTCTTTTAATATGGTATCAGAGCCAGCCCAAACGAAAAATCCCTATGTCCAAAATCTCATTTATGAATTATGAAACATTCAACGTCTCTTCTCTTTAATAGCTTAAACATTTAGATCAAGCAGTCCTTTAAAACACGACATGGCAATTACACCCCGCAATATACAAAAGTTAAGATCTTCAGCACTCATTGTCTTGAATGAACTCGACAATTAAGACACTATTTGTAAGGACTTGGGGAAGGCACCTATGCTAGTTGAACAAGACATGAATTAGATGTGTCCACTTTTGTAATTAGCTTAAATAACTGGTTTTCATTTTCGCTTTGGATACTCAGGCCGGAGCACCTACACCCATGGAAAGGGACTACTACTATCGGCTGGACACAACAAAATAGATACCTTTCTTGCTTTTTGTGCTGCCATCTTACAAGAATCTATGTTTTGGAAATCCGCAATTGGCATTGTCTTACTGAGGAAATTTGGAGGATTCATTAACTTGTGCAAATATTAGTCCAAGTAACAAAAAATCCAACCTTTTTTTGTTGATTCATCCTCAGCATTCTTTTCCTTTGTCTATGCATCCAAGCATAAAACGAACCATAAAAAACCAGATATTTATATAATTTATACATGTGGACCATATAATTCTATAGTAAATAATTAATTAACCAAACACAATTGGAACAATACATCAAAACCCAGCTCAAGTAGTTTGAGAAACATGATTATGCCAGTGGAATTCAGATCCTGCCAAGCAAGGTTCAACCTTTGCTGCACAATGTTCAACCCATCCAAAACACCCCCAAATCAAGCCAAAAGGTAGGAACTTGTCAAAAACAAGGCCATCGCTCCAACCTCCACCAAACCCAAATCAAAACACACACACATACACACACACACAAACACTCAAAAGAAAGTAAAGATCCCAACTTACAGAGATGATATTGGGATGCCTCAATCTGAACAAAAGGGCAACTTCAGAAGTGAACTGTTTCTCCAAGAATGCAGCCAAATCCCCATCTTCCTCAGGCTGGCTAATGAGCTTAATAGCCACATCTCTCTGTTTATACACCCCTCTATAGATTCTGCTGTGCCTCCCAGAGGCAAATTTATTGCCTATGTAAAGCTGTGACATATCAGCACTCCATTCTTCTTCTCCCCCACCTTTAATCTCTGCTCCAGAAGAAACTAAGTATTTTGACCATGAAATTGCTCTCTTGTACTCCCCCAATGAGAGCCTCCTCTCCAGCTTGCTGTGGGTGCTCGCTATTTGCTTCAGCCAGGAAAAATTCTTCATGGGTTTTGTGAAAAATCATCAAAAAAGGAAAACAAAGAAAAAAATCCAGCTTTTTTTGATGAATTCTTGGTGGGCTTTTTGAGAAAAAGACTCGATTTTTATGTGGGGTTTTGAGTTTGTGAAACTGGGATTTTAATGGGTTTTTAGTGTTGGGAAATGGAAGCCTGAAAGATGTGATCTTCAAGAAAAAAAGAAAAAAGATCTAAAATATGCAACATATTTGATACCAGAAGAGAAGGGAACAAGAGAGATTTTCAAGAAAGTGGGAAATGAAAGTTTTTTTTAGCTAAAAGACTCAGATGGGAGCGTGTGTAACAGTTTGATGTGAAGCTAAGGACGAACCTATGTTTTTCTAGAGAGAGAGAGGCCGGTGATGTCTGGTGAGGAAGTTGAATGTGTGTTAAATCTCAGTGTGTTGGTGTGTGTGTGTGTGTGAGAGAGAGAGAGAAGGGAAGAGAAGAGCGGGAGAGAGAGAGAGAGAGAGAGACAGAGAGAGAGAGAGAGACTGAGAGAGAGGGGAGAGTGGCGGTTGGCTCTCTATTTTCCGTCACTGTGATGACTGATTAGTATCAGAGTCATGAGAGAGAGAGAGACAGGGGAAAGTAAATACTAAATAGTACAAGTGAGTAAACATTCATAACGTGCGAAGATCCACTTCTGAGGAGACATGCGGCTGTCTAATGATTATGACCGCTGCCCCATTTCTTTTACTTTTTTTGCCCTTCTCATTTCTCTGGAATTCCAAATGTGCCATTCAAGTCTCTAGATTTTCTGTGCCTATTTCACTTCATTATACCGAAAATACCCCCAATCGATGCCTATCCCATTGGCATCATGTGTCACATAAAAATTATAAATTATAAATTTCAAGGAAAATTATGAGGTAATGCAAAACTCAACATCCACGTGAAGGTGAGGACCTAATTAATGTAGCATAGTTTAATATGAAATTATGTTTATTCATAAGTCCCCAATTTCTCTTTAGTCAAATTAGTAAAAGTAAACTATTAATTTAAGATATTGTATTAGGATTATGACAAATTGAATAGCATGCCAAATTTTAAGAACCTAAATTCAATAGGGTAGTGTGTTTAACAAAGTCAAAATAACACTTTTGATTTTTTAGTTGGTATTTCCATTGTATTCATTAATTATACAAACTTATTTTATTTGTACTTTAATAAATAGAGTTTGTTTTAAATGCAACAAGCAAAACTCTATACACTCTAAGCTGATTTTTTCCCCTTCCATCTTGATTTGCCACTTTCATTCATTGGGTTCGTATATTGAAAATATGTGTATGTGTGTGTATGTGTGTGTATGTGTGTATTACTTACAATTTTGTTTTGCCCATACATTTGTGAAAAAAAAGAATTCATATAAAATAATAATATCTAATCAACGAATTAATTTGATACAAAACTTCTGATGTAGTACAATTTATTAATTACATGTTTAGATATGTAAACATTGTTGTGCATTGTCAAAAAGAAATTATAATGTACTTTCAATATTCTTGAAAAGAAATTCATTTGGCATATATAATTAAGTGTAGCTTGACTTTGAGGGCAAAGAAAATCAACCATGTGTATTATTAGAGCACTAAACAAAGTCATCCTTGGGAAGGGTGTTTCAGTAAAATCACAGCCTAAAAAAATAATATAGTAACCTTGGAAGCAATAGGAGGGGTATTTTGGTCATTTATCGACACGTGCATGGGGTATGGTACGCCACTAATGCTAATATGCTATAATGCAAGAGAAAGAGAAACAAAATTTGAGGTGGGGGGTCAAGTGGGACCCACTCAAAAAACACCCCTACTTTCTCTGTGTACTGTGCCGTATGCTCCTTCCGTATACGGTCTCTCCCTCCCTCTCTGTCTCTCTCTCTCTCTCTCTCTCTAGTTTTTCTTTTTTCACAATTTTTTTTTCTGGCAGTAATTATCTCGATTATTTATTTCTATAGTTTTCATCAATGATGCATGGACACAAATACGACAACACAGACACGACACGATACGAACACTGTAATATAAAAAATCTCAAAATTTTAGGACACGATACGATTCTGACATGGTTATTAAAAAATATTTTATATTATATTATCTATTTATAATTTATTAAATTAAAATATATGAAAGATAAATAATAATATTTATCATTAAAACAAATACCTCTTAATTGGATTATAAGATTTAAAGATTAAAAAAATTATTTGTTATTTTTAGTATTTTCACTAAATTTTTTAAAATTTTAAAAAAGACCTTATTTAAACTTTGTAATATATCAAAAAAGCCCTAGCCGTGTGCGACACGTTCTTCAGCCATATCCGACACCGTGTCAGATTTTTTTCTTTTTTTTTAAATTTTCGGACACGTTTTTGCCGTGTCAGACACGTGTCGGGGTCGTATCCATATCCAACACTATACGAGGTCATTTTTAAGCGTGTCCGTGCATCATAGTTTTTCATAATTAGGGTGTTTTTTTATTGTTCCACACAGAAAAAGTTGTGTTTTTTTATTGTTCCACACAGAAAAATTTAAAGAGTTTTTTTTTTTTTTTTTGAAAGAAAAACAAGATCTTATAAATCAACCAAAGACTAGGCTTCAGCCTCAATTACATGCCTGATAAATTCCGGAATCACATTCATCTCATCCTCACAAAAGGATGAATGACGAGCCAATCGGTGAGCAACAATGTTTCCCGATCGCCGAACAAAAGAAAAGCTAATAGAAGTAAAACCCTTACCCACATGCTTGATGTACTCAACTAAGTTACCAATAGGTGAAAAGTCCTCAGCTGACCTATTTAGTGCCTGGATAAGAATGCTAGAATCCCCTTCAATTATAATGCAGTCCCAAGCCGCAGATTTAGCCATGTGCACTGCCTCCTTTGCCGCCAAACCTTCAGCAAAAAGGGCTGAGATAGGCATGCGGTAACGTTTTGAAGAACATGCAATACATTTCCCTTGCCAATCTCTAGCTACTACTCCAACTCCAATAGATTCGTCATCACCACTAACGTCGCCCCATCAAAATTCAATTTAATAACTCCTTGGGGTGGCTTGGTCCAAACCTCTGTATCCACTATAGAAGTACCCCTTGGGGGCCTACCTAATATGGGATTTGCCTCCTGGAAAGCCAAAAGTTGGGAACGCGCTGCTGTGAGTACTTCCAAAGGAGAAAGACATCAATTTTAATTTGACCTTATCCCATCAATTTTATTGTTTTCTTTCTTGTTTTACATTGTTTTGGATTGTGACAATATTTATTGTTGTTTTGTCTTTAATTTCAACATGTTTCCCTTTCTAGTTTTGAAGACGTTCCCATAAGATTATATTAGATTCGTTTCACGGTATTTATTATTTTAACCTTATTTTAACATATCTGTCATTTTACAAGAACCAAATAATATTTAATGTATTTTTTTCAATGAGTCATTAATATGGATGAAATTGCCAATTATAATTATGCGGAAGAACTTTAAACCTCAGATATTGTGAAATAAATGTAGGATATTCAATTGAATTGTGGATCATTTATTTTAATACATATTAGTTATATCCAATATTTTCATATATAAAAGTTTACATCTAATATTAATTTTCTTTTCCGTACAGGAAACTACTTTTAAAACTTGTCATTTTCTTAATTATATTTCTGCTTTTGATCTATATTTACTCCAAAACATTCATTACAAAATCGAAATTGAAGCTCAGTCCTTTTCAGAAATAAATGAAAGGTGGTGAAAGATGAGGGGAAAAAAGGCACATGAGATCCTCTATTTCAAATCGTATTTCATCTTCTATTCTAATTTATGAATATACGCCAAGTATAAAGATCTCAAACCAAATGTATAATTAAGGAAGCAACTTTATACACATGACATGGATATGAATTATAAAATAGGAGATGAAACATAATTTTAGAATAGAGGATCCTATAAAAAAAAAAGGGACCGGAGATTCCTAGACCCTTTTGCTTTAGAAAAATAAAATCACCCTTAGAAAATAATTACAAAACTCTTCCACATTTGTTTCTTAAAAATGAGGGGGCGTGGGGGGGGGGGGGGAAGTAATGATGATTTTGCTTTCTTTTACCGTACCACGTCAAAGCTTTTGTATTCATCCGTGAATATATTCGATTTCTAAACAATTAGTAAATACTAATTTCGTTTAACCTAGCACCATCAAATATGAAATATAGTCAATAGCAATCAGTATTGATCTATATTTTGAAGATATACATAACAAATGCATATAGGGGATTCGAATTCAAAATATAGAGTCACCCAACTATTTGAAAATAAGTTTGGAACGACACACATGATTGTTGATATGCTTGCAATTGTAGATCAATTAAAAAACTATTAACCGTAACTATTTAGCATATCGCTTATTTGTGTTTGCTTGTTTCTATTTAAAGTATAATTTAAAAGACAAGCAATTATTACTTAACTTTAAATATCATGCCCCCCTAATAGACTTGGCTTGCTTATTTCTTTAACCCTTCAATTATTACCCTTAAGAATCAACCCATCAAGATTAAGACAAGACCAATTGCACACTACGAGACTAAAGTGGAAATCAACCCTTTCTCCGAGTAATAAAATTTATTAAACAGATTAAAATTCTTAATATAATGGCCATATAAATGCCCCGACTTTTTCTGGTAAGTCTTTTCTTTTCTTTTTCTTTTTTCAAAGTATCGGATTTTTTTTATATTTTTTATAATACGCGTATATATCACTCATATATGCGCATTGTTAGCATTCCAACGACTAATTAATTAATGATACTCTTGATGTCTTCGAAAGCAAAGTAAATATTTATTAGGTCAAATGTCCACAAATTAAACGTATCAGAGCTTAAGGTTTACAAATCAGACAATTCTTTTTATTTTTATCTTTGAAAAATCGTACTTGACTCATGTAATTTTTTTGGGGAATAATCACATCTTCTCTTGAGATTTGCGGTAATATATTCAAACCCTCCAAGATTTGTAAAATTATAGAGATTATCTCCACCATCAACTTTTATTTTACAGCTACAGTCTCATTGAAATTTGTAGAGTCACAAATATTAGCCGACTGTTAATTTTGGTTTTATTGTTCATCTCCACAAAAAATCAACTAAAGAGTGATTTTTGTAATTATTCAAATTTAGGTGTGTTTAACTTTATTTACAAGGAGGCCGATGAGACCTTGTCTCAATATAAGGTGGAGGTTCCATAACCTTAAAATTATGAGTTCGGTTCCCCCTGAATTTTGATCCTTTTCTAGTTTGATATTAATTTGTTTTTACTGTATAATAATTTGTATTTTTTTGTTATTTGATCATAAATGATTGTTATAGTTTGTTTTTCATTTGAAATATTAGTACAGATTTTTTTTTTGATACAATCAAGTCGGGATACTTTATGGATGTCAATCGTAACGCCACAGACACACATATACTCACCTAAAGGGAAATCGGAGAGGACAAGAGGGTTCGATTCCTCGTAAATGCAGATATTTTTTTAGTTTGATACTAGTTTATTTCTACTGTATAGTTGTTTGTATTTTTGGGTATTTGATAATAATGATTGTAATGGCTTATTTTTCATTTGAAATATTAACAAAATTAATTTTTTTTTTACAATCAAACTAGGATACCTTATAGATATCAACTAGAGCGCTACACACACACACACACACACACACTCACCCAAAGGGAAATCTGAGAGGACAAGAGAGTTTGATTCCCCGTGAACAAGGACGAAGCCAGGAATTTGATTGGGGGAGTGAAATTTTTTCGAGATTATTAATTATTAAAATGTATAAATATAAGGGTTACATATAATATTAATATATAAAATAACAAAAGTCATCATATTTATGCGTATACAATCAATTTGAAGTGCTATAATAATAATAAAAAAACTGTTACAATCAAAAACAATATATAAAAATAACACCGAAAAAAAGCTATTTTCTGTTTCAAATAAAGCAAATACAGTGGATAATGAATTACTTTTAAAAAATGCTTAATAACGATATTTTTAACAATACTCAATAAAATTGACATCAACCCATTGTTAGGAATGTAAGCCCTAGAAAATCTAATTTGTAATTAAAATAATTGCATTTATTACAAGTTATGTGCATTTTTAATTCTATTAGATAGAATGATATTTGATAATGTATGATTATGATTTAAATGGAAGTGTTGTTTCATGAAAGACTTAAATTATAAAAAAAAATCAAACATCATCATGTTCGTAGTCGGTGATAAATTAATTTATTTGATAAGACTACAATATATTATAAACGATGACGTGTCTTTGTCATGGGAATGAAGATTCCATTTATAGTATGTTGGTGTTCGTCAAAGAAATTGGAACACTGAACAGAAACAATTGAATTATTCTTTTTAAAATACTATCTTAAGAAGAATAATTCATGATCATTGACTCTAAATCCAAATAATATTGCGACTTTAGGTATTTAGTGTTAGTCACTTTGGTGTACTCAGAGGTGAGGTCCTTAAAAGGGCTAATATACCTTGTACGTTGAGTGATTGCATCAAATGTGCTAAAGAAGAATATTTGATGGAATCTATAATTATATAGATATCCCCTAAAATTGATTTGCAAAATGTTCAAATTAATTCTGAAAACTTTGGCCAAAGTATTTTTCGAGTGAAGTGTCACCGAAATTACATGAAATATTTGATTTTTCATGTGGAATATTTGAACAAAGGCAAATCGGAAATTTAGGATAAGATGTGAGAATAAATCTGATAGTAATTTTGATTTTACTCTCACGGATATCTCATGGAGGGGTGAAAACAGAAATAATTTATTTAGGAGTTAATCAGTAATTCGAATTAATTTTAAAGTGCAACAATATTTATTTAGTGGACATAAATATTGTTAAACGGTAATCCAATGTTGTCATGGGATGATAATTGATTTGGACCCGTTTGGAGCTAAAATTAATTATTCATAAGGTCCCTTTGCAAACCTCTAAGAAAGCTCAGTCAGAAAAAGAAAAGATTTAATTATCCATATGATGGAAATAATTAAAAGTTGGGGAGAAAATTAAAGGGTGACGTGGAGATAACACGGCATGTGGCCACGATCGAGTTAGCATAGAGCTAACTCAGTAAGCGTGTGTACGTCACCTGCCAGGCAAGGTGAGGCACACGCCAGGCAAGGTGAAGCATGCGCCAGGCAAGGTCAATCACGCACGTAGGGTTGGCGCGTGTGTTACATGCGTTTGACACACGTATTAAATAATGTGTTGGTCACATGAAAGCATATAGAATGCATTGAAGAGTGCATGCAGAGACACACATGCAGCGTTCCAAGCGCGTGAAAGCGTTGAAGGGCGCGTGCTTTGCACACACCGGACACATGTCGCATTCTGGTTGATTTCGAAACCCCAATCTTTTTCCCACTTTCAACTATAAATAGGATCATTGGAAATTATTTCCGACACACCAAGGAAAAGAAAACAACTATTCTTTAATATTCCATGAGTTGGAGAAATTAAAGAATAATACTACTCTTGAATAGAACTTTTCTTTTGAGAAAATTTATTTTCTTGGTTAAATATTTTATTCAGAGCCCACGCTCCGGAGCGTCTGAGGTATTGCGGAGAAGGCGTTAGTGAAAACTAATCAACATTTTATTTCCGCATAATTTTTCAAGGTTGGTAATTTATAAGCTTTCTAGACTTTTATTGAAATATTAGTTGAATAGTTTAACTAGTTATTTCTTGCTATTCCATAATATATATTAGTGAAATTAAAATTATTTTATTGCATGCTTGTACTAGAGATACGCTCTTGTATTTTTTTGCATTAAAATATTTTGGTTTTGAATCATTATATGGCTATTTTTCCAACACCCATATAATGATATATAATCAAAACTCAATCCACATAATGATATATAATCAAAACTCAATCCACATAATGATATATAATCAAAACTGAAAAAGTAATAGACATAAACTCACATAATGATATATAATCAAAACTCAAATTAAGAGTATTAAAATAGATTTTTGTCTCTGTGTTTGTCCTCACAATCAAAAATATATTCAAAGCTCAAAAAATATCTTTTCTTTTTGTCTCCGCCATCACATTCCCCAAATCACTCCCAGTTAAATATGAAGCGTCAAATTAGTAAGATTCATTCAAGTTTAATAGCCTAATAAATAAACATAAAGATTCATTAAGTTTAGTATTGAACAACTATTAAGATTCATATTAACAATTCTAAGATTCAAATATTTATGACTCTACACAAAAATCAATTACAAGGAAAAACAAATAAAAAAATGTTTAAATTCCAAAATTAATACGCAATACCTTCTTGTATGTTGGTTTTGAAGAAAAAATTGAATATTGTAGGGTTTGTGAGAGAAGAAAAATTTTAATAGGATTTTTGATTTTTAATTGAGATAGAAGAAAGAAGTATAATCTAATAGAATTTTTAGTATTTTAATTTGAAGAGAGTAAAGAAAACGAGAGGAAAGAGAAAGGGAGAGAATTTAATTAATATGGTAAATGAGATTAGGCAAAAATAAAATAGAGTAGAGAAAATTAAAAATTTTATTATATAACTTATATAAAAATTAAAAATTTATTTTAGGGGGGCGAAATTTTAAAATTCTAACAAATATATATACTAAAAAATGAATTTCTAAAAAATTGAGGGGGGGGGGGGGTGACCGCCACCACCAGACCCCCCCTCCCCCGGCTCCATCACTGCCTGTGAATGCTTATATTTTTTAATTTGATACTAGTTTGTTTCTACTGTATAGTAATTTGTATTTTTTGTTATTTGATCATAAATGATTGTAATAGTTTGTTCTTCATTTAGTAGTTTGTATTTTTTTTTTTTGTTATTTGATCATAAATGTTAAAATTTGAAATATATGATAACATTTTAAATATATTGAGAGATATACTTTAGAAAGAATAATGAAGGAAAGCAAGTTATAGTAAGAGTAATGGAATGAAAGTTTGTTGTGTATTTTCATCATTGAGAGAGCACTATATATACACATTTCAAGAGCACAATCATCACTGAGATCCACTGTCAATAGGATTTGATAGAAGAAATAAAATATACATATTATATAAAAAAGATATACAAAATCAAGAAATATATGAAAATATATTTCTTAATAATACACGATTGTAATAGTTTATTCTTCATTTGAATTATTAGTAAACCTTCTCCTGGAGTACATTTGATATATCCAAGAATTCACATAGCAGCATCCCAATGAGGTTTTCAAGGCTCATGCATGAATTGGCTTAGTGTTCAAACCAAATAGACTATGTCAGGCCTTGTGATAGTAAGGTCAATCAATCTGCCGACGAGTCTTCTGCATTGAATTGGATTATTAAGCAATTCCCCATCTGTCAGGGTGAGTTTCAAATTTTGTTCAATTGGAAATTTGTCTGGACGTGCACCTGACAGTCTTGAATCTAGCAAAGTGTTTAAGGCATACTTTCTTTAAGACATGAAAATACCTTTCTTGGAGCGAGATAACTTAATCTCCAAAAAATATTTCAAGTCTCTGAGATCTTTGATATGGAAGCAAAAGGAAATCTTTGAGATGTTTCATCTCTTGGAGATCATTTCCTTACAGAAGTATATTATCAATATAGATAAGAACTACAATAAGTGATGTACCCTGAGCTTTAACAAAAAGAGAGTAATCAATCAATATAGATAATTACTATAGTAAGTGATGTAGCCTGAGCTTTAACGAAAAGAAAGTAATCACTCTTTTATTGTTCATAACTAGCCTTCTGAATAGTGTTTGAAAAAAATGAAAAACTAGTTTCTTGAAGCTTGTTTGAGGCCATGGAGTGATTTGTTAAGCCGACACACAATATGCTCCCCTTGTTGGCAAAGACCAAGTGGAGGGTCCATGTATACTTTCTGATGCAACTCTCCATGTAGAAAAGCATGGCAAAGAAGAGTTGTAAGTTTGGCAGTAGAAGAAAATGTCTTCCTATAGTTCCCTATAGTCAACTCCTTCAAACTGAGTATATTCTTTGGTAACGAGATGAGCCTTACAACGCTCAACAGTTCCATCAGGTGGGTATTTAATCTTGTATACCCATTTGCAACCAATAGGCTTATGCCCAGCCAGAAGAGGAACTAAGCTCCATGTATTATTCCGCTCCAATGCTTTTAGTAGTAGATTCATTGCTCACTACAAACGTGGATCTAGGATAGCTTGAATATAATAGTGAGGTTCTATGTGGCCAGTAATGTTAGCTAAAAATGTACAATGGCTAGAAGAGATATGAGAATAAAAGATAAAATGAGAAAGAGAATATCGAGTGCCTAATTCAGAACCTAGTATCGAGGTAGAATGATTAGTTTGTGCAGACAGTATGTAGTTTATACGCTATGCTGGAGGTTGTTTACGATGAGTATACTGCCGAATGGGAGGAGCAGAAAGAGTTGGTGAATTTGAAGTGTCGGAATACGTACAGTTGGCTCAATAGGAGGTGAGATAGTAGAAGGGGATGTAGAATTTGAAGAAATTTCAATAGTATAAAGTGAGTGTGTAGGTGATAAGGGCTATTGTCTATTAGGCAACTTGATTTGTTAGGAGTTATTGGATGGGATAACTGTGGAAGAAAGTTGCATAGAAGGCAAGTTTTCCATGATGTCAAAAGAACTATAACGTAACGTGAGAGCAGGATCGGATGTAGTTGAAGCAAAAGAAAAGTTAGTTCACAAAATTTGACATCACAACTTACAAAAAACTCCTTAGTCTCCAAATTATAAAGTTTGTAAACTTTTTGACCAGTGGGATATCCAACAAAGACACAACTTTTAGTATAGGGGTCAAATTTTTGAGTAGGATGCACAACTGTAGCATAACATAGACAACCAAAAACTTTCAAATGATCAAGCGATGGTCTGCAATTGTATAGCAACTCAAATGGTGTTTTGTTAGATAATAATGGTAAAGGCAAGCAATTCATAACATATATAGCTATTAAACACATTCACCCTAAAAAGTAAAAGGTAGATGAGATTGAAAGAGTGATGCACATGCAATGGTAAGAATATGACGGTGTTTGCGTTCGACAACTCCATTTTGTTGTGGAGTATAAACATATACTACTAGAAAAATGATGATTTTACGTCGGAATTTGCAACCGATTTTTGGTGAAAATCGGTCACAAAACACTTTTGCCAACGCATTTGCGACCGACTAGAATTGGTGGCCAAAAAAAACCCCGTCGCAAAATTTGATACCAAGTTTGCGATTGATTTGGCTGTCGAAATGGGAAAGTCGCAAAAGATGCTGACGTGGAGCGTGTGTGACGATGTTTGTGACTAACTAAGTTGATCGCAAAATTGGTAAAATTTTTTAGTATTTGCGACCAACGTCGTCCGTCACAACTTTAGTCACTTAGAAAAAAAAAAAAAGGAAAGGTGGTCACATACTCCAACCACTAGAACCCAGCCCCCCCAACCACCACCACCCCCACGCGCCCGCTCGCCCACGTACACGCCAACCCAACTAAAATAAATCATATTTTTTGTGCCTAACAAGATTTGAACCCTCGACATCAAGGTTGCAAAATGGAGCCACTTGAACTTTTGGTGTACAAAATTGTTTTTTTTATACCTAATATATATTTATACTATATTTTAAATTTAAATTATATCACTAAATTTCATTAATTTTACCAATTTTTTATTTATTTATTAATTTTTATAATTTATTATCCAACTATTTTTTTTTAAAATTAAAAACATTTACCTTTGACTTTATCAAAATTAACACCTTAAAAACATTTATTTAAACAATTTCAAATGTTAATTTTATTTCCGTATTGAATAATAACACCCAATCAATTTAAATATATAAGTCAAATATTTGAATTTATTTTATTGAAATTAGTTATTTGTTATACGAATAACTAATCAAATTAGTGATTTTTTCATTAAATATATAAATCAAATATTTGTAGTTTGATTAATTAATTCAACTGGTCAATTAATACACATATAATCATATCAATTATATTTTAAAATCAAAAACATTTACCTTTGACTTTATCAAAATTAATACCTTAAATACATTTATTTAAACAATTTCAAATATTAATTTTATTTTCCTATTGAGTAAAATGAATAATAACACTCAATCAATTTAAATATATAAGTCAAATATTTGAATTTATTTTATTGAAATTAGTTATTCGTTCTCCAAATAGCTAATCAAATTAGTGATCTTTCATTAAATATACAAATCAAATATTTGTTTTTAAAACGTATATATAAATGAGCACTACATGTATATACATATATTTAATCAAACTTATATTAATATCAGTAGGCATCTCAAAGTACGCATTCTACAAAGTACGAATTTTATTAATAAATTCAACTATGTAATACATTTACTAAGTATGCCATTGAATAACTGCCTTGATGTGTCAATACAATATTGTCTTTTTTGCTTTTTTTTTTTTTCACATTATCTCTCTCTCCTATTTTTTATCTATTCAAATTCAACCTTGTTTTTTTTTCATTTTACATTCTCAATATATTCTGTTGCTTTTATCTCATATCATACTATTTAATATTTTTTAGTTCTCATATTCAATTATTTGTCTATTAATCATATAATTTTGTTTTGTTTTAAATAAATTACTTTACTTTTCACTTGTAATAGAATTAAATAGTAAAAAGTACTCATATATAAAATTCAAAAAAATGATGATTTAATTTATTAAAATTTAAATAATAATTAAATAATATATATATATATATATATGCACAAATAACTAGTACTAATTATTAACATATATATATATATATATCTTTCATTCATTATTTCATAGTACTCGAATGATTGACACTTTTAAATTTATAACATTAGTCATACAGATCAAAAACCAAATTTTTCAAAAAAAAAAAAAAAAGAACCATAGAAGTGGGATCTAAATTGATAGGTGGCCAAATTTTTTTTTAAAAAAAAATTAAAATAAAACTTTTACGATGGGCAAAATCGGGCACAAAAATGGTCAACAATGCAAAAGAACTTTGTGACCGAAAAAGTTGGTCGCAAGAACGACGATGAATATTGCAACTGATAACGTCGGTCGCAAATCTTGCTTACCACTTTTGCAACGGATTACGTCGCAAAGTCGCTCCAAACTTTTTTCCGCATGGCGCGAAATTTGAGACTGAATTATTGTTTTTGCAACTGATTTAATCCGTCACGAAAATTTAGTCCAAAAATTTGCTCATTTTTGCTAAAAATTTGTGGCAAATGTGGTCTCAAATTGTGACCGATTTTTCAGTTGCAAATTACAGTTTTTCTAGTAGTTATAAGTGCGTTGATATTCGATCTCATTATTTTGAAAGAAATTTCGTATGTATTTGAACTCAAAACCATTTTCTATCTAACAACTTTTATTGATGCCTGAAATTCAGTGTATACAAAAGTAATAAAAGATTGTAAAGTATTTTGAGTTTTAGATTTGTGTTAGATAAGAAAAACCCATGTGCATCTCATGGAGTCATCCACACTAGCGAGAAAAAAAATGCTCTTGAATGTGTGGGAAATTTGTGATGGCCCTAAATATCACAATGTAACAAATGAAAATGAGCATGTATGGATCTTAAACTTAAAGAAAATGAAAGTCTTGTTTGTTTAGCCAAAGGGCAAACACTACAATTATTTTTCAAAGAAATATCATTTGAAGGGAGTAATGGAGATATTAATTTGAGACGAAAAGGTGACGGATATCTAAGTCAAATGTGCCATAAGTTTAGAGGCTAAGAAACTTGACAAGAGACATGTAATATAGACCACCATATTGTTTACCTGAGCTAATTATCTTCCCTGTAGCCAAGTCCTGCAAGACATAAAAAAAAAATGGGGAAAAAAAAATGGCACAACAATTTAAAGAAGTGGCAAGCTTGCTTATAGACAATAGATTTAAGCAAAAAGAATGAACATATAAAACATTATCTAAGGTGACATCAGAATTGAATGGTACAATGCCCATATAAGTGATTGAAGCAAAAGAACCAATAGGCTAATTAACAACTGGTGTTTGCAATGATTTAGTATGCGTGAAAAGTGTGGAATTAGAAGTTATGGGATTAGTTGCTCTGCTATCCAAAATCAAAGATTTTGTAAATAAATAATTAATTGAAGCATTAAAAAAAATAGACCGACCTGCTACTTAACATAAACATTTTTGTTACCAAGAATATCATTTGAATTTATAATAGAAAAGGCATGAACAAATTGTTGGAGTTGCTCTGCAAAGAATCCATATTGAGAATTCAACAAGTCTCGAGATTGGCTGGGGTGATCTGAATGGTGAATGAAGTATGGATTTGATAGATTCATACTAGAAATATTGATGTTGTTGAAATGTTTGGGTTGGAAATTTTCTCATAATGTTTGATTTTTTACAAGGCATGACTCTGATATCATGTTGAAATTTGAAATATATAATACCATCTTAAATATAATGAGAAATATATTTTAGAAAGAATAATGAGACAAAGCAAGTTATAGGAAGAGTAATGGAATGAAAGTTTGTTGTGTATTTTTATCATTGAAAGAGCACTATGTATACACATTACAAGAGGACAATTAGTGTTGAGATCCACTATCAGTGGGATTTGATAGAACCTATTCTAGAAATACACACACACACACACATGATATAAAAAATATATACAAAATCAAAAAATATATGAAAAGATATTTCTTAAATATATACAAATTCAAGAAATATATTAAAAGATATTTCTTAATAATAAATGATTGTAATAGTTTGTTTTTCATTTTAATTGTTAGTATAGTTATTTTTTTTTCATACAATTAACTTGGGGCACTCTATAAATATCAATTTTTTTTAAGACAATTAAATCGAGACACCATATAGATATCAATTAAAACACTACACACACACACACACACACATAATCACCCAAATGGAAAGGAGACACGATAATAGAATTTGAGCCCAGGACCCTAATGGTACCAAATTGAAACCCCTAGCATTGGACTACAATCTAAGTAACAAAATATTAGTACAATTATAATAAAGGTTAATTGCATCTACACCCCTTACGAGTTTACGAAATTCCCAACATTACCCCTCTTAGATGAAAAATTACACATACATCCCCTTCAAAATATTAAAATTACAGATGCACCCTTTTTCGGTACGATTTCGGAGAAAAGTGATGATGTCAGCCAAAAATTTATGTGATCTGACTATTTTACCCTTTGTAATTTTGCAAACTTAGAAGGGGGCTGTATGTAATTTTTAAAGTAGAGAAGAGGTGTATGTTTAATTTTTTATGAAAGTAATTAACCGTTATATTTTAAAATTTGACTGTTGAAAATTTAAAAATGACAGTTTATGATTGTTTTTGACTAAAGTGATGACGTCAACCAAAAATTTGTGTAATCTGACTATTTTACCCTTGGTAATTTTGCAAACTTAAAAGGGGGTTGTATGTAATTTTTAAAGTAGAGAGGGGGTGTATGTTTAATTTTTATGAAAGTAATTAACTGTTACATTTTCAAAATTTGACTGTTGAAAATTTAAAAATGACAATTTATGACTGTTTTTGACTATTAAAGCTGCTCTTCTATATATATATATATATATATATATCACTATTACAACTTTATTTGACATGAATTTAATTTAAAGTGTATATATATATATGCCTTTTCTTTTTTTTTCGCTATTCTTATAGGTTGCGTTTGGTATGGGTTTATGTACAGGATTATATGTGTATCCCACTTATAATTATGTTTTGTAGATTTTTTTTAGCCCTTTATAAAGCATACGTCTGGTTTCTTATCCACCCATTTACGGGATAGCCCATTTCACTATGGGGATGGAATGTGTAATCCACTTGATTTGGATTGGATTGATAAAAGTTGTAATATATTGTATTACACTTAAATATATATGATGTGACTTAAATTAAAAGGTTTTTCGTGATTTGCTTCAAATCCATATGGGAAAAAGAATACTAACAAACATAATTTGAAGGATATATCATGAAATAATACTTACAACCAAATATATTAATGCAATGGATTGATAATAAATTTATAGCATATTTATCCAATGATTTTATTATCACACACAATCCTATACTACTACCAAATGCAACCCTAGTGTCTTATGTTGAAATACAAGAAGGATAGATGCCAAATAAAAAAAAAATCAATTCGGCTTGAAAACAAGCATTGTGATAGTGGATACGAATGAAAATCGTAGTGATTGTAGTATTATTGTCCAACTCATAGGTACTCCCATTGGTGTCTTCTCTATTTGCATAAAGAAGAAGAGGCTTCAAATGGTGTCACATGAATGAATGAGGCCGTAACATATCCTTGTTAAGAAGCTCTATCCAAAGATGCTTGTAGGGTAACATTGTGCCAAAGCTTCTGGCGTTTAACCTCATATTGTTTGCTATTTATTATTTTTTCAAATTGGTAAATCTATCATTAGCTAATTAGTATTATTATTGTATATTTTTCTGTCAATAATATAGTATCTTTAATATTTTCATATAGCTTTGGTAAGTTTTTTTGTATGTATTGTTTTCAATTGTGAATGTGTGATTTCAGTTGGATATTCAAAAAAAGACTTGATTTTTTACACACCTCTTTTGGCAAACCTCTATTACATAATATATACAAAATATTCAAGTTACAAGAGCTATATGGAAGTAAGAAAAATATAATATCATTGACAACATATGAAAATAGGAAGGATACAATATTTTTCAACAAATTAAAGCGTATAATAATAATTCTAATTAGTTAGAGTTAGACTTAACAATATAACAAAGTAGATAAATAGCAAATAATATGATGTTAAATGCCATATGTTTTGGCACAATTTTGCCTCCATAAACATATTTAGCTGGAGTTTCTCAACAAGTATGTGTTACGGCATCATTCATTCGCATGGCACCATGTGAAGCCTCTTTTTTTTTTCCATTCAAATAGGGTAGACACTAATGATGATATCATGAGTTGAGTAATACCATAATTACCACAATTGTCATTCATATTCGTTATTATAATGTTCCGTTGTAAGCCAAATTGATTTTTTTGCTCTTGTATTTCAACCATGTCTATTAGAAGAATGACTAGAATAAGTCACATTCATGTAATCTAAACTAAATATATGTCAAATAAAGTTATAATGGTGCATTTTTATATAGAGATAGAGGCAGGGGGGGGGGGGGGAGAGAGTGAGAGAGAGAGAGAGGGGCAACTTTAATAGTCAAAAAACAATCATAAATGTTCATTTTTAAATTTTCAACAGTCAAATTTTAAAATTATAATGGTTAATTACTTTCATAAAAAATTAAACATACACCCCCTCTCTAATTTAAAAATTACATACAATCCCCTTTTAAGTTTGCAAAATTACCAAGGGTAAAATAATCAAATCACATAAATTTTTGGTTGACGTCATCACTTTTTCGTCAGAACCGTACTGGAAGGGCGTACATCTGTAATTTTAATATTTTAAAAGGAGCGTATGTGTAATTGTTCATCTAAAAGGAGTACTATTAAAAATTTCATAAATTCGTAGGGAGTGTAGATATAATTAACCCTTATAATAAACCATGTATGTAATACCCTGATTTCTATTAAACCAAAAAACCTCTATTTACAAAGAGTTGTTATCACAATTATCGCAAACTTGTTTTCAATAAATCGAGGGCCAAAAATAATTTCAAATTGTAATATATTTGCCACGTACCAACACATTTCACGAGGCATGCACACTACAGAGCCATGATACCCTATGCATTTAATTAATTAAAGCCCGTACATAGCCGTGGCCACTTGTACATAGCATCATTTCATTTTTAATTAAATTGTATAACAGTAATTACATTATTATTTAATTACTCATACCCATATCACCAAATAGATTAATATAACTAAACATTTTTTGGCACTTTACAGTCCACGATGCATTATCATAATGTGTGGCGTGAATTAAGCACTTTCTAGTATCAATACTATCTCTAATCTCTATATATCAAAAGGTGTAACAAAGACTTAAATTTTAGTCACTGTAGTAAGATATTAAATTAGTTTGCTTAGGATTGATTGTCCTAGTGGCCGTATAGTGCAAATTCAAGGATGATATCATTTTCAGCCCGAATTCTATAATGACATGCATTTTGCCTTTATTGAGTATTAGTTTGTTTATATGCGAGTATTAATTATAAATAACGTAATAATTTATTTTTGATTGAATACGTTCATGCAATCAAGTGAAATGTATTCGGCTATTTTTATAAACTTGTACAAAATTTGTATTATTTAACAAATACTTAATTTTACTCCTTTTATATATTCAATTAATTTGTTGAGGAGTTATTGCCGTAGCAGTGAAGTGCAGATTCGAGGATGATACAGTTTTAAGTTCCATTTTGTTAAGGGTATGATGATGCTCAAATCTGTTCCTCAACATGGAGGCCTAACTCTTCAAGGTTATCCTGCACCTTGATATGATCGGTTTTGCCATTTGATAAAAAGGTGATTCGGAAGGTGAGAGCGGGATTGGAGCTTAAAGTTTGCCAAGTCTCTAAATTTCTTACGATGTGAGACAAGAATATGATATCAAAGGAGGGTCTAATGGATCCCTCATAAAAACAAGAGTGCCGAGGGCACTGCATCCACCTGGATTGCCTTGAAACACCCAAGAAACGGAGCATCCTCGAGGAATGCCAAGATACTCGATGACAGGAATCATGAGGTCCTTTAGGAGCCAAACCGAAAAGGTGGCTGCCAACCTTTTAGAGGATCTAACTAACCCTTGACACATAAGGACAACCGTTGCCACCAAACATGGCCTGGCAACGTGCAGACATCCTTGCTAGTCCTAGGAACCGTTAATGCCATCTCTTAAGTGATATCTCCAGCATTAAATGCATGAGAGTTGTCATAGTGAGGGGTCAAGCTCCATTTAATGGAAGTATGGCAAGCTGTCAAGAGGGAGGTTCGAAAAAGACAATACATGTCCACATGAACTCTAGCTGTCAATCAAGAGATTTGCTCCTATCGACCAAGTGAAATCATTGTCCCTTTTATATAAGTAGGCTCCCGCCTCACCACGAAAGGTATCTCATCCATCTCACATCAATAATTGTATTACACTATTCATCTTCTCCTTTCTCTTTCTCCAATATTCAAGCCTTACTATTTTGAGCATCAGAGAGCCTATTTTGGGACAAAATCGGCTAATTTCATGTGTGTTCAATCCATTTCGAGAGACGGACCGCCAACAATTAACAACCGGAGCTTGAGATTCTGCCATGCGTCCAACCAAAAATATTATATATTATATGTTATATTTTATTTTCTATTATTTTAAAAAATCTTGATGTTTATATTTATATTTATTTTATTATTTATATTTTTTACATTTATCTGTTATTGTCTTTTATAATGTTTAATTTGAGCTCGATCTCTTCTTCTCTATTTTGAGCTCAAGCCATGAAATATAAACTCGATGAATTTGAATATATGTGGATCTAAACGAATTGATTTTGAGTTGTGTTTGAAAAAAATTGTAGTCTCAGAGTTACAGAATATGAGTCCGATCTCAAATTCGAACCATGAAATATAAACTTGGTGAATTTGAACTCAAGTTCGAGCTCATAAACTAAATCTCGAGCCGGCAAATATTTTCAAGCTCAACTCGAATTCAACTCGTTTGACTCTTAAATTATATCATGAACTCTTGCAATCTATTGAATGTATTAGTTTTGATCTACAGTATGACATTTTGCACTTTATTGAACATTAGTTTATTTATATGTGATAATTGGTTGGAGATAACGCAATAATTTATTTTTAACCCGATATATAATGCAACCGATTGAAGTACAATAGATTGGTTTTTTTAATAAGTATACATATTAAAATAATTAACTGGTAAGAAAATCACCTGAAAATCATGAACTTGACACTTACAGACCCACATATGCATGTTAGTGATCGTTCAACAACCTGATTTTGAAATAATCACGCAATTACGTTCACATTTTTTCCTCAAGAATCGAGATGACTCTTATAAAAAGTATGATTTTATTAAACTGAAAAACAATTGAAGAAAGATCATATATATATATATAAAATATATATATATATTTAATTCCATGATGACTCAGGTCATCAACTGCCAACCGATTTTATTGTACCACCCGGAGGACATTTTTGTCATTTACTTATAATATACATACATACATATATATATATATATATATATAGAGAGAGAGAGAGAGAGAGAGAGAGAGAGAGAGAGAGATTTCTTATATAGATTTGAAAAATAAATAATGGAGAGGCCCATGTGCAAACCCGGTTCCCATACGGTAAGGTACGGCCGGATTTTTGTTTTTAAAATGTCGGTTAGGTTCGAGGGGAATATCAATCTTATTTGATTAAATCTTATTTTTCCTTTTTAAAAATAACTGTTTAATTTAAATATTTTTAATTTGTTTATTAGTATTAATTAGTTATCACACATGATCATGGGCAGGGTTAAATGAGCATGTTGCAAGCATTTGAGTCTATATGATTGTAGTTAACTCAAAATAATAAAGTTGAAATTCTTGAAATTATGCACTTTTGTGTTGAAGGGTCTACCTGAATATCGATACATAACATGTGAATGAACAATTTTGTTTTTTTTATCGAATTGCCTATTGATTTAGTAGGATAAAGTATTAGATTCTTTTAAACAAGGTTCAAGGCTTGAATCTTGGACTTGTAAATGGAGTAATTGAGTTGCGAGAAACATCTCCATATTTAGCAGCTACAATTCTCAAATTTGAATTAATCAGCCAGTGAATCAAAATTTAGGTGGTTGAAACCAATATATATATATATATATATAACTCTTTTTATTAAATTGTTGAAGTCTTTGGGAAAAAAAAAAACAAAGATGAATTTTGAGAGGCTGAGGTGTTTTCAAGCCCACCCTTTTTTTTTTCATTTCCGAAAAATAAAAAAAGTTCTTAAAAATGGGCAACCAATCATAAGAAGGCAAAATGCAATGGCAGTAAAACCACTTGATCACTAATCATGATTATAAACTCAAAAAGATATATAGTTTATTAAAGCCTGTAAGTGGCGAAAAAATAATATTTAGTAGCTAATAAACTTCTTAAACGAAAACCTAACTTAGTTTCTAAGATCTAACAAAATTTAATTATTAACTACTGATAACAAAATGTACATAATAATTTCTCAGTGCTAACACCAACTTAAAAGCCTTTATAACTTGTAGCCAACAATAGCTGACCTAGCTTTAAAAACATCATGTATAAGATTTCAAATCTTATAGACCTAAACATATTTGATGATTTAAAAGAAACTTTATAACACTAGGTTCCAACCTCGTTGAGGACATAGAACTTTCTGATTATCTAGGGTATTGTGGCTAACTGTGGTTAGCCTATAATGCCTTGTTCGATAAGGGGTGGAACTTAATTCACTAGTGCATTGATGGTGGGACAATGATGACGAAGTTGGGCTTAATTCCAGCGAGATTTAGCGATGAGAACCTTTTGTGACAAATAAATTCTCTTAATTGAGAAAGTCATATTGAATCTCCCAACCTAGCCTTTTAGTTATGAACAAAATAAATAAAATAAACTTATGGGAGCATCTTCTCAACCACACCAGGATGCCAAATTGATTATTTTGTTCCATGCCAAAAGTTAGGTGGTCGCAAAAGGCTTGCTTATGCCACATTATGCAAACAAATACAAACAAAATTAACTGAAACGTGAGGCTTAAAGAAAGTGGTGGTTGGGGGTAGAACAAGATTGGTTTTATTACAAGAGGATATACTGTCACCTAGCTCATATTTGTACACTGCAAGAACATGGCTGATGATGGACAATCACGTGTGTTGTTCTATGTTTGTTTTGTAGAGGGAGGATGGCTTTTTCCTAGATTTTTAATTTTTGGGTGGTCCTAAAATAGGTGATATTACCCTCCACACCCCCCCCCCCCCGAGTTTATATTAAATTATTAACACACCAAAATTGTTGGTCCAACTCGAAAACCTCTTGTATAAATTCGGTGTTGGAGCCTCATATATGGTCTAAATGATTTAGGTTGTGTTATATTATTTGTGTTGATTTTTTTAAGTGAATAAGAATTAGACATAATTTAAATCATTTGGTGCATTTGTATAGCCCACACCAAGAATTTTTCCTCCAACGCTATGTTTTTACTTATATAAACGCTAGCGAAAAAGGTTTTGGCAACACAACATTGCAGCTTCGTGTTACATTTCCCTAATAATGTATATATATATATGTATATATATGTAAGTATACGCATACTCTGACCTCTATTAGGTGAATTGCATACAAAACTTAGCCACCATCCATTCGATAAATGCCTTATTAGTATTGTATGTTTGATTTGAGGACGTGAATTTCGGAGCAAGTGATGTTTGGCTATCTTGATCTCAATTAAAACGTTATTAGTTTATCTTGTAATGAAGGACAAACGAGTAAACAAACCATCCAAATCCAAAATGCTTCCCCAAACTCACCTCCCATGTGAGTTTCTTATAAGCCAATTTTGGGAAGTTGGAGTGCGAGCCGCATTTGGCTAGAAATGCAAACTTAAACGTATCAAATTAACGTTTACAAGGAGTTGAAAATATCACTAATACATACAGGTCAAACATATCCATAAACAATCCCACAAGTGTCTTCATTGTGAGCAAATGTTTGTGGAAAGAAATAGTTGTTTTCAATTGTTGTCTTATTTTCTTGCGTGAGAGGGTATGAAATGATTTCATTTTCTTCTTCATTTTCCATTTCCTAATAAAAAAGTCATCATATGTTGGTTGAAAAAAATAAAAATTCCCATGTTCCAACAATGTTAATTGTTTAATGGGTTGGTTATTTGATTTTATCTTCAGCCCATTAGTCGAGAGCCACCACACAACTACTGCGGTAATCATTACTCGAGCGAAGAAATAACAAAGGTATTCAAAATTTCCCTTGTTGAAAATCCATGTATAATGCAAGTCATGATGTGAGGGTGAGTATATTGGCTAATCTCAAATAATTGATAGATAGAGTGAGCGAGTGAGAGAATAGAGATGAAAAGTCCCTTTCTTGGATACTATCGTGTTAGAAAAATTCAAGGAAAGAAATATATATATATATATATATATATTAATTTTTTATTTCTTATTTATTTGTTAATTTTATAATTCTAACCTTATTTTAAGCTATTTTATTATAAAGAATTTAATAAAATGCTTACATTACAAATAACTAAAAAATATATAATAATGTGTAGCATCTACTAAATATTTTAATTTGATATTCATAATTTAAATATATAATTAAATTATATTTTAGTTTTTTTAGTTTGCACACTCAAAGTCATTGAGTGTGCTCCACCATCTAGTATATGGTTATGCTAGGATCCCAAATTAGTGATGCACTTAATCAATTATGGACTACTGCATATTGATAATATGAATAATTAAATTAGAAATAAAATCAGGGGGTGCATGTACACGGCCTGAATTATACGTAGCTCCACCATTGCATACATACATACGTATATATATATACATGTAAATATCTAAATTTTGGAACAAAAAAACTTACATTATAAGCTGGCAAACCCGTGTGTAGGGTGTGATTTGTGATGGCCCAGCAACTGCCAGCCCAAATCTCTGAACATGCTGGGACAAACTCACCCACAATATCACACACTACAATAAATTGCATGAAAAAATATACAATAATGAATACAGTTGAAGCCTGAGGAAATCATTTTTCAATAATTCTTTCTTTTCACCTCAACCAATGAGAAATTCTAGTTCAGGACAGAGAACTATCTCCAATTAGATCAATGAGAAAACATAATCTCCTAAATTAGTTCATGATAGACCCAAATCATTCGAGTGTATGTTATTGATACAACTACAGCTAGATCATGGGCGCAGGTGTCATTTCAGTAAAACAGGAACCACAAAAGGCATCTCAACAAAATATTCCAGTACAGGCTCTTGGTACAAATCAAGTGAGTACACCAAATAATCCATTCATTTCAGTCTATCCGTGGCCTATGTTATCTATTGTGTCGATGGATCGATAAGAGATGTATCGTTTTTTAACATAATTCCAGTATGAAACAGGATGTATCTCACTTTCATGTAACGACCAAAACACTTAAAAGCGCGATTCTTGGATTAATTGAAAAAAGAAGAGGAGAAACCATGGCTCATGTCTTGAGAGCTTAGAGGGTGGGTGAGATGCGTATGCCCAGATTTTGTTTTGTTTACATACATCGGAAGCAACTGATGATAAGAATATCATACCCGTCGCCTAGTTCTTTGTGTAATCAACTCCTTCCATTTGCTGAGAGAATTGGCAGTTGCTTAACTTAGGATATGCGACAAATGACTTGAAAGGAGCCTAGACATCAGCACAAGAAACCAATTTAGCATAAGAGCCAAGACACTGATGCCACAAAACTAACAAATAGGGTACAATGTACACCCGAAAACAAATACCAAACAATAAGTAGCTTCAGAAGCTGGGACAAATTAAAAAAATGTGTGTATATATATATATATAGACACACACACACACACACACACACACACACACATATATATGTATAGAGAGAGAGAGAGAGAGAGAGAGAGGATTTTTAGCAAGGGCAGTTCTGCTAAACAAGTGGATTCGATATATCTCAGTTCACAGGCATCTGGTGTGGCTGAATTTTATAGCTAATTGAAAATATCGAACTTCAGTATTTTATTTTTCCAACAGGGAACGAGAGAGATCAGAGATTCTATCAAACTCCAGTATTGTGCAAAACATGAGCAATTACATTAAATCACTATCTTGTCATTTTTTAACGAAAGAACAGCATGCAAGTCACAGATTCACCATTTTCCACTCGATACCCAACCCCAACCCCCAACCACACGTGCACACAAAAAAACACACGCATGCACACAAAATGAGGGGAAAAATTTTCAAATATGATGTATCTAGGATTTACTAAAAGGTGCTCAGAAAGATAGTTCATACCATTAGGATACGAGTTTTCCAAATAGAATGCCACTGCAGACAATAGCACCAAACCACTTATTGGAATTAAACCTGATCATATCAAAAAAAGAAAGAAGAGTTCAGCAGTTTCTAAAAATATTAGTACATTGGAGCAAACCATGCATGCATCAACTTCCACTATACTAACTCGAATCTAGTTTCCAGAGTGGCATTTGCTTATAAGTCTGGAAACTAATACATAGTATATGCACACAGACAGTATATGCACACAGACCATCTACAAAAATGCAATTGGAATAGATCATGTATTCAAGTACCCACTTTCTGTTGCAATCAGCACGACTTGAAAGGTCGACTGTCAATATCTGCCAAGCTAAATGGGAAGATGCAGCCACTAAAAATGGGTAATATGGCCATCCTGTTCGAACATAACAAAAACAACATAATAAAGTAAAAGTTTCACATTGCAAAATGGAGAGAAAGTAAAGCTTGAAGAGATTGATGGGTACTGCCATAGAAGGCAGACCCCAGAAAGAAGAAAATGAAAAAATAAAAAATTAAAAGAATAAGAATAAGGCTAAAAAAAAAGAAAGAAAGAAAGAAAGAAAAAACAAGCAAAAGAAAAGGAAAAAAGAGAATACCTAGATTGGCATTAAATCCGCTAAGAGCAAGGCTACCAATACATGCTATTCCGAACCCAGCAATACATTCTTTGGTTGAATCGCCAAATCTCAAGGCCGTTGATTTGACACCCACTCTTAGGTCATCTTCCTTGTCCTGAATGTACAGTTATCACAGTTAATCTTCCTAAGATGTATTTTTATTCAATTAAAGTTACAATTATCTCATGCCCGACAGTTACATAACTGAGCAAATATAAGTTGGCAGACATCACAATCTTTCCAAAACATCAACTTCAAAATGCTCACAAGCAGTTCATAAGTTAATATGGGCATAGTTCCTGATTTTACAATAAAAAGTATCAAAAGTCCAAGGATTTCAAAATTCAGCATACAGGCAGATATTTTGCATTAGACGTGCAAAATACTTTTTGTTGTGGAAGCCAAAAGTACCATAGTCCCTCTTGCATAAGCAAAGGTGTAGAGTCCATAGGGACATGTCCTAGTTGGTCACTGGATAATATTCAAATCTAAGGTTCAATGGAAAAAGCTAGATATTGACGTCAAAAGCAAGCATCTATTTTCGTTTAAATTTGAAATTCTATTTATTAGCAAGGAGGTTATGGCAATTGTTTCCTAAAGAATCAGAGGTAAGAATTGTGTAAAATTAAAAAAAACAAAACAAAACAAAACAGAAACTGTGGAAGTCATGATGTGTGTCGTTGCCAGGTGTTATTGGAGCCATGTGTATCTGATCTATGTTACTTACAAGGAAAGTTCCAAAATTCGAAGAAGCACCTACCATTCTCATTTCTTAAATTACAAGTATATATGTAATCTAATGAATTTGAATTATGATCCAGGAGACCAAAAGAAATCTGTACCTGATGTGCATATATTGTATCATATACAAGTGTCCAAAATACACCAGAAGTATAAAGAGGGAGTACAACGGCAGGATCAAGACTTCCTTTAACCGCAGCCCATCCAAGTAAAGCACCCCAGTTAAATGTCAAACCAAGGTAGGCCTGAGGCTGCACCAAAGTAAATACAGTTTCAGATATATTAGCTAATATTAAGCAAATGATCTGCTGAAATACATAGCAGTAAACAGCTTTCTTGGGGTGTGTGTGTCTCGAGACAGAGAGGGAGATTTAGGATGAAAGAGCGAATCAAGTAACAGGAAAGAGTACAAAGAGGATAAAAGGAAATTGAGATCAGAATCCATTACCCAAAACGTTACTCTCTTCATGAGAGGGTATGAAAAAACAAGCATCAAAGATGAAGCTCCCAAGATGCGGCTGCAAAATATTTGATGATTCAAGCTATAAACAATTGAGATATACACCTGATGAATATGTTTCCTTTTAATAGATTGAACAGAACCTTTGGAGTGCATCATAGGTGTTGTCATCCTGATGAATATGTTTCCTTTTAATAGATTGAACAGAACCTTTGGAGTGCATCATAGGTGTTATTTTATTTTTCTCATAAAATACAAAACCTGCATATCCCTGCTAATTCCTAAGGAAATGGTATCCACAAAGAGTTTCCTATCCACATTCCAGACAAAATGAAAAATGGAGCCGTGTATTGTGAAGTACACATCTACTTTTCTAAACTTAATTATATTTTCCATAAAATAAACAACTAAATTGCTCACATTTATACATATCATTCCTTCATTTTTTTTTTCTTTACTGTTCCTCTTTGTCGTTTTTCCTGTCTTCTAAGACCAGATTAAGATGGAGTATCCACAACTCACTGCAAGTCTTTCTTATACTCCCTGCCTCTATTCTTCTTTGTGTCTTCTTTGATTTCTAAATACTACACCACGTTTCGGATTAGATCATCTTTTACCCATTCTAAGAGTGTATTGCCATATATTATCATCAGTAGTGGAACCTCTCCCAAACATTTCATCCAGGCTAAAGCAGAATAACTTTACATACTTTTAACATAAGAAACTATAATATAAACCACCAAATCAACTTCTAAAAAGGCTTAATGAGCACTACATGCATAAATGCAAAAGTCAAGTTGCGAAACAGCTGCATGCTTAATGTTGGAGGAAATAAGCAGCTCATGCAAAGTGCAAAGCAATTCCTAGAGTAATTAAAATGAAGAATGATTACAAACCTAAAATTGTTCAGTTGCAAAAGAATCCCCAAACCCAAAAGCAACTGAAAACCAAGAAAACAGGTTCCTTGAAATGGTGTTAGAACACCACTAGCAATGGGCCTCGACCTTGTCCTTTCTACCTACACCATATCAAGCTATCAAAAACACAAACAAAACAATCATTACAAGGTGGAAGGATGCACATGAAAACATGATAGAACGAACCATATCATGAAATAACTAAGAAAATAGAATTTGCATCCTCCCTGGATGCCCCATAACCCCCAACGTGAAATTCAACCAAACAGAAAGCTAAAAGTAGAAACAATAAAAAAGTTACTAACTTGCTTGGCGCCTCCCCCAACTCATGGCATCAAGACGAAAGCATGTCAGATGACTTTTGTAAATCATGAATATACTAAAAACACAAAATATTCAGAACTAGAAGGATTCTTACCTTGGTATCAATGTCCCGATCAAGTAGATCATTAATAGTGCACCCTGCACCACGCAAAAGCAACGCCCCTGTACCAAAAAGCATCATCATCTTAATATCCGGGAGGCTTCCGGGAGCTGCTGCCATGGTAATCGACCTAGAATCAGAAACCATCAGATTTCTGATTAACTACCCCTCTGGATATTGGAATCCATGGAGGAAAAAACACTTGGTAAAGCAATTTGGAGTGTTTGATTTTTAAAGCAAATGGCTAACAATGCTTGTGCAAACATGATTATTCTTCAATGAATCCATTTTCATTAGCTTTGCTTGAGCTTTTCACGTTCCCGCTAAATCCTAAAACAAACATAGCTAGAAAGAGAATGCGATCAACAACCCATGAGGCTATCTTCATTTGACATAATATCAAGCCATTCAGGAGAATTACTAAAACAACCAAAAAAGAAAAAAGACAAACAAACCCAAATTTCGCAGTACACGATGACAACACGAGTTCTGAACCTCAAAATTTGACAAACAAATAAACTCACCACATACACGGCCAAGCGAGAAGCCAAGTACCAATCGGCTTGTCCAGGCGAGCGAGGTGCGCGTAAGGCCGTGCCCTTTCCGGTAAATAAACATCGATCCACGAACGATTACCTTCATCCCGATTCGCTCCTTTCTGATCGGACGCTACAGTGGAAAAACAAGAGTGCTGCAAAATTTCGTGATAAGCGTCAAATCTAATTGATCCGATTGAATTGCTTGAACTGTAACACTGATTTTTCGACTGAAATTTTCCGGAGAATTCAAAGAGATGGAAGTGGTGGCGGCGAGAGCGAGGAGAATTATTAGGGTCGAGAGGTGGGGGAGACTGTAGATAGGAGTCCGCGGCGGCTGCGAGAAAGGAGTCCCGGCGGCGGAGGCTCCGAGTGACTCGGGAGAGACGATAGAATGCCATTTTTGAGTGAGCAGTAAAGCCGCCGGCTATTTTCCCCAAGTTTCCGACCGATAAAATTTTAAAAATTCGAAATTTTTACAACTTATTTTAAGTATTCATAAAAAGAAAATAGAAATAATAAATTTATCGCACAAAAAGGATTTAAAAATAACTGAGACTTTTGGCATATAGTTTTTTTTAGGTAGATAATTATTTAATCAATATTTTTGGAGAATTAAATTTATTTCTAAGTAATTTTGGCACTTTAAAATATTTTTGTTTTCTTGTTTTTGGATTTGTTTTTCTGAATTTATTGGCGTTTTTCCCAAGTCAACCAAGGCAAAAGTTGGAGTAGGAGTTAAACTTGATTATCGATATTGTCCCTTAAAATCCTTTATTTTATTTCTTTATTCCATTTTATATTTCACTCTTTATGTTCATATTTATAATGTTAAAATTTCATCTAATTAAATAAAGAAACAAATACGATGGACTAAATAATCCTAAATCCAAAAAAGGTGAAACACAAAATAGAATAAGAAAATAACATAAAAGATTTGGTGAAATACGAATTACTAGGTTACCTGGTTCTTCTATCACCGTTATGAGAATTACTAGGCTAAATGATTTTCTTATTACTCCCGCCACTCTCTCGCTCAGTGCTCGAATTAGTAAGTTGAATGCTTAGTTATCGTTTTTAAACGATTTAATATTTATTAATTCTCGTACTAAGTTTTACTGATCGCTCACTATTGAATCCTTAGTTATAATTTTAACACGACTTAACATTTATTAATCATCTCATTAAATTTTACTAATTGCTCAATAGATATAATAATAATAAAAAATACTAAAGGTTTGATATTCACTCGATAAATAAATTCTTCCAATTATTTTTTTTGATTTAGTCTCTTGAGAAAAATTAATGCATATCTTAATTAAATACTATATAAATAAACTTCCACTGATATAATTAGTACCTAGTAATTCTAATTGCTAGATAGTAACAATTTTTTTAGGGTATTCATCCAACTAGCTTTGTGTGATATAAAAAGAATTTTAGGTTGTAAAAAAGATTGACAAATTTAATCAATAACATTAAATTATCAATGTCATAATTCAAATGTAACATTTAACAAAATTATTCTTACTTATAATACCCTTTCAAATGAATTTTGCATTGAATATACATAATTTAGAATTATATATAAAATAATTTTTTATTACAGTTTATGGGGCTATTGCACTCAACTTGTTTAATTTTTGTGTTCTCGCGCACCCACACAAGCTCAGGCACTCGTACGCTCATTCACTTTATTTGACCTAGAAATTACATTCTTGTCTACCACAAAATTTATCAAGTAATTGCTTACTCTCCTTGAATTCCAAACCAATTATCCATTAAACAAATGTTATGCACTTATCACACAATGACCATTCATAACAATGACGTCCATGCTTTCATATTAAAACATAAATTAATTTCAGATGTTATAATATACTGCATTGATTTTATAGATGATGCACTTCATATGATGTATTGGATAGTTGATGTATATTATATGTCTATTTAATCGAACTTCATTATTTTTTCAATTCATCACATGACATTCATACCATCACTGAAAACAATGTACGAAATGCATTATAAAATACACCCTACTAATCTTAGCCTTAGGACATGACCAATAAACCAACAAATCTACTCATCCTCTTCCCTACATATTATTAACCTCTTTCCACAAAAACAAGAGCATTGTCCTAAAACAAAACCATATATAATCCTGAGTAGAGGTGACAAAAGTCTAAAACCAGCTATACCTCATCTAGATTACCAATGAATAATAAATCACCAAAACTAAGAGCTAAAGAAAGGCCTAACTTTGCAATTTCCTCTTCTGTTACACGATCATCTAACAATTGATTGTATTTTCATTAATGTAAGTTATATATATTGGTAGATGGTTGAGATAACTATCTACCCACCAAAGCCAGACTTTCTGTGTACCCGTGAATCCCGAAAGAAGGCGGCTTCGTTCGATCGCTGACAACAATCTCCTCAACACATCCAGTGTGAGGATCACACACAAACACCATCCCATCAGGGCACTCCCCAATAACCTTCCCATCCTTGCTACAGTGCAAGAGCCTATCCACATCCACCTCAATAGGCCCAAAACTTAGACTATGTCTCCAAATCTTTTCGCCATCATCGAACACCCATGCATCAACACGTTCCACTCTTTCCAACAGGTTTTTAGCATACACAAGAGCACCAAGGCAGCCCTTCCACTCCACCAACAGGACCTTTTTCCCCTCCCCCTTCAGATCGAGGGCCCAAAAAGGCACAATTTTGAAAACCAGTTTCTTCACATCAAAACACACCAAAACCTCGTCATCATCGACCTTTGCGAACCAGTAAGGGTTCCCATTGACGATGACATCGTCTTTAGTACGCAAAACATTGAATTGAAAATCTACCTCGACCGTCGTCCAAGAATCCGAATTGACAGAGTACACCTCAACCCCAAGTCCCCCAAGGCCCTTCTTTTTCTCCGTATAGACAATCTTGACCACCTTAAAATCACACTCGTCGGAATCATACCCGAACCCAATCGACACCTTCTCCGGGACCCCAAAATCGACATCCGATGATGGAACAGACTTCACAAACCTCAAAGCAGGGTTCCACAGGATAACATGAACGGGGTCAGGGGGCATTGGGACGCCCATACAAATCAGGCCATTGCAGCACCTCACACAATCCATCTTGAAGTAGAGCAGGGGACACGGACGGTCAAGATTCGTTGGTTTCTTCTCAGTACCTGGCTGATCATCAATGGTGAACAGAGACATCGTGTGTTCGTCGGATTCGGAGAGGCTGCACAAGATAAAAGACTGGTTTTTGGGGTCACCGGAGAGCTGATCGTGGTGCATCTTGATAAACTTCGGGGTGGCGATTAGCTTGCACCAGAGCCTGCAGACGGACCTGAAACGGAGGAGTGATTTCACCGGGAGGCGCGTGAGGACGCAAAGCATGATATCTTCCGGGTAAACGCAGTTCGCCACGGCCTTGGCCGTCGGCTCCTTGGTCTGTTTCCGGTGCCTGGTTTTGGGTTTTGATCGATTGTGGGCTTTTTTGGCAGCCATTGTTGCGGACGAAGGTTTAGGGTTTGGTGGCTGTGTGGTGGTGGGATTGGAGTGGCCGAGTGGGAATATGGTGGTGTGCGGTGGCGTGGGGAGGAAGTAAGTAAGTATATATATATATATATATATCCTTTTGTCCTAACCAATATATATATATATATATATATATATATATCCTTTTGTACGTATGGTAACTATTATAAATATATGGAATTTTTTTTTTCACACCAACTAAAAATAATTCACAAAAGTTGATGGAAGTTCGAATATGACATTATTGACGTATTGGGTTCAAACGTCTTATTCTTTCCTTTTCTTCTTTAAGTGAGTATGTGTGTGCGTGTGTGATATTTCGATTAACATCTCCAAAACGTCTCAAATTGATATGTTATAATAATAATAAGGGCGAATTACACCTACCTCCCCTGAGGTTTGACGAGATTACAATTTAACCCACGTTTTTTTGTAAATTACATTAAACCCCCTGTGGTATGTAATAATTACAAGTAATGGATGAAAAATGTATAAAGTCCGTTTTGCCCTTTATTTTTTGCTAATATTACATAGGGTGCATTACATCTACCTCCCCTGAAATTTGAAAAAATTACAATTTAACCCACATTTTTGTGTATATTACAATAAACCCCTACGGTATGTAATAATTACAAGTGATGGATGAAAAATGTATAAATCCACTCTTCGCCTCAATTCCTCCACCTCTAGACCAAAATTGACCTCACCAATGTGTTTTCCATATCGAAAAGTTTAAGACCCGCTTCAAATTCACCAAAAAACTTGTAAGAAAACGGAAACCCGCCACCACCTCATTGCTGCCGCAGCTGTTGCCGCCAGTGTTCCTCCACCGTCCGACGAAACCCGAAACTACCACCGCCAACATGTTCCTCTCGTCGCAGTGATCGATTTTGACATACAACTTGGGCGATTTGGAGAAGAAATGAGTGAGTTATGATGAATTAAAAGTGTAGGATTTCTCAATTTTCATGTGTATATACATTGCATATGTATGTATCTAGATCTCTCTCTTCTCCCACCTATCGGTCATTTTCAACTTTTAAAAAGGCAGAATTTTTTTTTTAATAATATTACTCTTAGCCTCACAAAGATGTACTATATAACATACAACCCCAAATATTTTATATATATTACAAAAAAAATCCCTCAAGGGTACTATCGAAACTTTACATACAAAAACCAACGGAACCCTAACGGTCCTAAACGGCTAGGGTAAATTGTTAGACGGAATATACCTCAGGGGGTTTATTGTAATTTATAAAAAAACGTGGGTTGAATTATAATTTCGCTAAACCTCAGAGGAGGTAGATGTAATTCGCCCTAATAATAATAATAATAATTTACAAACTGCTACTCCGTCGAAAGTATTTTCTACATTATTACTCAAATTGCCACATACATTACCAAATAGGCAAAAACTTATTACTTGGATTTTTTTCTTCTTTTCCCTACTTTATAGGCCCACGAATATTTACTAGTTGGAATTTTTTATTTTTTTATACCGTACCATTTATACATGTTTATTAGACTTTCATACATTTCTTTGTCACCATATTATTTTAAAATTTCAACTATTTTTTTTTCACCATAAATTTAGACTTTGTATTGTAGTAAGGTGGGAACCAATAAATATATATTTTAATTTTTTTCATTTATAATGATAATTTAATAAGAGATTATAAAATAAGATTCTTATTTATTTTGCAAATTTAATTTTTAAAATTTTAGTGCAACTACATGAATCTAGTAAATATTGTTTATTGGCAATTAAATTTTATTTCTTAGTTTTTTTATTTTGAAAATAGTCATTATTAAGGATTCAATAATAATATTTATGGTAATCATATTAATTTTTCAATAATGATACAAAAATGATTTAGTGTTTGCTTCTTCAATTATTTTTTCGTAAATTATTAAATTTATCGCTCTTTTTTTCTTTTTTCTTTTTTTCCTTTTTTTTTTCTAATTAAAGAGAATCAAAAGCAACACCTTTTGTACTACAATCACACTTTCAGACAATAAGAAGTTAAATTTCAAGTTAAGATCTACAACAATAGTCGTGCTTAGATATAATAATAATAATAATAATAATAATAATAATAATAAGAACAACAACAACAACAACAACAACATTGTTTGTCCTTAAAGTTTATGGTTAAAATTATTTTAGTCCCTCATTGTGAAATTGCAATGTTTTTGTCCTTTGAATTCTAAGTTTCACTTTAATCCCTCTGTCATTTTTTTGGGGTAAAATTGTCGATTCAAAGTTTAAATTGCACTTTAATTATTTAATTTTCATATTTTTGCACTTTAATCCTTCAAACTCTATTTTTATCAAATTGGTCCTTCAAATTTTATTTTTTCTCAACTTTGTTTGTCCTTAAAGTTTATGGTTAAAATTATTTTAGTCCCTCATTGTGAAATTGCAATGTTTTAGTCCTTTAAATTCTAAGTTTCACTTTAATTCCTCTGTCATTTTTTTGGGGTGAAATTGTCGATTCAAAGTTTAAATTGCACTTTAATTATTTAATTTTCATATTTTTGCACTTTAATCCTTCAAACTCTATATTTATCAAATTGGTCCTTCAAAATTTATTTTTTCTCAACTTTGTTTGTCCTTAAAGTTTATGGTTAAAATTACTTTAGTCCCTCATTGTGAAATTGCAATGTTTTAGTCCTTTAAATTCTAAGTTTCACTTTAATTCCTCTGTCATTTTTTTGGGGTGAAATTGTCGATTCAAAGTTTAAATTGCACTTTAATTATTTAATTTTCATATTTTTGCACTTTAATCCTTCAAACTCTATATTTATCAAATTGGTCCTTCAAATTTTATTTTTTCTCATACTCAAACCAAAAATAAAAAAGAAAATAAAAAATAAGGATAATACTCTGTGGTGGGGTTGCTCGTTTGTGCGGGAATATTTTTAAAACAAGGTGCTCTTATATCGATTCGAATTTTTGCCAAAACATTTTTCAGTTGTTAAAAAAATGTGATAAGTTATGGTTTTATGTGGAATCTTAAGGTTTTTCTAGGTAAGTTGTGATCTATACTTCTTTGGCTCTTTTCTCAAAAAATGTTATATGCATTAATTAGCTACACTTATAATATTATTAGGTTTTGCAATTTTACAATCCTAGTTAAAAAACCTTGAGAGCCTAAAAATAATTTTTCAATAAAATATAAAATCACAGCATATCCCATATCTTTTATGATTTAAACTTTAATTAGCACTTTTACCCTTGAAAAATTTGACAGAAGGACCAAAGTGAAAAGTAGTTAAGATTTGAAAGACTAAAGTATTGCGATTTGAAGATGAGTGACTAAAGCGATTCTAATTATGAATTTGAGGGACTAATTGCGTTATTTGCCTTAATAATACATTCTCCCCCCCCCCCCCCCCCACTCTCTCTCTCTCTCTCTCAAAACAACCCTAATAAGATTTCTTCTATCCTAAAGTGTACCAAAAATCGACAACCCCTCACTTATTTTCATCCATTCTCTTTCTTTTTTTCTTTTTTTTATTTTATAGGTATGTAGTCTTATTTTTCATTGATCTTAAATTGTCATCTTCTTCTGCATTTTTTGTTGTTTTCTTTCTTATTGTTATTCAACTTTAATTTGTTCTCCGATTACTATTTGTTTCTTGTAGTTTTAATTATTGTTATTATATATTAATATTTTAAATTTCATTATCATTCTCCATCTTATAGATATTTTTTCACCCGTTTGTCTTGATATTGTGGAATTAAATATATTGAACTTTCATTTTTTATTGATAGATTTATGTTTTTAATTTTCACTTATTTTGCTTTCTTTTTTACTTTATCATTAATCCATTTGAGGTTTATTAATGTATTTGACTTTTGACCTTTTAAAATTTTATATGAGTTTGTTGGTATATTTTTTCTTTTTAACAGTTTCAGGTGCAACCATGTTGGTTTTTGTTCTTCTTTTTCTTCTTTTCTTCTTTCTTTTTTTCTTTTTTTATAAAAACTATTTTCACCCATTTTTTTTCATTTTATTACTGTTATTTTTCACATTGTGTGGAAATTTTCCCCTAAGAAGTGGTTAGTTTTTTCATTTTCTCATAACATTTTATTTCACTATTTTTTTTATTCTTTTTTGCCCTATTCTTATTTTCTTTAATTTTTGATTCTTTTATTCCCTATTAATTTTCTTTCTTTTTTACTTTATCATGTATATATGTATGTATTTCCATGGCCGTTATAATTATTATTTTCCTATATTGTAACAAAGTTTGAGATATAACACTAATTACTTTGAAATATAATTACATGGTTACAATGATGTTTATTTAGTTTTTGTAATTTTTGTTTCATATGTATGATATAATTATTATTTCCTATTTTGTATCAAATTTTGAGATAAAATAAAAGTTCCATTGATATATGATGCCTAAATTTAAGAAGGGAACAAGAAAAAAGAAATTAATTAATAGAATTTCATAATTTTAGGAAAGGAATGAAAATAAATGATTTATTTATTACGGATCTTAAGAAAGGGAAGTAAGAATGATACACTATAAGAAACTAAGTTATTAACTTATGTTGAACAATCTAAATAATATTATGGATTTATAGAATTGACTTTTATTCTGAAAATTAGTCATACTGCACAAGTTGGTAATCTTATTTATGATATAATACATTGGACATGAGATGTTACCTACTTGGGTATATACTAAGTAGTGTATTAATCGTTGGATCTATACATAATGGTGTCAAAAGATTAAACTATTATTTATGATATAATACATTGGACATGAGATGCTACCTACTTGGGTATATACCAAGTGGTGTATTAATCGTTGGATCTATACATAATGGTGTCAAAAGATAAAATTGTGATATCATTATATTTAATTTTAACGACTAATACATCACTTGAGTATATACCTAAGTGGGTGACATCTCATGTCCCTATAATACATATATCTTAGGAAGCATAATGTCCTCATACATGAAAATTCAAGAGCCTTATTTGGAAATTAACTATAAAAACCAACAAAATTTTAGGTACAAAATCCACACGCATCATCAATGGAAAATGGTAATAAAACTATCTAGCATATCGGGCAACTTGATATGCGTGCAAATTTTTTTTTTATATTCAAACAGTTAAACATTAATATATAGCATACAATTAAATTTTTATTAATTTTTCTATAGAAGATTAAAAAAATTACAATTTTATTTTTAAAAAGTTTATTTCTCATTATTTTTCATTTCTATAACTATATCATATGCATTTGCTTTTTGTGGTCACCTATGTACAACCCACATATGTTCAGAATTTACATTAAAAATTATCGAATTCATTTTTCTTTCTCTAATTTTTGAAAATGTTATTTATAGGCGTATTCCAAAAAAAAAATGTTTTGATGAAAAATCTCATCTAATATTAAGGTAAATCAATATAAAACTTGCCATTGAGGTTGTAGTCCAATAGTAAGGGTTCGAATCTGATACCTAGGCTTGGACCCTCTTATCCTTTTCCCTTCCCCTTTGGGTGAGTGTGTGTGTGCATGTGTGGTGTTCTGATTGATATCTATAAAGTGTTTCGAGTTGATTGTATTAAATACCATACATGCACATATAACTTCATGGATTTCAAATAAAACAATTAAAGGAAAAAATATGCGTTCTCTTTTATAATTAACACAAGCTTAATTTTGAGTTAAAATTAACTTTTCATTTATTTAAAAAGTTTAGCAATCCTTTCTCCTTAAAGATCTAAAACATTTTTTATTTTTAATTATTTAAAATTTCTCTATTTCTTTCCTCATAATTTTTCTATATTATATTGTTAATGGTCAATTATAAGTTTATAGCCTTTAACATGCTATAATTTATAATATTATATATATAAATATAATATGTTTTTTGTAATATATATATATATATATATATTGTTCAAGTCGGCTTGAATCGAGTTGGTTTGAATTGTTTAGGTAATCTATGAGTCAACTCAACCCAACTCAACTCATAAACTCTCAACTCTAACCTGCTTTTTTTATATTAGATTCGTATTGAGTTATCGTATCGAGTCAGAAATTACAACCCCTAATTAAAAACTAGCTTGGGATGTGAGAAGGAACTGTTTTCCATTTCCGAAAACATCTCAAAAAGGTTTTTCTTTACCATTTTAATAACATATTAAGTCTGTTTTTCTGAAGAATAAGATTTTAAAGGGAAACATATCATGCCATTCTGTTGTTTCCTGCAGAATCAAGCGTGTTAGCTCAATCAGTTTAATATGCTTTCGTCCACAAGAAGTCTCAAGAATTGATATTGATGTTTTAGAAGTACCCGATAAAAATATAAAATATTCATCTGACATCCTTTGAAAGGGGGATATAAAATACAAGTTTAGATGTGGATAGGAAAGCATATAGCTAGGCCTGTAAATGGAGCGAAATTTAATCCGAATTCGAATCTGATTAGAATTTTAATATATTCGATCGATTGAAATATATGATGTATCGACGACAATTAATGTAACATATATATGTGGTATGTATTAATAAGTGTAGGAAAAGATGTAGCAAAATTATGTAGCGGAGGATCCGAAGTGATAAGATGCGAGCGAGTAAAGCTTGTAAAAGAAGCCACCAGCAATTCCGTGTTATTTAGACCCAAGTTTTTTCAATCAATGAAATAGCATGATCGAGCAATTCTAACATGGAATTAGATAAGAGGGCACATATGTTGATGAGTTCTGAAAGGAGCAACTTTGAGCTGATCTCTTAGTTGCCGGGGAAAACGTATATGTTGGTAGCGCTTTGAAAGATTGATGGCTTTATTGCAATTTTAGGACAATTAAAATACCTCTTTTCACATTTAGGACACGTTTTATTAAGGGTGGCAAATGTGGGACACTAAATTTGAAAAATTTTGCAATCTTAGGACTCCGGCGACTTTTCCGGCTAATTTCGCCTGAAAATGATGCGTGGCACCTATGTGGCACACACGTGGCTTATATTGGAATGAGTTGGTGTTTAATTGGCCAACTATAATGCCACGTCAAATTCCACATCAACATTGAGTCATAATTTTGGAAGAAAATATACATTAAAAATATGAAATTTATAATACTTATAAATTCCTTAATCATTTGTTTTCATTACTTTCTTAAAATTATGAAATCCCATTAATTGATTTCTTTTTCCTTGTTTTCCTTCTTAATTAAATTTAGGCAATAATCAGTCTTAAGGATTGTTTTTCATAAAGTGAAAGATGTACGGTCGTTGTTACTTTGGGCCAAAACAATTCTCTGTATGGAATCAATCTTAAAGTGAAAATGAACTATCCCTGTTAAGAGCAAGATACCTGATACACTTTGGGCCATAACAATTATTTGTACGGAATCAGTCTTGTTAATCGTAAAGTGAAAGATGTGCGGTCCTTTTTTTAAGAGCGGGATACTCGATTGATGTTGATGGTGACTCACTGGATCAATTTTTGGTGATTTACAGGGGATCCCCAAACAGTAAAGTGTTTTGGGTTTTATTCATGTTGTGCTTCGTGATTAAAATCCTAATTGTTGCTATTTAGTATAAATTTGTTAAATCTATTGTTTAGCAAATAGAAAGTTTGTTTTTGATTATGGATTCATGCTGGTTTGATGTCACGTTTATTTATAGTTGAATATTATGTTTATGTAACCAAAAAAAAATAAAAGAATATTGTGTTTAAAAATGCCAAATTTTGGATTTTTTTTTTGTTTTTGTTTCAAATTTAAGCGTGGGGTTCGAGTTCCTGGATGAATGAATGATTGATTTAGATATTAACAATCATGTCAATACTTCTGCGTCAGATTTACTAATTTGTGACAATCATGCCTTTGAGACCCTTTTCCTTTGTGGAACCTTTGAATTAGGCCAAGCTGTTCACTTTCTGCACTGAACTGGAGTGGTTTATTCTATTTGGCAAGCAATGATAGCACCCTGAAAGTGTTGTTCTAATTTGTTGCTACCATTCACCTGTTTCTACTATTAAGTGGAAGAGTCGATTTTAAGTTTGAAAACCAAGACGTTTTGCCACAAACATGGTTCACCGTAACGGTCGCGGGGAACGGAACGGAGGTCATCGTTCCAGTTCCGTTGCACCGTCGCGGAACGGTTGCGGCCGTTCCACACCTTTTGAAATTTAAATATAGAAAATTATATCTTAAGTAGACAATTACTAATATGACGATATCTTTTAATCAATCTTGCCATTTTAATTTAAATTATATATATGTATGTGTATATATATAATAAACAATATACATATATGTATATATATAATTGGTCCTCAACTTTGTCTCGTTATTCCTTCTATTTCATCTCTGTTTTCATCTCTATTTTGATCGGAATGCTCTATTCTTGGGTTAATGTCAATGTTCCGACTGATCCGGTCGTTGCAACGTTCCGTTCCAGCCATTGCCGCGACAAAGCAAAAGAACGGCGGAAAGGCCGTTATAACACCGCGACGCCTCCACCCGCAACGAACACCAAAACAGCGGAACGGAGGCCGGCGTTCCGGTTCCGTTCCGGCCGTTATAACTGTTAGGAGCTGCGCAAGTGCACGCAGTCGTACAAGTAATACAAAGTGAGTAGAGTATCGAATCCCACAGGGATTGTGATTTGGCCTGTGAAAGTGACTCGTGTTGTTTAGCTAAATCGATCAAATTGAGTAGTGGTTTCGTTTTTCTAAATAAAAGCTAATTTCTAATTAAAAACAGCTCATGAATAACAATAATAACAAATAACCAATGCGAGGAATGCAAGTGCAAAGTGGTTTCATTCACCTTATTCCCTATTCTAATCCAATCCTTAAGTTGAATGGTTTAGTGGTTGTGTGAAGCCTAGGAATAAATATATCCACAATCTCTCTCGAGTATTGTGGAATTAATTCATACAATCCTTTCTAAACCTAAGACTAACCAATTCTCATTCAATTAATCCCAACTTTAGAAACTATTTGTATAAATTTTAATCACTGCCTTAAGGCTCAATCAATGTTAAATCCATTTTCATGCAACTTTAACACCAATTGATCTCGTCTAATTAGAGCTACAATCGTGAATCATTTCTTGACCTCATCAATGATCCTCAATTCATGAATTAGGGGTGATCAAACTCTAACCAAACATTAAAGCATTAAACGAGAATCATACAAAAATATACGAAAACAGATTCAAAAATATGGGATTTCATAGAATAGCGAAAAAGGTGAACTACTCCATCCTTACACTTAACAATTGACTTAGTTCATAATGAAACTAAAACTAAGAACAAAATCTGGAAAAGAATTCATAAAAAGAGAAAAATTAAACTTATTCGATGGAAATTTCAGACATAAACTTCCCTCGTTCGGTTGTTCTTTCTCCGCCTCTTGATTTCTTCCTTCTTCCGTTCTCCAAAAATCCCCAAAAGATGAAAAATATGAAGGAGAATTGTTCTAAATTCTAAACTCTAGCTAAAAAAACGTGAATCTTCACTTGTGGGAATGTTTCTAGACTTAAAAAAAGATTTAGTATATCCTAGGTGCTTCCCTAGTGGGGAAGCACTTTCAATTTGTGACATGTGTCCTATCTAATTTTTTTATTCTTCTCTCTCCTACTACATAATTTTTTTTTACTCTCTTTCTGTATTCTCTCCCCTCTCTTTCACTTATCATTAATTTTTTTAAATTGGTGACGATTTAATTTTTCACTTATCATTAATTTTCACTTAAATTGTCATATATTCTAGTCAACTTAAATTATTTCAATCCTTTATCACATTAATATAATTAACCAAAATAGAATTGGAATGGTAAATAAAAAATGTCATTTTCTTTTAACTTGAGCGATAACAAAGTGTGTCAGTATCACTAAACAAGACAAAAAAAATAAAGATAAAAAATAAAAAAGTACACAACGTATGACGATTTAATAAAAAAAAGAAGAAGAAATCATAAATAGGTGCACAATTAATGATGTTTAAAACAAAAACCAAGAGAAGAAAGAAATTAAAATTAAAATTAAAAGTTAAAAAATTAATGATAAGTGAAAATTTAAAAAAATTAAAATGAAATCAATTACAAAAGACAAGTATAAAAGAAGATGAGAGAGGAGAGAGAATAAAGAAAGAGAGTAAAAAAAATGCAATAGGAGAGAGAAGAATAAAAAAATTGAATAAGACAAATGTCACAAATTGAAGGTGCTTTCTCAGTGGGGAAGCACTTAGGATATACTAAATCTTAAAAAAAGGCAGAAAAACCCTAGCGCCACCTTCCAAAAATAGAGTCCTAATCGAACATGGAAAACTGTTAATTGTTGTCGCGGACTTTGGGTACATACCCAAAATATTTTGGGTACGTACCCAAATTTACAGATTCGTTTAACTCTGCAATGACTGAAACTGGGTACATACATAAAATATTTTGGGTATGTACCCAACCAGACAGATTTGCTTCTTCTCTAAATGGTTGAAATTGGGTTGATACCCAAAATATCATGTATAAGTTCCACTTTTTGTTTCCTTGATAGTATTTTTCCCATCTCACCTACAAAACAACGACTTAACTCGGATTTAGGCATAATAAGGTTTAAATGGAGAAAAACACATGATAAGTCCGTTAAAATAAATAGAATTATGGACTTATCAATAACGGCATTCCAGCGAACTATGGCTACAAACTATTTTGGCCTTTCAATGTTTTCGCCCCTGCATTGAGGTATCCGCTGTGAATGTACTTGTTGTAGAAGATGTACTGTTTTCTGATAGTTTATGTAGTGCAAAAGTGTACAGTAAGTTTACAATAGAAATTGTGATCCAGATTTAAGTCACTATAAGGGAGTATGGATTATATAAAAGCCCTTGGATATATATATATATATATATATATATATATATATGCTGCTCAAATTGGCTCTTGACTTCGTAGTTTGGCAACCTTCTTCCTTTGGATGTTTTAGTTAGTTAGGTTCTCAAATTGTCCTTACTCTCAGTAAAACTGGAATTTTGCCGTATTTTTTTATGAAACCTTGAATTGGATTTCATGTTTTTGTGGTTTAATCAACAGGTGTTTACGGTGGAGCTGTATTTGAAGTAAACGTGCAGCTGACACATTGTCCTACAAGTCCTCCTAAGATCTTCTTCATTACCCAGATGTTCCACCCAAACATCGATTACATATAATGTTTTATGTGCATCAAGCAATCATATGATTTGATTATGCATATATAATTAATCATATTTTTTTTAAAAAGAAAAATTACAGAAGTGGCGAGGTTTGTATGAACGTGGTGAATAATCTCTAGAATCCACAATATGGTAGGGGTGTCTAGAACATTCTAGGTCACGGTAGAATAATATAGATTAATCTAAAATGTTATAAACAAGTGTAGAAGGTAAAAGAAGTTTATGGAAGATTATAGAAGGTGTAGGAATATAATGGAGAGTTCTAGACTCTAGAGGAACTCTCATAACCGTTAAATTAAATCGATCTCCACCATCCATTGAGGAGGTGGAAATCTATGAATAGGGGAGGGGTTTCATTTGTAAGAGGTCCAAGTTTGGATAGAAATTTGTAGAGTAAATAAGAGTGTAACTTTCCTATCAAAACCCTCCGGAAAAGTACGGAATAACTAGTTTGCAACCCAATTTTAAAAATTAGTGACTAAAGTCATATTAAGCTAAAACATTGGGACCAATTGGGGTTTGGCCTCATAATTATTCACAAGCACTTGAAAAAATTGAGGAAAACAAAAACCTCAACAGGGTCCACAAAGTTGGTGAAGACAAAAAGAAAATACACCATGTACATGCCAAACGAAGAGATTATTGCTGATTTGGTCATAAAATACTGAGTTTGTTGTCTCTTTGGTTTAAATTTTTTCAAAAATCTCGAACTATAGAATATAAACAGCATGATAAAGCGCATGGTTCGAGACATGTGGTTGCTTTATAAATCAGGGCATATCATTGAATCAACGTGATAAAACGCATGCATGGTTCTTCATACACAAAACTTTGAGAGAGGCTGACTTAGCTGGTGCTGTAAGGAGCAGACAAGGAGCTAAGGCCGTGCGTAAGCTTGTTTGAGGAATAAGTACATGACATGAAGGTGAGCAAGATGTAGAAGGAAGGCTGCAGTGGCGCATGGTCGATTGAACCCTGATTTTCCGTAGAATACCTTGCTGCAAAATTTAGTTTTGATTGAACCCTAATTATATAAATTCGTGTATTTCTTTTCTAAAAACAAAAATTGAATGTATATTCTCATTTTTTTTTAAAAGAACTCAATTTAATTAAATATATTATAATTTAATTTAATATAAAAATATATATTTAAATTATAGTTAAAAAAATGTTTCTCCATTTTTATTCAAAATAGTCAAACTTCACTTAGGATAGTTTTTCATGTTTAATATATATGTATTATTGCAATAACTTATTAACTTTGTTTTAATTTCTATTTATTTAAGCTACCAATTATTTTTCAAATTTAAAATTAAAATTATTTTTATAGCTAATTAAACAATTGAAATTGAATTTAGAATGCTAAATGCAAAAACAAATTTAAAATTATATAAATAGGAGTGGTGTAAGGACAATTTTAACTAATTTTTTAATTAAATGGCATGCGATTTGTATGTGATACTTTAGGGGAATAAATAAAACATAACATTTAATTGAGAAAGTAAATTGAATGTAATCATATTTTAAAATAAATAGATATTTTAGTCAATTTATATAAAAAAAGAGTAAAAATAAAATATCAATAACAATTCCCTAATATTATTATATTTACTTCAAAAAGAAGTTTGATGTGGACTCTAATTAGGCATCAAGGGGAGAGTATTTGTTTATTTGATGCCATCGAATCCTCTTACTCGTGAGTTACTATTACCTCGTAGATAATCCTCCTTACTTCTGTCATGAATCATCATCCGTGGCAGCAAGCAAGAAACTCTGCCAAAACCGCTCAAAAACCCGCCGACGCCGCTATGGCGGACTGCGTTTTACCGCACGATATCATGCTCTGCATCCTGACGCGGCTTCCGGTGAAATCGCTGATCCGCTTCAAGTCCGTTTGCAAGCCCTGGTGCGAGCTGATTGCCACCCCACAGTTCATGAAGATGCACTACGATCAGATCTCTGATGACACCAAGAACCGGGCTTTGATTATCAATAGTCTCCTTGGAACAACACCCGCTACCTTAGACAGCACCATGTTTCTATTGAGCGTTGAGTCCGATAAGGTGAAGAAACCCACAAATCTTGGCCACCCATACCCTGCAAAATGGAAGTGCAGCGTGGTGGAAATTGTGGGGTGTTGCAATGGCTTGATTTGTTTGGGTTTCCCACTTATCGGTGTGGGCTGTGTCCTGTGGAACCCTGCCCTCAACTCTTCAAAATTCGTTGGTTTAATTTCGAAACCGGATTTCGATTTTGGGTGCTTTGACTTGTTGTCGTTTGGGTTTGGGTACGATGTTGAGGGGGGCGATTTTAAGGTGGTATGCTTTGCTTGCCCATTGAAGAAGATGAGACATACGGGCTTTGGGGTTGGCGGGGTTGCTGTGTACTCGGCTAACTCAGATTCTTGGCAAACAATCAAGTTGAATTTTGAGTTGACTGTTTCGGGCACTAGAAACAATGCCATTGTGAATGGGAATCCTTATTTGGGAGGCGAAGGTGGACGGGAATCGGGTGGTGTTGTGGTTTGATGTGAGAGAATTGGTTTTCAAGACTGTGCCTTTGCCACCCGTTATTGATTCGGAGTTGCAGGCAATGGGACCGACACGAGTGCTATTGGTGGACTGGAAGTGGAAGGGTTGTGTTGGTGCTGTTGTGTATGTGCATTCTAAGCGTAGAGAAAGAGTTGAATCTGTTGATGTTTGGGTGCTGGCGGATGGTGGTATTTGGAGAAAGGAACACACTAGTTTTCGAGGGCCGATTGAGAGGAGTGTGAGAAGGTTTCGGCAGTGTTCCAAGAACGGGAAAATTGTCGGGCAGTACATGAATGAAAAGCTGTTTGTTTTTGATCCCGAGAGTGGACGTGTTGAGGACATTGTTTTCGATCGAACTCCTCTGTTTTATTTCGGGATTCATCCCTACACTGAGAGTCTGGCTTGCGTTAAAGGAATGGAGCAACCGGGGATGTAAAACGTTAGATCGGAGGCCAAATCGAATCGTTTGTTTTCAATCAAACGAGAAGTGACTTGAAAATTATCCTGAAAAATATCAGTACAAAACAAATAAACACTACTTTGCATCAACAAACACGAACATTCAATTCAACTAGTCTTCAAATTCAATTTTATGCATGACGATGACATGGCGGAAGTGTCGTATTTTAATTGTTTTTGTTTTATTCTTTTTTTGAAGGTTTGTAAAAGTTAGGGCAAAAGATTATTCACACAGGGAACAAAAATTTGGTGCTTCGGAAAATGTTTTTTTTTTTTTTATAGAGTACATATCATTTAATTATCTCAATAATTTTAAGAGTACAAACCAAACTATTACATCTACCTTCAAATTAAATCATTTACAAACCAAAACATTGTATTATAAATAATCAAACAAACTACGTAATATTAAAGTGTCGCAATAAACTACTATTAAGATATGAATAAAGACCCGCACGATGCATTGGTTTAGACTTGAACCCAAAATCCCAAGTCTTGGGACCTTGAAATCACGATTGTAACATTAGCGATGAAGTTGATTTAAATCAAAAGATAGTAAAACCAAATTATTTTTTTATGTAGTTTGTTCAAAAAGAGCAATTATTAATATTTTTCTATGCAGTTTGTTTGAGACCAAGTTGAGAACTCCAAAGAAAAACAGTGAGCAAGATGGGGAATTGAGAGAGTAAGAATTGAATTTTTCAAATTTTGAGCTTCATCAATTTAGAATTTTGAAGGATTATGAACCAAATTTCTTACCTTAACAGACAACTACTTAGCCATGATTTGGTTTGCTTTTAAAATTTTATAATTTTTATTAAAAAATTTGATTTTCCATGTGGTGTTATATTATTCGTGGGCTTGACCGTTCCGAGTTCGGGTAAGAGTTTCCCCAGAGTCAATGAGCTCCTTTTTAAGAATCTGAAAAAAGAGAGGGTCCTTGTAGGGGTGTTCAAAATATCCGAAAACCGACCGAACCGACCAAAACCGAAAAAAACCGAACCGAACCGAACCGAACCATATTCGGTTCGGTTTTCGGTTTTTTAGGACCAAAACCGAACACATTCGGTTCGGTTCGGTTCGGTTTTTTCTCTCGGTTAAAACCGAGAGAAACCGAAAACCGAAAAAATGAATTCGGTTCGGTTAAACCGAACCAGGCCTCGTTTAAGAAAAAAAAAATTGGCTGAAAACGTGTTTTGAAAACACGTTTTCAAAAAAAATTGTTTTTCTCTACTTAAGGGTTAAGAGTCCCAAGTCCCAAGCTGTGAAGCTGCTCCTGCTCCCGTGTGTTGCTCTGCTGCTCGCCTGCTTGCTCCTGCTCCCGTCCAACTCTCAAAAAAAGAAAACTCAACCTGCAAGTCGCAACAACAGCAGCAAGTCGACTCTCTCTCTCCCTCTCATCTCGCTTCTTGCTTCGGTAAAGTGCAACAGCAACAGCAGCCGGACAGCAACAACAGCAGCCGGTAAAGTGCAACAGCAATAGCAGCCGGTAAAGTGCAACAGCAACAGCAGCCGATCTTTTTTTGTTTTTAAAAAGTCGGTTTTCGGTTTTTTTGGAAAACCGAACCGAACCGCAATGCGTTCGGTTCGGTTTTCGGTTTTCCAACCGAAAAACCGAACCGTTCGGTTAACCGAACCGAACGTGCGGTTCGGTTCGGTTAAAACCAATTGAACAGCCCTAGGTCCTTGCCATTAATTTTCCAGAGGAATTTTTTGAACATTTCTTCTTTTCCAGGGGGTAAAATGCAATTTTCCCTTGATAATATGAACTAAATCCATCAAAACTTTAAAACTAATAACCGATTGTGGATTTTTAATAATATTATGTTTACTTCCAAGAAAACTTTGTTTGTGTTTGTCTGTTTGATAAGTTGAGCTTTGACCTTATTTTTAAGGGTATATGTAACATTTTACCATAATTAGGCAATTAATTTTAAAAAATTGCAAAAAGTGAGGAGTTGGAACAAAGTTTTTTCTAGAGTGGGGAGTGATCTGAAAGTTGAAAGTGAAGGAGGGATTTACATCTAATTATTCATATAATTAGTTCGAAAAAAAAGGAAGAAAAGAAAACTGCTAGGTGAAGATTTGCGAATCTTTTTTCAAAAAATGGAGTAATAATAATATAAGGTCCGTTTGGATGAATTAGAAAAAAAGTACTTCTCGAATGATATTTTTTATAATAAAATTTGTTTTTAAAACAAAAAAAGCCAAACAGTTTTGTATCTATATACAATAATTAGAAGTATTTTAAAAGGCAAATATTTTTTTTCTTTTTTTGGCTCTAAAGTATTTTTTTTTGTAAAATAAATAAATAAGTAATGCTTCTTGTCTACAAAAAGTCAATCCCAACAGGGTCATAATTTATAACACGGTTGATACTTTATGATATGTAAGTTCTAACCACTTATCAGTTTTAATTAGTCAAAATTTATTGTGATTTTATAATTTAATAATTTTAAAAAAAATAATTTTAAAGTTAAGGTTTGAATGAAGAATCACGATTTTAACAAAAAAGCACCCTAATAAAAGTAATAATATGTCATTTATATTATAATTATCTTTGCAATAATTTATAAATTTTGCAATTTCATCTCTCTAATTACCTTGAAGTTTCTTCAATAATTTTGGAACATTCTGATTTGATAACGATAATTTTCGCCATATTTTGCTCGTAATATCTATATATTGTTTTTAAAGATATTTTCATTTATCTTTTATATTAGAAGAACTTTGAGTCAATATTAGTATTATTTTTCTCAACAAAATTAAGTCTTGAGAAGTCTACTGCCATTCTCAGTATGCTCAATGAAATTCGTAAAACCAAACCCTAATTTCAGCATTGTTTGCTCTCCAATTCTTGCAATATCCCAATTTAATATGAAAATCGAGAATTAAGCTCCGCCATTCTTGGAAAAATCCGACCTTTGTCTCCAAAAACTCCAGCTTTCTTCGGGAAAAAGGTCCCGTTTTAAGCTATTATTATCATGTTTCTTAGGGTTTAACCGTTTTGCATCACTTCTCTTGCTTGGGCCCTTTTTTTTTTTGTCTTAATTGTCGAAGAGTTATGCTTTCTTTTTAGGGTGAATTACAAAAACCTCCCATGAGGTATGGCAAAATTATAAAAAAAAAATCTCAAATTATTGAAAATTACCATTATCCCCCCCACCCCCAGCGTTTGCATAAATTAACAAAAAAAGAAAATTATGTAATTGTTTTAAAATATCCGTGTTCAATATTTTATTAATTGTTGGTTAAAGTGATATATTACCAAAATTTGCCCCTCAATTCTATGTGAAATAAATAGAGCTATCTAAATTTGGGGCTAATATTAAAAATTCCCATAAAATTAATTCAATTCGGATACTAAAGTTTGATGTACTAATTTTACCCTTTTAATTAGTAAACACATGCAACAAAGAAACAAATAAAGAGAACAATATTATAATATCACAATCCAATTTGAAAATCCACTTTCTCAACCCACAAACTTTCTCAATCATTTTGGATTTTGAAAGTTGAAATCCATTTTTAATAAAAAGTTTCTTTAAATCAATAATTAATGTTTTTAGTTCCTTTAAATCATTTTTGTGTTTATTTCTTTATCACGTAATTTTATTTTATATAATTATTTTATTTTTAGCTTATTATTATTTAATAAATTATGTTAAATAGTTCTTAAAAAAGTATTCTTATAAAAGAAATTTAATAATATATTTATATTTTGATCCTAAAATAATTTAAGCACTAAATTAAGGTATATATGTTTTATATCTTGCACACGCATAGAGTGTGCGGCACTATTAGTTGATTAGAAAAGCAATGGTCTATTTAACAAATTCAAGAAATATTTTAAAACAAATAGTAATTAGGTTTCATAGTTTTGTGGTCTATTTGAACAAAACCTACATGCAGAATCTTGCTTAAATCAAATGTTAATATTAGATTTAATGCGTGTGTTTAACTTGATTTAATAAATAAATAGATCATGCTCAATGTATTTTAATTAGGGACGGATTCATTTTTATGTACTTTAATAATTTTTTCAAATTTATATATAATTATATTAATAAAAAAAGTGTATGCTATAAAACAATAACTTTAAAGAATACAAATAACTATTATGAGTTACATGAAAATTGCCTATGTCGATATCAAATATCAAGATCAAAATCAATTACATCGTTCACGAAAAAAAATAACATATTCTATATGTAATTACAAACTATATTTGTGCTCAAACTATATATAATAAAATATATATCAAATAACGAAAAATTGAAAAATATATTTATAAATATTGATTAAAAAGCTATTATCAAGCAAGAGCTTATAGTCACGTAGATAATATTTTCATAAACAAAGTAGTATTAACACAGTGATTTAGAAAAAATGTGTATATATATATATATATATCTTAAAGAATCTTTATTAAGATATAAATAAAGTTCACACCACCAGTTATTTCTTTAAACGGATTTCATTTGATTAGACGGGAGTTCCTTAAAAAAAATTCTGTTTTAACAAATTAATTTAGAAAAGAGTTATATTTTTGTATTATAAAGTAATCTTTATTCACATGGTTCAGGTTTCATGAATATTCATGTTTTTTTCTTCATAATTATATTTTATAATATGTTAAAAAAAAAAACAAATATTACAAAACCAGACGCTTTGCACGTGCATTAATTTTACTAGTGCCTTAAAAATTACATAGGCATGGATTATTGATTTTACTATATAATAATTTCACTAGCTCATCCAAACATTTTATAACTTGTCAGGCTTTATTTTATCCAAAACTTTTAACAATTTATTTTTAAGATAAGACCTAAAAGCTTATTTTAGTAAAATGATTTAACTTTGAGGGGGAGAAAAAAGGACTAACAATCTTAAAATTTATGAATTTGAAATTCACCATGATAATTAAAACACATTTATGCATTGTTTATTTGAATGCTTATGTCTCCGTGACTCTATTGAATGCTTATATCAACTACTCAACAATTCATCGAACAATACATGTGATCTGTATTGATGAGTGATACAATTATTTAGTAAAAAATTCGATCTCTCCCGTCGGAACTAATAAAAAAAGTGTTATAAATAGTCTAGTATAATATCAAAACATAAACGTCAAATGTATATATCACAACTAATCTTAGCTTTAGGCCATCATCACAATTCACAAAAAGTAGCAAACTAAGCCTTTCAAGTTTGGTTGAAGCCCCAAACTTGGTCTCCCAGTCGCAGGTTTTGCCGATGCCAATCCCACAGAAGAGAGCTTAAGAAAGGCTTGATTTTGGCTATTTGCCCCGCCATGTGACCATCTTCAACTTCCCAATCCTCCATCTTCATCAAGAGTCGCTCCATTCCTTCAACGTAAGCCATACTCTCGGTGTACTGATAGATCGCATAATGACCAAAATGATCACTTCCATCAATCTCCTCGACAAGTCCTCTCTCAGGATAAAACACAAACAGTTTGTCAGCCATGGTCTTCCCGAGAATCGCCCCGTTCCTGGAGCACTGCCAAAGCCTCAACAGTTCGATCCCAGTAGGCACGAAACTGAGATTCTTTCTCCAGATGAATTCACCGTCGTCGAACACCCAAACATCAATAGATTCAACACTTTCTCTGTCGTAACTTTTGGCACACACAAGAGCAGCAAGTGAACCTTTCCAGTCCACAAACAGCAGCTCTCTCTGTGCCTCAAGGGTCGACAACAAAGGCAGAATCTTGAAAACCAGTTTTCTCACATCAAACCACACCAATACCTGATTACCATCGACTTTTGCGATCCAATACGGAATCCCATTCACAATGGCATCGTTTTTATTATGTAAAATACTAAATTCAAAATCCAACTGGATTGTTTTCCAAGAATCCGAGTTAGCAGAGTACACATCGACCCCACCAACCCCCCTGCCCAGCCCTTTCGGACAAATAATCCTCACCACCTTGAAATCAGCCTCCTCAGCATCATACCCAAACCCGAGCGACAAAACCTTATTACGAACCTCTACATCTTGATCCGAAAATCGAACAAATTTCGACAACCTTGAAGCAGGGTTCCACAAAACAAAACCCAGGTTAAAAGGTGCGAAAGCCCCACAAAACAAGCCATTGCAACACCCTAACAATTCCCCAGGTCGGAAGATACCAGGACATGAGTAGCCGAGATTCGTGGGTTTTCTCCAATCGGACTCAGTGCTTAAGAGAGATATTGTGGGCTCACAGCTTCTCTCAGGGAGACTAAACATAATCAAAGCCTGGTTTTTGGGGTCATTAGAAAACTGATCGTGGTGCATCTTCATGAACTTTCGGGTGGCTATTAGCTCGCACCAGGGCCTGCAAACTGACCTGAAGCGGATGAGTGATTTCACCGGCAACCGTGTGAGGATGGAGAGCATGATATCGTGCGGTAAAACACAGTCCGCCATGGCATCGGTGATTGGTTCTGAGTAGTTTGTTTTGTCGGACATTGTTGTGATGATTTGAAGAGAAATAGGGAAAACGTAGGGTGACGACGGTGCATAAGTGGAAAATTTTTCATGTATGCATATGTACATATTTTGGTAAGAGAAATTAAATAATTGGAGTCCATGCCAAACACAAATAGAAGTCTTTGGAAAATTTTGGTCAGGTCGGATTCAACAAATTATATGGCAAGTATATCGTATTAGTTAAATAATTGGTAATTCTTCCTAAATTATCGATCAATCACAAAATAAGTATAAAATACTCTTATTACATGATTAACACTAGTTTAATCAAACTCGATCAGAACTAGAATTTTCTAATTCATATAAAATACATACAAATCTCTAAACAATTTTGACTCAAGCAGACTCCCTACCAACAAATCTCCAAACAATATGTTGAACATGCACTGATATGATGACAAGAAAATTTTAGGATGTGACGTATATTGATGCGGCACTATTTATTTTTGATATGTACATTTTTACATAGATAAAATCATGATAATATTCATACATAGTGACATGAGTATTAATTTAAAAAAGAAAAAAGTTCACCTCAATGGTTTGTCAATTATCTATTTTTTAAAAATAAAAAGTGTTCTAATTTTTCATGAAAAGTATAATGAGAAAAATATATTAATTGATGAAACAATAGTTATTTTTGAGTAGTTTTTAAAAAAAAAAACTTAATTTTTATTTATCTTTTTATTATTTGTATTCTAATGAAAATGTTGAAAAAAAATTAAGTTCAAAAAGTGCCGAACACTTAAATGATCATGTATCCCGTTATTGAAAGCGTAGGTTTATTTTATTTTTATTTAATTTATGAACATGTTAAATGCTGTATCAAACACATGTCGAAACAACTCAAAATTTAAGGTGTATATGTGCATTCTTATGTTTTGTTCTCACATGCAAGATTGTATTTAGGTTTATATTAAGTGTTTAGGCCACAAAATAATTTTATAAAGAGGGATGAAATGACCAACTAGCAAGCACAGGTCATTGCCATAAGGGGAGCGAGGTGGGTCTTTGCTTTGCGATCCAGCAGGCATATCCATCCCGTTCCTATTTCCTTGTCAGTAAGCGACAGATCGTTCTTGCGAACAAACATTAAGGTTGTAGGTATTTTAGAACTTCTTGTGTTTGTTAGAACCTCTTTCTATGTACATTTACAATTTTCTCAGTGGGTCATATTATTATAAAATCTACTGTGGTTATCCAATTTTTTCTTTTACATCATGCATATATATGAAATCTTTGAATGTATCGCCCCTGGGTGTGGTTAAATCGGATTCGGCCAAAAACATTTCTACGAAGTGTATTAATATCTTGTTACATAATTGATTAAAGTTTAATCAAATCGAATATGAGCTAGAATTGTCCAAAAGTAGTATGTTGCTATCAAAAATTTAAAACCAGTAATCGATTGTCTATTTAACTTTTAAGATCTATACTATCAATTTTTTTTTTGTATTTGATGTGGACAGTGCTTATACAAAAAGTGGAAGATATTTTAATTCCGTTGAATGCGGGAAATTCTTCGATGCAGGCTTTATCCTGTGGAAATAATCAAGTTGGACTCTTAACTGTTTTGCGCATAAAGATAGAATATGAAATTCTAAAATATTCAATATTAAATGGGTTTGATTTTAAACCATATATCTTAGTCGAAAGTGAATGATACAGATACGGATACCGATACCGATACGGTCCCAACTGAGTGTCTGAAAATTAAAAAAAAGAAGAAAGGAAAAAGAAAAAATCCGCATGGTGTTGGACATGGCTGAAGGCGTGTTTGACACATTTCAGGCACAACTAGACGTTTTTGATATCTTACAAAACTTAGATGAGGTTTTAAAAAAAAAAAAAATTAAAAAGGTTAGTGTAAAACTTGAAAATAAAAAAGTGAAGATCATTTTTATCTTAAACTAATTAATCTGATTAAAATTCTTGCTGAGAACTTTATGGTGGTCTATTTTAATAAAGAATATTTATATTATGATGGTCTATTTTAATAAAGAATATTTATATTTATCTATTACACAGTTTAATTTAATAAATTATAAATATATAATATAGTGTTTCCAATAACCACATCGGAACCATACCAAATTCTAAAACTTTAAAAAATTTTGTATCGCCGTATCATCTTCGTGTCCTGTGTCCATATCCATGCATCATAAATGCAAACGTTTATCAAAGTACTCCCCTTAATCTTGGGTCTTGGCTCGCGACCGAGAACATTAGACAAGCATCACAAATATCTTGAAATTTTGGAGTTATTTAGCCTTTGTTTTTCCCGAAAAAAACATAGAAAGCAAAATATGGAATATGAACCAAAAACGCTCCCCAATCTCGTAGGTGCCATTTGTTCAATTAATTTAGTTTCGTTATTTTTAAATTCACCAACTAAAACACTTCAATCACCCCATAAAATGAAATCAAATATATATAATACAAAGATCTAGATTAAGTTTAATTTAATATCGAGATATAAACTAGAAATATATATATATATATATATATATATATATATATAGGATAGCAACTAATCTTAGCTCTACGACATCATCACGGAAACTAGAAAACTCAAACTCAGTGTGACCCTCTAATGTCGCCGCAGACTATGGCTACAGAGTCTTAATTTGGGCTATTTGCCAAGCCACGCCATCATATTCCCAATCCTCCTCCTCCTCCTCCTCCTTCTCCACATCCATTCCTTTAACACGAGCCAGACTCTCGGTGTACCGATGAATCCCGAAATAAAACAGGGGAGTTTCGTCGGACACAATGTCCTCAACACGTCCCATCTCAGGATCGAAAACAAACAGTGTACCCTTGCAGCACTCCCCAACAATCTTCCCATTCTTGGAACACTGCCACAACCTGCCCCCGCCCGTGTTCCTCTCAATAGGCCCAAAATTGTGTCTCATTATCCAAATCATGTTTACACCATCCGCCAACACCCACACATCAATAGATTCGACTCTTGTTCGATTTACAGAAGAGTACCTACACACAATTGCACCAACAGAGCCCTCCCAGTCCACCACCAGCAGCTTTGCCTTTGCTCTGTCCTTGAGAATGTTCAGCCTCGGCAGAGGCGCAATCTTGAAAACCGATTCTCTCACATCTAACCACGCCAACATCCTATGCCCGTCAACCTCCGCCTCCCAATATGGATTCCCATTCACAATGGCACTGTTTCTAGTGCCCAAAACACCACCAGTGCCTGAAACAGTTAGCTCAAAACCCAACTTGATTGTTCGCCAAGAACCCGAGTTAGCAGAGTACACAGCGACCCCGCCGACTCCCATGTCCATATATCTCATCTTTCTCTCCGGACAAACTAAGCACACCACCTTAAAGTCAGCCCCCTCAGCATCATACCCAAGCCCAAGCGACAAGACGTTATGCCACCCGAAATTAAAATCCTGGCTCAAACCAATCGAACAAACTTGGAAAGCTTCAGAGCAGGGTTCCACAGAACAAAGTCCGCCTCCGATGGTGGGAAACCCGTACAGACCAAGCCATTGCAACACCCCACGAATTCACCGCACGAGCCTTCGGGACTTCAAATTATAATACTCTAATTTTTGATCCTTTTTTTCTTTTTCCTTATGTTTTTTTCTCACCAAAGTCGTTGTTCGAATCACAGATCATGGCTTCGATTCTATTTGGAAAACTATTTCTTTTTTTTTAAGTTGGACTATTTTGTATTTGAATGTAATAAATTAATATTTTAAAAATATCTTAAGATGTGATTTTACTGTTTTAAACTACTCTTCATAGTTTTAAAACAGAGAATTTTGGATTTTTGGATTTACTTTTTAACATCTAATTTTTCTGAATAAGTTCAATCAAATACTAATTTTTTGTCACTATAGTATTTTTTTCAAAGCAAAAAATAAAATAAAATAATAATAATAAGCTCTTTCTGTCTTTCTTTCTTAAAAATAAAAAGCCCATACAAAGTATTTTTGTTTAATAAAAACACAAAATTCATTCAAACGGACTCTTCATCTTATAGAAGTACAATCCCACCCCTATTGCTATTAGCTAGAAATTAGAAGCTTTGGATGCAATAAATTTTGTCAATAAGATTTAGCTCAACCGGCAAAATTGAGCCCTAAAATTACGGAGTCCTAGTTCGATTATCCACCAAAATGTGCAGGTCTTGTTTCTATTTTGCTAGCAATTTTTTTGTTCTAATTTGATTTAACTGAATGAAATTGTACTCTTCAAAAAAAAACCAAGAAGTTAAAAAAAAATCACTAGATTTTGATTTTTGCGGATGCATTCGGATATCTGGAATAAAGATTACATTTTCAATTAAAGAGATGATCAACTCTCAACTTCTACCTTATAACAATAATAAAAAGGGCATGGAAGGTCTTAATCTTTAAGTGTTTTAAATAAGAACATACCACTAAATACGGTCGAGTCATTTATTTATCAGAACAACAGCTATGTTCACTAATTTCGCCTCAATTCTAAATTTAAAGGGGAGAAAAAATACACCATACTGATGACCTATCCCTGAATATGTACAGTTTCCATGGATCTCCAAATTTATATGATAAGAAAAGATTTGATGGGAGATTTAGGATTGCAAGACGATCAGGTTGAATCCCGGTTGCAGAGGTTGTAACCTGATAGCAGAGAGCTAAAGGCGAAGCCAACGAAAGAGAGGAACGACATAGCAATTGATGCACTGGCCATCAACGTGAACTCGTCCTTGCCCCAGTTACTGATCCAGTCAGTCACCCTCGTAGCAGCTGATGATGATGCCGACATAAGAAGATAAGCCACAAGCTGCAACATTTCAAGAATAGAGTCGTAAAATAGCCAAGTATAAAGGATTCATTACACTCGGACCCCTCTGAAATTGTCAAATTACCAAGTCCCCCATGTAACTTGCATAATTAGTCAGCTGGGGGTGTGGGGGAACTTGATGATCTAGGTGTAATTAACTCCTAAATAAATACCTGATCCATTGAGAACTCGAAATGGTAACGTAGATGGTGAGAGATGACATGCTTCTCCGTGCCCAAATGGTATGCCAAATCATATGCTTGAAAAGCAGAATATACAAATCCCATTACATTTACAGCTAGACAATATCTGCAAAGAAAAAGGAACAAAATGCAAACAAATTCATCAGGTATTTAAGATAAAATGCATCAAGGTTCAAGGAGACTAACTTAAAATGCTTTTCAAACCCCATTGCATTATGGTCTTACAATTCACAAGCCCAAAATCTTCCCCATTTTCCATCATTATGACTTGTCCCTGACTTCCAAATGAGAGAGAGATAGATAAAGAGAGAGAGGTTGAGAACAAGTCCATGGACACCTACCAATTCATTGTACCCAAATGTACTTTACAAGTATCCACGAGAACTGAAGGAAAGTAGTACTATAGCAAAAAGTACAGTAAGAAAGTAGTGCATATTATATGACTTCTATATTCAGAGTTACAAAGACAAATTTAACTATTAAAAAAATCTTTATGAAGCTCTCTCTGATCAACAATCGGGATAAAGACTAATCTGGAGCACTATTAAAAGGAGAATCTGATGCTGAATTGAAACTTAAAAATTCAAACAAACAGGACATTTTGATCATCTTCAATCACATTATATAAGCCTCCCAAGCACTTTTGGTTACATAAATATCGCGTCAAATAGTACTCACAAGCAAATATGCTCATCTTCGAATAGAGAAAAGTACAATTAAACTCTAACTAGAAGCCAAAGCTAGTCAGAAATCACAATTTGGTGAAACATAGGACCAATTCATAATGAGATTCGACTTAACAACAGAATTAGTGTTAATGAAATGAGTTCCTTTATGAATCTCCTTTCAAGAACCATATAGCAATAACAAGCACATTAAATACCACTGATTAAGAAACCTTGAATCACATAATCCACATAGTGAAAAACCATATTTCAGAATTCAAGTACTCTTTGTTACATGGTACGGGTACACAATTGAAATATAATTATAGATAACATTATAACCATAGCAGACATTGTCATTTCAAGCATAAATTTTAAGAGGAAAAGCAGAAATCTTTGAAAGAATTGTGAAATTCCATTCTTTTTTCCCCTCCCTCTCTTATCACTCCCCATGGTAACTTCCCTACGCTCTCGAACATCTTCTTTGCTCTTTGAATTGTCAGAAGCATGACCATCCAATGATGAATAGGCTGATTCCCTAGATAGTAATCATAGTTACTAAAAGCCCAGAAAGGATGTGATACAGCGCTCTGCGCATCGAGTTTCTAGGAAGCGAGCGCTATGTGCGTTTCCTGGGCTATAGCCTAGAAGCTCATAGTGCGGGCTGTGTGCGCTTTTGTGAAATGGCAATGGTTTTTTTTCTAATAGAGCAATGTCAACGAACAGACAATGTTTCAATTTATCTGATCTCTACACTTTTTACATGCTTTATAATTGTTGAAATTCATAAGCACTCCTAAATCTCTAGATATATTGCTGTATTTTGGAAAATGAGGATATAATTTCACATAGTGCCCTTTAGTTGGAAAAGGCGTGCACTGTGCGATGCACTATAGCCCCCAATCAACCTTTGCGCTATAGTGCGCTTTGTGCTCTTGATAATTATGCTAGATACCAAGTAGTAAGTACCAATCCCTATACCACTGGGAATTTGTTTGTGATTCGCAGTTCGAAGCGTACAGAGAGGATTAGGTAACTGTGAGAAACAGGTAAGCATTTAACTATGTACATTCTCAAACATCAAAGCAATTAATGCAAGAAAGCACAAAGAAAGAATTTTACCGGTACTCCTTGTATCGATCAAACGAATCACCACTCCACCCCTGAGTCTTATCAGCAGCCATAACAGAGAACGAAATCAAACAAACAATCGCCTCAAATAATCTAAACATCAACGCCGCCTTCTTCATCGCCACACTCCTCTCCGACCTCCTCAAAATGTTAGCCACTGCCGCCCTCGACCGCCTCTCTCCGCCAACCTCATCCTCTTCACCACCATACCCCTCCTCCAACCCCCCGCCGCCGCCACCAACCGGGCCCACCTTCTTCACTCCGGGGGTCGGCTCTTCCCTCACCAACCTGTTGAGCCCCAACACCACCGGCGAGTTCCCCTTCACCACCAAATCATGATTCCCCGACGCGGGCTTCTCTCTCCGACCACCTTTCCCTCCTGCAACCGCAGGACTCGCCTCAAAATCGACATTTCCCGAAGTGGGCTTCTCCGAATGGGGCCATGGACGCCACCCCTTAACTCCGGCGGCCGGGGAACTCGCCGGGATGTTGGATTTTCCGGGAGACGGCACCGGGGAGTAGTTCTTATCAACCGAGACGAGAGATTTGCTGCTCTTATTGCTGAAATTATCGTTTTCGTTGTGAAAAGAGGGGTCGTCAGAGCGGAAAGGCGAGTCGGATCGGAGAGGGGAGTGCCAAGAATCGACCTGACTCGTGGTTGATTCGGTGTCCGACATTGATATGTGGCTGTTACTGCTTCTACGCTGAGTTCTTCGACTGTGATTGCTACTGGGATCTGGGTTTTCCATTGAACCCTGAAAATTCGAAAGATTTATGCTTGTTCTTGATATGGTAATTCAAATCCGAAAGAAACAAAAAAAAAAAAAAAAAAAAAAGGAAGAAAATTGAAAAGAGGAATTTGAAGGGAGCTTTTTTGAAGTGGAAACTTTTGGGAAAGATAGAAAAATATTAAAGTTAGGTGTTTTGTGGGGTTTATTATGTTTTTATTTATTCTAGTTTTGGTTAACTAAAAATTTAATTTATGTGTTTAAGGAGGGACTTATTCTATGTGGGAAAGAGCACGGTGGACTTACGACTTGAAATCCAGTGAGTGACGTTGAAAGTGATGATTTGTTGTTTGGGTTCCACGTGTGCAGTTGGGATTCTCTGCGACTCAGTCGCGTCGGATATAATCTGTTACGTGGGAGTATATATTAGAAAAATTCTTATATAAGTAAGGTGTTTGCACTGCACTTAAGTATTCAATAATTTAAATTCAATTATATATTATATGTATTTTATTAATTGAATTTGAATTGTAAAATACATACATTCAATGCATAAAAAAATTTATATATATATATATATATATACGTACTTCGAAAGATGATATTAGTATTCCAAATTTTATAGTAACATTTCACTTTAATTTTTAGCTTTAGGTATTTGACCAAAATATCCATTTATCTTTTAAACATCACTGAATTTGATTTGTTGGACAAAACTGCCTCAAATCGGCATTCATTCACCTTATTTTGTAATTTAGTGGAACAATAATCACAGCCTAGAGCGGAAAATCAAATTCTCTTTCGACTTCTTAACAACCATAAATAAGAGAGAGGAAAAATCCAAAATCTGCAAAAAAAATTATTATGCTTTGTTTCTTTATATAAAGATTGATTATTCTTGTCATTAATATTCTTTTTAGGATTAGACGTATGAATTAGATAGCTTGATCGAAACTCTATTAGGAGATATATGTATTTAAAAAGTATTAAAGTTCAACTTCTATCTATCTAATTGAGATACACAATTTTTTTATTATATTAAATTTTGCTTTTATAGTACTTAGTGATTTGTATTTTTAATTTCTTAAGTTTTATTTCAAGAGCTTTCTTTTTTGGATTAGAATGCTTTTATATGTTCTACCAATAGATGAATATAAAAACAAACAACCATAAAAAAAATACAAAAAATGAAGAAAGATGTACATTAGAGGGAGGGTTTATTTGTTATTGAAAAATAATATAAATACTATTTTATAAAATAGCGAGTATTTTAATCAATACTGGAATGGAGCTCCAATATAAAAATTTAGAGTACCAATATCATCTCATATATATATATATATACACATATATACATATACCTTATAATTTCATTTTATTGTTTTTATTCAATTAATTTTTATTAGTACTTAATCATTAGTAGAGTAATGCTACATATTATTTTAACTATATATATATATATCTATATATAATAATTTCAAAATTATTGAATGCACGCATGCTATATAAAACAATTATGATGATCGTCCAAACTTAACAATGGGAGAGTGCATGCATATTGCATGCTATACGTCACTCCACCACTACTTTCATACTAACCCCATTCACTGCATCTTTTACCTCCATATTGATGTAATTTGTTAATTTAAATTTTATATTATACTTAGGTCAAAACAAGTTATCCCAAACAGTCTAATTGTTTTTCCTATTTAATAATATTGAATGCACCAGAAAGAGTAAACACGTGGATATTTCACAATTGGTCAGCTTCCTCATTGGACCAGACAGATAAATCAAAAGTGGATTTTCTATTAGAAAAAGACTATCACTCCGATATATTTACCGTTTTTTTCTTTTTTTTTTTAAATTCTTAACCACCTCGTTTCAACCTATACGTTCATTAATTCAAATTTGAGTATTAAAAAGACGTAATATGAGTGTAATTTTCTCAACTCAATTGTTTCATTCATAATTTTAAAATTCAAATTTTAGATATTATTTAAGAGACTTAGCATCTCATTCGTTTAGACTAGACTAACTGACAGTGAATATTTGCCCTTTATTGGCTATGAAGAAGTTGATCTTGCTTAAAACCATGAGTAATGTTAATGGAATATTGTGCTACAATATTGTCGAAAGCAGTGACGGAGCCGAAATTTTTTATTTTTCGTGGGGGCAAGTTTGAATTTTTATAAACTGTAAAGAATAATTTTTATTATTTTAGGAAAATAAAATTTTAAACTTTAATAAAAATATACATAAATTATGGTTTTATATAAACTTGTGGGTGAGGCGGTGGCTGCACTTTCGATTCCTTTACCGTCCGATCAAAGATATTTACTAATTTCAGCAAGACAAGATAATTTTCGTGACAAAAAATTGAATATGATATCAAGCATTTTTAGCAGTGAAATTGCGGAACAACTTTTTTCCACAAAATTTGTCCAAAATTGTGGAAAACGTTAGCTTATGCATGTAGCTAACCATGACAGCAGGACAATACCAGTTCCCATCAATGCGTCTCGTCTTAACAAGTAATTGGCAAACTCTCTCTCTCTCTCTCTCCATGACAGCAGGACAATACCAGTTCCCATCAATGCGTCTCGTCTTAACAAGTAATTGGCAAACTCTCTCTCTCTCTCTCTCTCACACACACACACACACTAACTTTAGCTTTTGAAGTGAGTGGGTGATTGGGGTGCTCAAATCCCATCTTTTGACATAACACAAAAAAGCAGTCTTGATGCTTTTAAGTCACTTTCAGTTTCAGCCACACTCTAAAGAATATTTAAACAATTCATAGCCATCCACCCACACTTTCGATGCCCCATTTCCTTCCTCAAGAATTAATAACCCAATTATTGACAACCCTGTTCACCAGCCCAAAAAAAAGTGATTAATTTTGAGAAATACACATGGAAAGAAACAATAGTGAAAGTGATCGAAATCACTTTTTTGAAAATTTTTTCAATAATCTCTTTTTGGATATCTTAGCAAATTCCTTGCTTTTTCCGCTTTCCTCTTTATTCCTAATTATTGGTTCCGTGTCTTCCAATTATCAATTCTTGTCATCTTTTTTTGGAGGGATTCTTTTTGGGATTTTCACTCATGAAGCTCACGATTTTTTTTTAAGCTCTCACATTGCTTTATGAAGAAACCCAGAAAAAGTTACAAAGCTCGTATTGAGGTAAATGCGAATGGCCAAAACTCGATCATGATAATCTTGTTTCATGCACGAAAAAGATTCAAATCTTGGGATTGGGCTTTTCTCCATTGTCCCTTTTTTCTAATTACACCCAATATACCCTTAGATGGATGCCACATCATACGAAAATTCATCCAATGATCTATATTTGATTGCCTTAATCACCCCTTTAATCCAAGTCAGACTCAAATTTTAATTTACACACCTAATATGAAAAATCAATACTTATCCCTAAAATATCTCTTATTACACGATTTTTAACTAAAAAATAGACATGACAGATTTCTCCTCTCCAACGTTCTCTCATTCACTCTCTCTCTCTCTCTCTCTCTATTTGTTTTTTTTTAATTTTTTTCAATTATAGAATTACACGATTTTAAATAAAAAAATAAAAAATGAGCACTTTTTTATTCTCTTTCCCGATATTGTATCTTCGTTCACTTCATTCTCTCCCTCCTTTTTTTTTCTTTTTCAAAAACTCATACTCTTCTTTACCATCAATATATCATATCAAAATAGATACAACTCACATTTCAAAAATACAATATTTTTGGGATATAATTTGCCTTAAAATTCAGAGAAATATTTCATTAAAAGCATAGACAGTAAAATATTAGACCAGACATAATAGCCTAAAATGCAAATATAACTAATTGGTAAAAATAAATGAAATGAATAATATTAATCAGATAGGATAGGCGATACAACAATATTTACTTTCATTAGTAATTCGAGACAAATCAAAAGTATCAATCTACTCTTCACCTATGATAAGTAGTAGACTAAAATTAGCATCCGCCCTATAATTATACTTACTAAAATACACCAAATCCATAAGACTAGATTTAAAATACTAAGGGGCTTGGATTCTAATTTCAATTTTTACTGACTCAAAATACAAATGATATCTTCTCTAATTCTAAACGTAAATCTATGTGTGTATATATATATATATATCAACTAAAATTACTCACATGTAGTATAAAATAAAATAAAATAAAAACTACATGTTATCAAAATTACTACTAATCATGATCTATAAAATCATTACATACATGAAAATCACATAACATAACAATTACTAAAATTATTAAACTTAATCTTGTTATTCAAGAATAAGAGCTTAATTGCACTCATTCGTTCATTATATTTTTCGAAATAGTGTATATACATATAAACATACTGATACCGAACTGAAAATATATACTTCTATCTATATATATATATATATATAGATGACATAAACAACATAATGCACATATATATATATAGTGTGTATCTATGGCTAGAGATAAATCCAGAGCAAAATCCATAAAGCCAGAACAAATCTTGTTCAAATGTCCTTTTTACCCTCAATGGTCAATGAATCAAATCATACTAAAATTTACTTCATAATATGATGATTAATGCAAATGATAATGTTCCCTCTATACTATCTCTCTACATTTTTATTTGTTGGTCCCTCTATTAAATAAGGTTCTTTAATGTTTGTGTTTTGTTGTGAATTAAAAATAATAATAAAATAATTGAGTGGGATATTGGATATTGAAAAAAATAGAAAAAAAAACTATCTTGTAAGCTAATCACTCTTAAAATCACAAGATTAAATTGAATAATCAATCTTTTTATTGAGTAATGAAATTTTGATTTTTATATCAATAAATAATCTCCTATAAAATTGAAATTTCAAAAAAATCACAAAAATGTGAAAAAAATGAGATAAGATTGAATTAAATACTACAAAATACATTCAATTATAAGATTATATCGGGAAAATTTACTTTATCATTAATATAAATAATTAGAAAAATTATAATTATTGTAAATAATATGAGCAATTGAAAGATCTATAAAAAAATTCAAAATTTATAGCTAAAATATTATATAATAAAGAAAAGAACAAAGAAATCTAATAAATCTAGCCAATTATTGTAATATAAAAATCATTAGATAAATTCTCCTAATCAACAGTCAAAGTGATTTCTAATAAAAATAACAAAACATAAATATTTAAAAGGGCTAATATGAAAATAGATGAAATTAAATCCTTCAATAATGCCAAATAATAGATATTTTAAGAAAAAGAAGAAATTCCGTAATAAATTAGGTGAAATAGAAGAAATAATTAAATAAGAAAGAGAAATAGAAGATTCTTCTATTTTTTGAGATATTTGATAACATTAATACAATATTTATACTATTATAAAAAGAAAACTATTTTTATCTCACAAATGACGGTTATTTATGCGAGTTTACAAAATTTGCCCTCCAATTTTATGTGAAATAAATAGAAATATGTAAAATTGTGGCTAAAATTGAAAATTTACACGAAATCAATTCAATTCGAATACTAAATTTTGATTTGTCAATTTTACCCTTTTAGTTAGTAAACACATGCAATAAATAAATAAATAAATAAATAAAAGGTCAATATTGTAATGTTATATTCAATTTAAAAAACCCATATTCTCATCTAACAAACCATTTTCTCTAATTACAATTATTTGGTATTTTTTTTCTTTTTGAAGTTATTCTTTATTATGTAATTTTATTTCATATAATTATTTTATTTTTAAATTATTATAATTTAATAAATTATTTCAAATAATTCTTAAAAAGATATTCTTATTAAAAAAATTTAATAATATATTTATATTTTCATACTAAAAAAAATTAACTACCAAATTGAAATATATATTTTTTATATTTTACACACATATAAAGTATACGGTGTTGCTAGTAAATTAACAAAAATACATACAATATTAATATTTGATCAAGAAAGACAAAATAGTGATCGATTAAAATTTGCTTTGACATTATGAATTTTACTCTTAATTTATCATTAACCACATATCTATATGTACAAACAATGGCTTGCATATATAAAGTAGATCCAAAGTTCCACCCTATAATTAATATCCAATTCATTTAAAAGGAGCAAGGGGTAGAGTCATCATTCACTGATTGATCAATAATTAAACAATTGATAAGGTTTCACTTTACTTTATAAAAGATCAACAGAAACAAAACGAAAGAAATTAAAAGGAAACATACCCGTCACAGGAATACGAAGAAATTTCAGTGTCATTGATTATATGTCATGCTTATCTATATACAACTAGAAATATATAAATGCGGTTATGCATTTTACTCTAGAAAAATGTGGAGACTACCCTACCCAATGGATAAATATTTAAATAGAATATGATAAAATAGGATATGATAGGATATAGGATATATTTAATCTAATATTTTTAGGATTAGAGCCAAAGTAGGATAAAACCCTACCCATTGACAAAACTACGTGGAGTGTTATATTCTCCCCTCTTTAAAAAAATTTGGTCCCTCATCGACAGATGAATCCTAACGAGAGGAGTGTTACACTATTTCATCTCATATTTTATAACTAAAAATTACCGACGGGTCATTATTTAGGATATGATAGGATATAGGGTATATTTAATTTAATATTTTTAGGATTAGAGCCAAGGTAGGATAAAACCCTACCCATTGACAAACCTACGTGGAGTGTTACATTCTCTCCTCCTTAAAAAAATTTGGTCCCCCATCGACAGATGAATCCTAATGAGAGGAGTGTTACACTATTTCATCTCATATTTTATAACTAAAAATTACCGACGGGCCATTATTTAGAATATGATAGGATATAGAGTATATTTAATCTAATATTTTTTGGATTAGAGCCAAGGTAGGATAAAACCCTACCCATTGACAAACCTACATGGAGTGTTACATTCTCTCCTCCTTAAAAAAATTTGGTCCCTCATCGACAGATGAATCCTAACGAGAGGAGTGTTACACTATTTGATCTCATATTTTATAACTAAAAATTACCGACGGGTCATTATTTAGAATATGATAGGATATAGGGTATATTTAATCTAATATTTTTAGGATTAGAGCCAAGATAGGATAAAACCCTACCCATTGACAAACCTACGTGGAGTGTTACATTCTCCCCTCCTTAAAAAAATTTGGTCCCTCATCGACTGATGAATCCTAACAAGGAGTGTTACACTATTTCATCTCATATTTTATAACTAAAAATTACCGACAGGTCATTATTTACTCTGGTTCCCAATGAGATTAAGTATTAACAATAGACAAAAATACAATAATCAACTTAAAACACGCACACAAGAGCGACCTCCTTGGGCAAAGCTTGAAGGAGCCAAGAATGATGAGCAAATCTTTGAAGACTAGGTCAAAAGCAAAAGAAGAACCATTTCTTTGCTCTATATTATGGAAAAGCACTGCATATTTTTGACGTGGCTTTACTTCTTTATGTGCACAACAACAAAAGTAGACGAGAAAATAAGCAGTCTTCCACCTTAAAACACAAAAGATTTCTGCTTTTTTAAAATGTTCAATTTTAAAAATATAAGAAAAAGTGATCGGTACTTAAAAGTAAAAGATGTAAGTATTTGAGAATAGTAAAATGAGACTATATAAAATAGAAATTATTTAAAAAGTTGTTAAAAAATTTACAAGACAGCCTAAAAAGCTATTAAAAGTTTAGTATGAAGTGGTTTTAACTTTCAGCTTTTTTTCTGCTGAAAAAAAAAAAAAGAAAAAAAGAAAGAACCTCAAAAACACGTATGTTAAGATTTTTCACTCTATTAAAGGGTTACCGCCCTTCTTCTACCAAGAAATAACATTCACATGAAGATTAACTAACAAATTAGCATACCTCCACTGGGTTCATCTCCCCCATCCGCAAACACCAAGTCAGGCACGATAGTTTTATTGCGATAACTGATGCTCGATAGAAGTGACAACACTAGCTCGATTAATTAAGTTCGTTACAAAACTTTGGGGTTGCACAGGGGAGGGGAAGGGGAAGGGGAAGGGGAAGGGGAAGGAGAGAGGTAATTTCATACAGTAACAATGTCAAAAAACCTCTGCTCATAGGGCAAAGATAAGAGCAAATATGAAACAGAACTCCAAAGAAATCTCAAGGGTCATGCTGCGGAAAAAGTATATGTGATTTTGTAGGCATGACTCACTCCGGTAGTTTCAGGCGATTGAAGAGCACAAGAAAACTTTGTTCAGGGACAACATAAAGAAAACCGAGGTCTGCACCTCTGACGTATGGCCCCAAACCCTGTGTTAAATCAATAAGAGCAATTAACGAACATCACATGGCCTTAAAAGCTAAAAATCGAAAAGTAATCCTAACCAGATTTTTTTTTTTTTTCCTGAACATGCCAGCCGTTTATATTACCTTTCCGTTCAGTTGAAGAAGCTCCCCCTCAACCCACTTGGGATTTTTGAACCCGAATTCTGCTATCCTTCCTTGACCTCTGTAACTTGCAACCTGGAATAAAGCAGCTTCATTGTAAGTCACTAACTCTAATGCATTCATCATCTGGAAAAACATGAATGAAAATTTAATCTTGTCTCGACTTAAACTGCTAGTTTTCTCAACTATTCCAATATGTAGCAATTGTTCGTTTCATTAGATTCACTATCGTCGCTCACTTCTGATTTCTTCTGCATCCTTGAATCGATTCTTGTTATTTTTTTTAGTTTGCTGAAGGGCAATCTTTGAAAGTTATTTCTCTATCCTATTCGTTTCTTCATATATGAACTCAATATTTTGCTGCAGTTCGACATCAAGTATTTTAATTCTTGATTTTAGCAATAAAAATGTCGGCAATCCCACATAAGATCATATGGCTCACACATCAAGGAACTTTCACCTTCCTGATATAAGGAATACCATTTTTGAGTCTTCAGCTTTCCCATAATTCAGACATGAGTACAATATTAATTTCTTTTCCAATGTTCACTGTTTCATTCTAAGGTCACATTGGAAAAATTCCAATGTTCTACTACTACTAGTCTACTACTGATAATATAATTGATGTTGTCATACATCGAGGGGGAAGGGGTGGGGATGGGGGGTGCGCTTACCACTCCTAGTTCGTGTGGGTACATTCCCCGGTTGGCAAGACGATTACCCTTCCCAACTTTAGCACGAAATGTGACCTGCAAAGATACAAGGAATAGGATTGGTAAGAACTTATTTAACAACAACTATAAACTGTAAACTGAGCCAAACTTTACATACCTGGCCAGCAGGCACATTCAAATCCCCCGTCAGCTTGACTGCCTCAACATACTCGAAGAACTCCATATCAGAAGAATTTTCTTCATTATTCATATTCCAGTTACCATATTTGCGCCGCAATTGTACTACCTCAGTGCCGTAAGGTCCAAAAGCACCAACATATAGACCTGCAAGCCAAGAATACATCAAAAGTGAAAGAAATGTTATTTGTCCCTTTATTCCATGTGCAACTGTGACTGGTGGGGTGGGGTGGGGGGTGGGGGGGCAGGGAAGATGGGGGAGCAAACTCACCGTCAAATGGATCTAAATCACCTTTAGAGGTGGTAATACGAGTAAAGTTTGTGTACTCAGATAATCTACTCCTCTTCTGTGCCTGACTGACTGCAAGCTTTACTATTTCACGTACATCTCTGGAAACCTATACGTATTTACAGCAGATAATACAAACATCAGAAGTACAAATAATTCAAAGCTGAAAAATTTAAAGAATGCGCAATTGGACACAACTCCAGCCGTATAAATATGAGCTGTCATTCAGGGTGAATGGCCCTTTTCTGGTGACAAGCATCAAGGGTTATATTCAGGATAGATAACCTTATAATGCATGTCCAATTTGTGTATATATTTCATGGACCAGAAAATAAGACTAAAAAATCCCAAGAGCCTCTTGTTTCAACCAAGATCAGGATTTTAGAAGACTAAGATGCAATTCAACTACTACTACTACTATTTTTTTTTTTTTTAAAAAGGAGAAAAAGAAAGGTGCTCATTTGCATGTACGCACTACTATCTGGGCACCTTTTCTTTTCACAATAGTCAGAAACATGAAATTGCAGTCGGTTATTTTCATTATTATTTCCTCATTTATGAAAGCATGTCAAATTAATGTATACCTTAGGAGAAACTTTGTCAGAACTCCAGAATGCCTTGGCAACATCAGGAGGCATAAGTTCAGAAACACCCTGGGCAGCTATAGCAGCCACCTTAACCTTAGCTGCAATATTTTCTTCAGTATCATTATCTTGAAATCTCTTAGGGATATGCATCACAAATGAATCCTTCTCCATATCTTTAATATCAGCTGGGACGCGAACAAAGTCATCCTTGGTGGTTGGAGTGTCTTCTTTATTATGTAAAACTCCTCCAATATAAAGCTTCATGTCTACATTGTTTTCATCTTCCATTGTGTCACCATCTAGCTGATCGTTATCTTTATCAGCAGCTTCATCTTCACTATCATCACTGGTTGTGTTCTCATTGTCTTCTTCAATAAACTGCTTCACAGTATCCTCAGTGATATTCTCAGTAACATCAACTCTCATCACTTTAACCTTCAGTTCTGGGATTTTTTCTTTAAGAAAATTTATAACACTTTTTATTCCTTCTTCAGCAGCTCCTTCCAAATCAATGCTCTTACCTTCGCCTTTCTCTGTTTCACTTTCTTCCAGCTTAACATCAACTACAGATGCATTCTCAGCTTCACCTGCTGATGGCCCCTTAATGGATTTATCAGACGACAAACTTGAATTTGCTGGATTTGCTTTCATTTGTTTTAGAAATACCACCTGTAAAGATGTACGATTCAGAAGCAATTATGAAGAGATAATTCATCTTTTCCAATCAGCAGAAAAATGGTGACAGTCTATCACAGCAAAGAGAAAAAACAAATGGGCAAAGCTTTCAAAAGGAAAACTTTAACTACTTATATTTCTAAATAACAACTAAAAATTATACGAAAGATAACATTACCTGCATGTTATATGTCTCATTGGCATCTTTAACCACAAATATTTCAAATAGTGGAGTACCAGGAGATGATGTTACCAGCTGCCTGCAATAATTACTCATTACAAGAGACTTTAAGCTTGCATAATTAACAGTGAAGATTAAGAACAGATCAATAGTCTTATCCCCCCCACCCCCCACCCCGGGCCAAAAAAAAAAAAAACAGATAAATAGTCGTTCTCTGTTTTATTCTATTATTATTACCTTGGACTATAACTTTTGCCTATAAATCTGCCCGTTCCTGGAGTGATCCGAATCAATCTCCCAAAAGGGTCATCTGAATTCTTTGAATAACCAACCCACCAACCAGCCTGCAGCCACAGTATGAATTATGAAAAGGAAAATAGTCGGATCTGATATCAAACAAGGAGACAAAGTCATAATCAGAAAAACGCATAATCATCAATCGATAAGTACCAGCCCACTTCCAGTACTTCGGCATAATCTTGAAGCATCATGGTAACGCTCTTCTTCAATTGCATTCTAAATGGAAATAGCAAAAGGTTAGCATCATCTCCATTTACAAGTATGATATAGCTCACATCAACCACGATTCTACCTTCAACTGTGACATAATTTCAGCAATACTATCTTTTGATGTTGCCTCCGCAATGGCTGATTTCAACTTAGCCGCTTCCTGGAAGTCTTCCTTCTCTATTGCTTCTTCTAATTGAAACTGTAAATTTATGAAAACCAGTCATCATTGAAACTGTAAGTTACTACTTGTGAACATTACTCCACAAAGGCAGAGGATACATTACATTGTTGCTTGCATAATTTATTATAGTTTGTTAGGCCATCACCTAAAAGTACAAGGTCTATTTTTTCCGAAAACTCGAACAAATCACTATTTGAATCCAGATTTTTGTTACGCATAGTCTCTGATCAGGATGTTAAAGCAAATCAAATAGCATAAGTCTTAAGCATTTTGACAAATAAACTGCTATACCAAACAAAAGCAAAACTTACAAATGCCACAAGACAAAATAATTATTCCCATATGAAGGTAGCCATATAAAGATGTTATCCGTTTACAACCGACTAAGCAAAATGCGTCAAAAGCTCTTTTCATAAAGATCAAAACTGAAACAACAATTGAGGCAAATATTCGAAATTGATTGGAGATTCAATATCCACATCTCCTTTGGAACCTTTTCCTAGAAATATAAGCAATAACAACACTGTTAAAAAAAGGTCTTCTTGAATAAAAGAATGCACCGACAAAGATGCAACCCTAGCCAAAAACTAATTTGAAAACATGAAGACCAAAGGAAACAACTCTGCTAAGAAATCATTCATAACAAGTGTGATCACAAATAAATTTCCAAACAAATAAACACCGTAGAACGGCATATTCAATCAGCAAACACTAATACCCAACCCCTTTTTTTCCAACTCAAAAAGATTGAAATCATAAACCAATTACATGAACAAATATCCACAAAAACATATGCCAGTAAAGATCAAACCTTGAGGACAGAGGCATAGTTCTCGGCCTGCTCAATCTCGGAAAAATGGCGGGTCCACCTATTCCAATCCCAATCCGCAGACGACGATGATGATGAACAAACAGAAGAAGACGAAGAATAAGAACTGATGTTATTGCTGCCACAGTCACCATAACTCTTATTGTCGTCGATACTACTGCTGCAGCGGCAAGATAGCTTAGAATTCTTGCTTGTTCTGACAAGAAATTTATTGGGCAAATTGAGTGAGAATCTCTTCTTGAAAAAATTGTTCAGGGTTTCCGAGGAAGAGGAGGATGAGGGGCGGAGCTGCGGCGGAGGAACGGCGGAGTGTCCCGTGGCCCAAGCGTTGGCCACCGCCATGATTATTTGCCTTTGCTCAGTTTGTGTAAATAGGAATTGAAATTTTTTTGCTGGATTTGAAAGGAAGTGGGTGAGAGGGAGTAACAGTGTTATCAGTTATGGATAGAATCTGAGCAAGGATAATTCTTGTGCCCTGTTTTGTAATTGTAGGACACAAGATCTTTTCAGACCCACCCCCAACCCCACCCCTACTCTAAAAAAAAAACTCTTCCAATTTTTTTTAATAATTAAATCAAGAAATAAAGATTATATTTGAACATTCATTTGGATTTTAATGAATTTTAAATGTTTATTTGAGTTTACTATTTATTTCAATTCTATGGATTTTAATCAAGATGTTGGCTAAGGCTAAAAAATGATTCAAACTACTATGTATTCAACTCGAGATCGATTATAAAATATTTGTTTGACGTTAGTTTGTTAAGTATAACAAATCAAGTTTGAACACATTCTTTTGTTCAATAAAATTTGAAACTCGATTCGATTAATTAAAATATGATAACATATGTATAAAAATATTAATTACACGAATTTGGCTCGATTGAAGCTCTTTTGAGCGCAACTGATCTAATAATCAAACAAAACTCAAATAAAATTTCAAACTCGATAAAAGTTTCAAATCAAACATGAACGATACTTTGTTTTGTTTGACTTCATTCGTTTGCACCACTATACTTAACCGTGCTCTAGTTAAATCGTGAATAATTATGAGCTCGTTTGGATAGGCCTTTTTCAAAAAAAAAAAAAATAGTAGTGTTTTTTTTAAAAAAAAAAAAAGCACGTTAGTGAAAAAAAATTTAATGTTCGGCTTTTTGTTTTTGAAGGAATTTGGAAAAAAATGTCAAAATACTGCCTTCATTTTTTTGGCCATTCAAAGTAGTTTGCAAAGAAAAATGCTTTTTGGAGTACTCTAAAACTTATGCGCTCGAACGCAAAACAATTTGACTATAAATGAGCTTTTAACAATTTATATGGACAACTTATTTTGATTGATAGAGATTTGTGAAATATATTCTCATGGGAATTGTAACAATTATTTCATCTTTTTTCATTCATGTTAGATAGAATAATATATAAGTATATTTAGAAGAAAAAAAAATAATTATTTTAATTTAAAGTTGAATTAACAAAATCATAATTTTCGTAGAGGATTTTATCATATAAAAAACAACCGTGGATACTAATTAGATAAAGTAGATAGGCTTAATGATAGATTCAACTATATCTATCTAAAGTATTTCTTTTTAATATTGATCTTGATAGAGGCGGTGTTCAAAAACAATGAACGGCTAATAAATTAGTTCAATAGGAACCATTGGTTTCTCAGAACCACGCGTGTGTTTCATGTTTAATTGCTTTTTTATCCCATCAAATCTCCCATAAAAAGTCATGTATTAGCCGATTACTCACTCCATCACTTTCGGACAAATAACTAAAAACTGGCCCTATTTGATATGGCATTGAATTTTAGGTCACAGTTGAAGTTCATGTTAGTAATCATGGGTATTGTTCTGGGATATTACACCTACACCCTTGGGTTCGATGTAATTACACTTAAGTATCTCAATGTTTGCATAATTGTAGAAACCACTGCTATTGTCTATCGTCAATTTTTTGAACGAAAGTTGATGGCAAGGGATGGTTTTCAAAACTATACAAACTTCAAGGGCTAACTGTAAGAAAGAAAATGATATAAAAGGTGGCTCCTGTAACTAAAAATATATACTACTTCGAAAGGGGAAAAAAAATAAAAGAAACATAACCATCATTATAGAAGGTTATACTTCAAAAAAGAAAATAGGAGTATATATTCCGGCACAACTCCACTTAACTTGGCACGCCATTAGTCACCGATCAAAAAGGGGATTGGTTACCTGAGTGATGTATCCTAAAATAATCTAAGGCAAAGAACTTGCCTTGTGATCCCTCGAACTGGAAATGGGAGCCCATGAGAGAGTTTCTTGGGGGGCTCACACTCCTCCGTATAAGCCACGGGAAAGATGGACTCCCCAAGAAGCCCTCAAATTACCTCCATTGTACAAATACGAGGACACCCACTACGTAAACTCTCAAAACTTTCTCAAAAGCGATATCATGAGGAGACGACTCTAGAGAAGAGCCCTCGAAGGACCCTCAAGAAATAGCTGGAGGATCCCAAAAGCCTTAACCTCAAGGGACTTCAGAAGGTCGAGGGGCTCGTAGCCTTGACGACTCATAAGTTGAAAATGGAATTTGAGGGCTTATGGACCTTCGAGCACCACCCCTTAGAGTTGGTTCTCCCAAGTGCACCTAATACATGATTGTTACCCTCCCATTGACAAGCAGTCGTGTCCAAACCCGCCAACTTTCTCTGACGCCATTGCGGAAGTCGTTTTAGTCCCAAGTGCAATTAATACTCTAGTATGACATATATCTTTAACATTAAATGCATGAGATATGTATTTAATGCAAATATCCATCATATTTAATACCAAGTATGACAACTCATCTTAGGGATGGTCTCTAAAGACAAAAAGCCAACAGCTAACGTGTCATGTTGGTCTTTAATTGACAACTGATGAATCAATCCCCATCAAATACGTCCAATCATGTCTATTATATATATAATCCACACCAGTCAATTGGTAAATTATGCAATATTAGATTGTTTTTGCTAAATTACTGTTTATCTCCTACATCTCACTATATTGTCTGGACACTGATTTGAGCACCAAATAGTTTACGTTTGAGCAAAACCGACTAGTTTTATGTGCGTTCACGGTTCATCCTTGGATAGGACGACCACCAACAAGCTCTTGAGTGAAGCCCTTGATTCCAATTAACCATTGTTAAACTAAATCATATATATATATATATATATATATATATAGGGTAGAAATAGTACTGATCTATGATATACAAATACAATAAATTTGATATGGATATGATACAATGCGACAATGAAAATACGAAATTTGTAAAAAAAAAAAATTATAATACATCGTATGTTTATTTGATAGCAGTATCAAGTACTAATCAAACACAATACGAGTAACTTTTTGAAGTGTTGCTGCATAATTGTAGTGGATATCAATGGTCCTACTACTGCCTGGAATCTGCTGGATCATTTTGGAAGAGAATGGCTGGTCTTTCTATTTTAGTCTTTTTCATGTACCATAAAAGCCAGTTACTAAACATCCCATTTCATACTAACATTTAGGCACACGCTTTTATTTCTGTTTCCCTGGCTAGCAAAGTCAAGATTTTGTAGGCCTTTTCAACAATTATCAATTCTTTTGCTCATTCAAAATGTAATTGCTAATAGGAAATATAAGGACAAAAGTTCAAAGGAGAAAGTAAAATTGAAATAAGAAAAACAGAAGTGTGTACAATTTTACAAGAATTACATACACCAAATTCCCCTGTTCCATGACATCAGTTGGATTTCATTTAGGGTTAGTTACAACTTACAGAGAAACTCCTTAATAATTGGCCCGATTTCACAAAACCCTTTATGGCATGAAAGTTAAAAATCGCCCCCTTATGCATGGTCTCGTGTTATAGATACCCCCTAACGACTAGTGGGACTTGTAATACAAAACCAAACATTGGGGGGGTGTCTGTAATTTTTCATACCACAGGAGTTTGTTAAACTGGGTCAAACGTCAGGACTCTTTTGGTAATCAACCGTTTCATTTAATCAAAACTAGACTAACAAAAAATAGACAGGGGTTGGGTTTTTTTGGTGGGGGGGGGGGGGACCTAGGTTAGGGTCAGTCAAAAACCACAAAAGCAGTTCAAGGCCGAGACAGGGCCGACTCTTCTACCACCACCTCCACGTTTTCGGGGCTATGGGTCAGAGGCGGCAATCCTCTGCTCACAGGTGTTTCTGGACCATCAGCCTCACTGCCAGAACCAGCATTTTCTGTACGGACCGGACGGAGAAAGCCCTGCAATCTTAACAGATAACTTTGACTAGGAGACTGGTTTCTTACATAATGAGTTGCTGTGACAACATTGGTGGAGGGCCGCTCAGATTCTGTGTGGATATTAGAGAGTGCACTTAGGTCAAGGTTTGGAAACACTGAACACCGGCATCTAGGGCATTTAACGTTTAGCCGAAGCCACTCGTCGATGCACTCAACGTGAAAATTGTGAGCACACGGAAGACCACGAACCTGCATCATGTGTCTAGTAAGAAAAGTTTCACAAGGAACGCAAGACAAAATAAATTAAATAATCATGCTCTTAGATAAGGCAGGAGTAGTTTTCTGAGTATTTTTAATTTTAATTCTTTATTTATTTATTTTTTTCCCAACAATCTACTTTAAAAAAGGTCATTACACTAACCTTCCCTGTAACCAGTGCAATTACACAAATTTCTCCTCTCAGCTTCAAAATTACATATACCCACTTTTGATCATTGAAATTTGATCAAACCTGGAACCTTTATCAGCAAACTGGGATAACATCATCCATAGATTCCAAACACCCAATGATTTTTGCCTTGACTATCAGGATTCTGAAGGAAACTTCATTCCAGAATGCAAGAACAATTTGAAAAGTTCACCAGAATTTAAATTGTTCTATCATTTAACTATAAGTAATAATCATCCACAAGGGGTAACTATAAGATAGAAATAAATTACAAGGGAGATATGTGTAATTCTGAAACCAAGAGGAGATATTTGTGTGATTACATATAAATCCAGCGGTGGGTGCTGTAATTATTGCAAAAACAATTTTCATTTATCATAAGTTACCATTTCTGTTTGTGTGGCATAAGGTTCAATGTTAAATTGGTTTCAACTTTTCTCACTCTTTAAGCTTTATCTTGGTTGAATCAAAATTTGCTTACCTCATTTCCAACATGAAACTCTTCCAAACATATAGGACACTCACTGCAATCAGTAGGAACTGCCTTCAGTCTGAACTTAGGAAGTTCTTGAATGAGTGCCTCCACAGCTTCTCTCTGCATGCCAAACACAAATCCATTTGTAAGATCTAAAAGGATTTCAAATGAGTGAGCAAAATTCTAACAATTCTCTATATTATTAAGAACTGCATGAATGGTTTACCTGAGCAGGGGTCAAGTAAATTCCCGGTTGGTATGCAGCTGCATCTTGTCCCATCCCTCTCATTTCCTGTCCAGCAGCTTCAATAGCCCAATCAGGCACTCGTACCATGTCGACAAGAACCTAAAGTAACCAAACATAGGGCAATTAGCAATAAATTTTTTAATTCCATTTAATTACAAGGAAATTACGAGGAATCACCCTCCAATAATAAAGAACAGGCCAATGTTTATTCGAGAACAGAGGTGAAATTATTATCTTAAAATGCAGTGTATCCTAGCAAATAAGATATTAAAACATCTTCAACTAAGTACTAGATAATACACGCATGTTAATGCACAACAAACTGAAGGCACAATTGATTCATAGAGCTTACTCCGTATTCAGAAACAGGGATCCCTTGTTGTGCACGCAGTAAATGGGCCTGCCTTCTTGTTAACCACTGTAATTAAAGGGAAAAAAATCTTAAAAACATCAGGAGAAATTATTACTAAAAACAATATGTTAAACATATTCGACAATTGAAGTTAGAGCCTTATCCCCTTGAAGAAAGAAGATATTAAAAAGAAGCTAAAAAAAGCTTGAAGGAAGTTCAAGCCACAACCAACCCCCACCCCCACCCCACAACATACACGCAACACCAGCGAGTAGAAGAGAATAAATCTATAACTTATTATACAGAGTGAACTGAGAATAACCACTAATTACCTTCCCCATACAGATGCAAGCAATGCACACGAGTCCACAATAGCTGAAAAGCAGCCAAATAAGGAAACCCCATTTCTGGCCATCTTCAGGCAACTGAAAATGGTTTAAGATGTTAGATCTACTCCAAGTTCACAGTATGGTGTGCTAGCTCTATACCCGGGAGAGAGAACAAAAGGAAACTTACACAATTTTTTGCACGAGTGAACCACAGGGTACCAATGATAGTCCAAGCCGAAAGGAAAGGATAGAGTAACACAACAAGAATGGACAGTACAACAATTCTTCCACAAAAACGTGCATATCTCTGCTGCCAACCAAGATCTCTGCAGCCATATCAAATAATGTAATCATAATATCTAAGCAATTTGTCTATATCATGAAAAGAACTAGAAAATATACGAGATTTCATAAAATTAACCTCAAGAACCAAGGGGAAAGAAAAAAAAAAGGGGGAGGGGGGGGGGGGGGGTTGGGTGGAGTTCTTACAATCCCATTCCCGAAGCCAACCCATTATCCACAAACATCAGAAGCCGGAAGACGAACACTGTAGTATAGTCAACCTAAACATTGCACGATGAAAATACATCGTAGTTATTTAAAACCCCAAGATCCCATCAAGAATAGATAAACTTCCCACTTTTGCTTTCGAGAAGAGTAAAGGTTACTTACCACAATCCATATGTGCAATGGATAGGTACACGAATGGTATCTCTTCCAATTGATTGCCACAATAATTCTAAAGGAAATAGTCAAGGAACAACCCAAACCACATTATAGCAATAATAATCAAATAGATATGTTCAAAATTAACTAACATCCCACTGTTGAAACTAAGAGCAAAAAACCAAAAACCGAAACATTCAAACAAATATCCTTAAAAATTGACGAAATCAAGAACATCAATTCATCAAAAGGATACATGCTCGTAGCAAGCATGGACAAGAAGAACCCATCATACCTGCAAGAAACCCACAATCAAAATTCACAATTTCATGCAAAAATATCAAAACCCTTCAAGCATAAAGCCCCAAAATCCAAAAAATCGCACAGTAATTACACGCTGCTACTTTCCCATTTCCAAAAATAGCAAAACAAATTTCACTTTTCTTTTTACTTCTCGAGATGAAACTTGAAAGGGTACTTTCAAAAAGACTCACCACTTGAAATCAACCCCTTTGATCGCCATTCAAAATCTTAACACTAAATCCAAGATTTTAACTCTCATTTCACCAATCTAAGCACTCAATGGAGCTGATTCCACTTGCCAAACCATGAATAAACCCCCCCAAAAAAGGAAGAAACACACGGAGAGTCGGAGAGAACGGTGGGCTGAGTGTACATGAAGAACGCGAGAAGAGTAATTATGCTTATTTTAGAAGGGAAGAAAAAGAGTAAAAATATTTTCTGGAAGAAAGATTCTGGATTTGCAGAGAGAGAAAGGTGTGTGTGTCTCTGTGTGTGTGTGTGAGAGAGAGAGAGAGAGAGAAACAGCCTGTATTGCTTTGATTCATTTTTTGTTTTTCAGAAGAGCGGGCTTGTTTGGGCTTTTTTTTTTGCAAAAATTAAAAAAGAGAAGAAAAATGAAAATAGAGCTCCGCTTTTATTTTTGATAATTAAAAATAGAGCTCCTTTCAATTTGTCAGACTAGTTACTAGTCTTGATATTATTCAAAAATAATAATTTTGATATAACAAACTTTTAAATTGTAACATTGATTTTAAATTTAAAAATAATATAAGGCCGGCTTGAATAGGTTTAAAAAAATATTTCTCGAGTTGTATATTTGATAATGAAATTTTTTTTTAAGTCAAATAATTTTATGATTGGATTCGATAATTGAAAGTACTTTAAAAAATATTTTTATTTTAAATTGTTTTGAACAACTTCTACAAATAGCTACTTTTCAACTTTTTTTTTTGGCTTTTACTTTTTGAAAACAATTAGCCAAATATAATCTTTTTTATTGAAATTTTTTTTGGTTCAAAAATGAAGTGTTTTTCTTCTTTAAAAAAAAAACATCCAAACAGGATCATAATTTTAATAGGAAATTTCTTTTATGATTTTTTTTTCTTCTTTGATAGAACGTGAGGAGATTAAGAATTTATTTATTTGCATAGTTGTATTCTTGGGAGTTAAGGTAAAGACATAATTAAGAATTTTCAATGAGGATACTTTAGGAAAAATATTATTTCAAGAAAGAAGCACATATGTTTTACATAATGGTGGCAAAATAGGTTAGGAATCGCAGATCCAACCCAACCCACATAATTTTGGGTTGAGTTTGATTGGGTCTAATATATTTTAAAGTGGATTGGGTTGGGTTTCATTTTGTTGATATTGATAATGGATGATAGATGGATTGATGATGGGTTGATTATGAGTTTATTATGGGTTGTATTTTGGGTTATCTCATAAACCAAAAAATATATATATTTTTTATTTAATTTCATTTATTTTAGTACTTTAAAACAATTTAAAGAGTATAGGAACTAATAATTTAGATTTTTCTTTATTTTTTTGCCTTTGATTAAATATATAATAATCATACATTGAACCGCTTAAGAACCGTATTAAACTCATTTACAACCCAACCCATTTTCAATCCACTTTTTGAAATCCATCTTCAATCTAACCCACTATAACCCAATCCAAACCCAACACAACCCGCCCAATTGCCACATCTAAATTTTACATTTAGTAGGAAAATAAAAATTCATCAGCATAGGAAATGTGAATAATGTGTTCATTAACAAAATGTGTTAATAATATTCAAGATTTATTTAAATTTGTGTAGAACTTTTATTATAGTTTTAAAACCTTAAAAAATATAGAAAATAGAATAAATAATGGGAAGAGAAGATATGCCCGTTTGGATGGACTTAAAAAAAAAGTACTTCTAGAATAGTGTTTTTTATAGTATAGTTTTTTTTTAAGTCAAAAAAATTTTACATTTAGATACAGTAATTAAAAGTGCTTTAAAATGTATTGTTATTTGAAGCTACTCTATGATAGTTTCTAAAAAAAAAGTCCCTTTTTGACTTTTTTTTAGCTTCTGTCTTTTTTAAAAAATACATCAAAATATATATTTTTTTTTATCTGAAGTATTTTTTTTTGGAAAATAAATGTTTTTACTCTGATAGGAGTATTATTTATCTTTTCTTTTATTTTTTTCATTTTTTGTTACAAAACATGATTTTATTAAAAAATGAATACGCCATCTCAATAGTAGCTATATTGGTGGATCGGTTTAGGTCGGATGGTCATCAACCAGTATCGTAATTTTTCACAATATTTATTTGTATAAATAAATTTCGTGGTCTTATATTTTAAAAGGTCGTTTTCAAGAACGAGCCCAAAAGGCTAAATTACCACCATGTGGACACGAAGTGGAGGGCCACGTCAAACATTTAATAACATTTATATCTACTTGGCAAAGGACCAAAGGACCAAACGTCATTGTCCACGGTGGTTGAGTTATTTAAATCCCTCAATAATGCGCCCGATCAAACGCAAGAAGATTCGCATTATAAAAGTACTTTGCATATGAACTATGATGGTATGATGAGGAGTCATTGCGACTCTATGAAGAACCAGTGTTATGAAAATTTGATGTTAATTATTATTTCTTTTATTATTATTTTATCATTTAATTTTTTTTATTGATTCTTTGAGATCACATTACTCTTTCGCTCCACAACCAAAATTACTTTGTTTCTGAAAATAAAATTTTTGAAATAATTTCAAAATTCAGCGACTTATGCTAGTTAATGTTACTTTTAATATCACCACATTATTCCGTTTGATTACTTTCCGATAAGTTTTTTAATTGGAAAGTGGTTTTGAAGCTAAAATGTGCATCTAGTATAAGTTTGCAAGAAGAAGTGTGATAAAAAAAAAGAAGGACCATAATTTACTAATTAAAGTTTAAAAATGTCCATAGCCCGCAAACGAAGTGTTTTTTTATCCTTGTTAGACATGACTTTACACAAGTTTAGGAAGGGCCATTAATCACATTTGTTGGTAGAAATTCAAAGCAACTCCTTTACATAATACATGACAAATTTAGGGGTCAAAAACTTATTTAATACATCATGAAGGGCAACGCATCTGTTGAGTTTAGCTTGCTTAGTGTTTACGTTTATGTGCAACTTGTGTAGCTTAAAATATCAATTTCACCCTTCAGTAAATTTCCTCTCTCTCTCTCTCTCTCTCACTTGTGTAGCTTAAAATATCAATTTCACACTTCACTAAATTCTCTCTCTCTCTCTCTCTCTGTCTCTCCCCCGCGCGCGCGCGCTCTCTCTCTCTCACACACACACACACACACGAACACAACAAAAAAGTGTTGGGTGGAAAAAAAATAAAGGATCAAAACGCAACCATTGACTATAAATAAACATATATAACAAAAGAATATCCATATTATACACCTATTTTTAGGTATTTATAAATTAAATTAATTTCAATAATTATTGTTACTCATGTGATGTTATATGAAGTGCAAAGGGTTGAACCAAGTAACCAACTTACTTGCTTTGAAAATTTGAGGAAATTAAGGTAGTATTGACTATACTTACAGTTAAATGAAATTAAATATAAGCAATACTCATGTATCGGAGAGTGCAATTTGTCAACAAGTGTAAAAGTCAAGATACATTGTGTGGGTTTTTATTTTTGAGGGTGTAAAGTATAAAAATGTGTGCTGTAGAGGGTCTAAAATGTTTTTTTCTCTCAATAATGAATAGAGACAATTACTCTCACATCCCTTAAGTTTAAGTACAATTATAAAAAAATTTCATTTTGTTTCGAAAATTATAAATACCCTCTAAAGCATGATGAGTTTAACAAAATTCATCATTTATCAAGGTAGGACGTAATTGCGAGTTGTATTTCTTCTATTTTTAGTGATGTTTTGAGATGAAATTTACAGGGTTTAAATAAATTCAAGATGTCAAAGCTATATATGAAGCCAATTTGAAAAGAAAAAAATAGTGATGGTGTTGAATTATATAGTGATGCTCGATGGTGGTCGTTATTGTATAAAATGAAATTACTTTACAAAAGTTAGTGGAAATACAAAATTGATTGAAGGATTTTGTCGGGGTTGACGAATCGCATCTTTTGATGTTTAGGGTGATTACTATGATGTGGGAGTTATTGAGAATTTCAAAAATTATTAACTGGCCTTTTTGTTAAAAGACGACAAATGTTGGGAAAGTGTTGGTAATTTTTGAAACTAAATGGAGTTATTTGCAATTTCACCTTCTCAGGAGAGATGGATGTAATTATTCCTAATTAATATCACAAAAAAGCAAGTGGCAACCCGCAACTAATGGCTACAAAAGTCTTAATTCAGGCTATTTGCACCTCCTTCTCCTCTTTCACAAGATGAATTCCCAGTGGCTCCTTTCCTTTAACGAAGCCAGACTCTTAGTGTAGGGATAGATCCCGAAATAAGACAAAGGAGTTTTGATACAGAATATCCGACGAGTGTCCTTAGGACCCACAATCTAGCACCATGTGTCCTGCTCGTCACGTGGTAGTTCTCCTCAACGATATGTCACCTTCAGGATTTGGCATCGATCGTCTAGCTAAATGATGCTCGAGGGAATTCCCCTCGAGCTTGGGTTCTCCTTGACTTTTGATTAAACTATCGAGTACTGCACAACCCACTTGCCGCCATCCTCCATACACTGACATGCCCCACTATTCTTCCAAGGCTACGCCTACTCTACAACCACTAGTTATGGGCCGAATGTCCAATTTGTATCTAGGTCCTGCAATCCTAGAAATTGTAAGTCTTACCAGCTTGGCCCAATTTTCAAGAACTTGGATTTACTATAAATACCCCTTGCATGGCTCCTAGAAAGGTAACACAAATATTATGGCCAATCCTCTGCTTGATTCTCTCCAATACTTGCCATTTTATCACACCTTGCACTGACTTAAGCATCAAAGGGTTTTCGCTGGATATACTCCCGCTAGACTCACATATTTTCCATCCTAGTAGGGCAGGGACTCTTCCTCTTTCGATTGTTGAGTTGTCGTTCCACGTCATCAAGTTTGATCGAGTTCAAACACAATGTCCTCGACACATTCGCTCTCGGGACCGAAAATAAACAATTTTCCCATTCTCGGAGCACTGCCAAAACCAGGCCAGCACAACTACTAGTATGTTCCTTTCTCAAAATCCCATCATCCATTAGTACCCAAACCTCATTAGATTCAAGTTCAAGTCTTGCTCTATTTTTAGAATGCACATAAGCAACAACACCAACACCCCTTCCACTTCCAATCCACCAATAGCATATGTGCCCGCAACTCCAAATCAATAACGGGTGACAGTGGCACAGTCTTGAGGGCCAACTCCCTCACATCAAACCACAACAACACTCGATCCTTGTCGATATCTTCCTCCCAATACGGATTCCCATTCACAATGGCATTGTTTCTAGTGCATGAAATAGCCAACTTAAAATCCGACTCAATTGTTTCCGATTTAGCAGAGTACACAACAACCTCGCCCACTCCCATGTCGTTGGGATTATAAACTCTGGGGTCATAATCAGCTCGTACCAGGCCTTGCAAACGGACTTGAAGCAGATCAGCGATCTCACTGGAAGCCGTGTGAGGATATAGGCCATGATGCCATCCGGTAAAACACAGTCTGACATGGCGGTGGTGCCGGCTAGTTTGTTGGTGGTTTTTGAGCAGTTTTGGCAGAACTTCTTGCTTGCTGCTGCCGTGGATGATAAGAGTATTAGAGGGTATTAAATGAACTTATATATATATATTATAAATGTTTGAAAGTTCTTTGAATGATTTGCCTAAAATATCCTTTCAATAGTATTTATTTTTCGGGTGATTATGTAAAGGGATAATTACTCCCACCACATTTGAGTTTATGCCAAATTACAAATAACACCCCCTTGTATCGATGATTACCAATATCCCCTGAGTTTTGTGGACTTATTGGTAAAATAGACGGAAGTAATACAATGTTCATTTTGTCCCTTGAATATTTGAAATATTTTTTATTTAAAAAAATAAAAAAAATAGAAATATGATTAAATGGACCAAAATACCCCTCTTTAATATTTTTGGAGAAAAGTTACTATTTTCTTCCAACAAAACCCTAACCCTCCCCTCCCCCACCCCCTCCCCCCCACCACCACCACCAAACCGCCGCCGCCCCCTCTCTCCGTCACTCACACCACCACTGCTGCCCCCTACCCCAACCTTCATCTTCCTCTTTCTTTTTTTTTTCCCCCTTCTTTTTTCTCAGATTTGGATCTGAGATTGCTCTCCCTCTCTCTCTCTCTCTTTTTATCTCTCTCTCTCTCTCTCTCTCTCTCTCTCTCTCTCCCCAGCAGCAGATGGCGGGCGGTGGGCGGCAGCGGCGGCGGATGGAGGGTTTCTCTCCCCCCTCTCCCTCTCTCGATCTCCTCCCTCGTCTGTACCTCTCCCCCTCTCTCTCTCTCTCTTGATATCTCTTCCTCTCTCACTATAGATCGGACGGTGGGCGGCGACGGCGGAGGGGCAGGCACATATGGAGGTGGAGGTACCCCCTCGGTTTATCTCTCTCTTCTATCCCTTATCTCTCTCCCTCTCTCTCTCTCTCTCTCCTTTTCCTCTGTATCTCTCTCTCTCGTCTCCCTCTGTCTCCGGCGGACGGAAGCGGAGGCGATGGACAGCGGGCGCAGATGCGGTGGAGGAGGTACCCCTCAGTTGTATCTCTCTCTCCTATCCCTCATCTCTCTCTCTCTTCTTTCCCTCTACATCTCTCTCTCTTGTCTCCCTTTGTCTCCGGCGGACGGAGGCGGTAGAAGCCGGCGGAGGTGGAGGCGGTGGACGGCGGGCGCAGATGCGGTGGAGGAGGTACCCCCTCAGTTGTATCTCTCTATCCTCTCCCTCATCTCTCTCTCTCTCTCTCTCTCTCTCTCTCCCCCCTTCCTTTCCCTCTGTTTCTCTCTCTCGTCTCCCTCTGTCTCCGGCTGACGGCGGTGACGGAGGCTGGCGGCGGTGGGCGGCCGTTTATGTGTGTGTATATATATATATATTTATAAATAATGTTCATATTATATGTTTTGTATATTATGTTTATATATTTATTTATATTATGTATATAAATTAAAAAAATGTGCAAATATATTTATACAAATATATATTATGTGTAAATATGTATGTATATATAGACATTATAAATAAAAATTGTTCAAATACATTTTCCTATTTATTCAATATAAAACATAAAATTAGCCATAAGGGTAAACGAGTCCATTCATAATTGGCCAAATACATTTCTGCCTTCAAAAGGGCAATTTTGGAAGTTCAATTGGGTTTACAAACGTTGGCCGTTAGTCAACCTAACGGAGGTTGAAAATTGAAAAACGGAAACAAAACTCAAAGGGGTATTGGTAATTATCGATACAAGGGGGTGTTATTTGTAATTTGGTCTAAACTCATGAGGGGTGATGGGAGTAATTATCCCTTATATAAATTAATAATTTATTTATATTAAATTTATTTGAATTAAAACTCTATTATTTGTTTATGTAAATTAATAATTTTTCCTTCATTGATTTTATTTGAATTAGAACTCTATTATTTTTTAATCACTTTTAATTAAATCAGAGTCCATCACCTTTATAACAAACAGAAATTCAAATGACAGTGAAATTTAGATAAATTTAGCTAGGATATGTTACATCAATGGTCCTGGAACAATTGCAAAACCCAAACAAATATATTAAATTAATGGACTTATTAGTTGCAGAACCACATGACATTAATCTTTTTATTTATTACTTACCAAGAAAAGGAAAGCAGTTCTAATATCTTAAGCAAATTTTATTGTCTACTAACCTAAGTCAATTGGAAGCTATTAATTCATAGAACACGACACACCAGCTTTTAATCATTTTTAATTAAACTAAGTTCAACAGGAACATTAGAATTGAACAACATATGCCTATATATTTCAAATTTAAACTTCTTGAATTTCTAGAAAACAAAATTTGTACAAATTTTAACACACTATTCCCAAGCTCCCGTATTTGCATAGGCTTAGGTCGTCACAACTCTTCAATTGGTGATAATTTTCATTAGCTATTTTTTTTTGTTATATAACTTACACACACACACACATATATATATATATATATATATATATATATATTCTTTTTATTTTTGACATCGTTGCATGGGTATCTAAAGAATCACGCATATAAATTTTCTTATTTGTTTTTCCCTAATTGCTTGTGAATTATGATGTTTCAGTCTATACATGTTCCATTAATTGTCTTTGAATTTTTAACTTTGTTGATTTTATAAATTGATAAAATAATATAGATTAAATGGAATAAATTCATGGGAAAAGGATAAGGATCTCTATGGTATAATATTAGACGTGAGCTTAATAAAGTAAAATAGAATAAGTGCCTTTGTAAAATAAATACATATATATATATATATACTATTATATAAAGAGACAACACCATTTAGTAATCAACTTTGGCACATCCTGTCATTTTTTCTATTTTTTTTATTTTCTCTCTCCTCTTTCAAATTCTTTTTTGCTTTCCTCTGTTATTTTTCTCTTCTTCTCTCTCCTCTCTCTCACTCTATCCTCTTTCATCTTCTACTACTATTCGATATAATTTTCTTTTACTTTTCTTTGTAATTGTTGTCTTAATTTTTTATTTAAATTTTTTTATTTAGCCCTAATTTTATGAACCTATTAAAATAGTTAAAAATCATTTTGATAGTATAGATACTATCAAAATTTTAGATGTCATTAAATTATATTTTTTTATTATACACACACATTAAGTATGTCAATAAGATATAATTTGGTTACATATTTAAATTTTAATGTTTGTTAACTTATTTATACAAATATATATTTTTAAACTGTTATTAATGTTTTTGTTAAATTCTTGATTGATAAAAATTTATATCATTAAATGGTCAACCAGAAGTAGTGTGCTTGATCACCTACAACTATAGAATAATAAAAGGAAATATTGTTTGGCAAGCTATCTCTATTTTAAGAATTGTGAATGAATTAGTAGTATGAGTCTCCAACAATACTTCATGTTGTTTCTTATCATTCATGGGGCTTTGATTTTCATTACATCAAAATTAGAAAAAGAAGAAAAGTGATGAAAATACAGTTGACATACAAATTGAAAAAACAATATAACAATCTATTTTTTGTTTTTTCTACTTGGTTACATCAATCAAAGTGAAAATGAAATAAATTAAGTTTGCCTTAATTAAACATGTGTTTCAATTGAAGCTATTTAATTAAATAAATGATTTGACCATGCACTTTAAGTCTATGACTAATTCATTATTATCGTCATATATTTAAAAACAAAAGAAAATTGGTTAATTATATTTTGCCACTTAAAATATGTGTTTTTACATTTTACAATCTCAAATTTTAAGTGTTACTAATTGCCACTTAAAGTTTGTGTTTTTTTTTTTATCGATTACCACCTAATTATGATTTTCTGCCAAAAACGCTAGTTGGAGCAGCAACACGTGTCACTACTCTGGCTAAGATTTTTGGCCCAAAAATACAATTAGGTGGCAATCGGTAAAAAACTCAAATTTTAGGTGGTAATCGGTAGCATTTAAAACTTGAGGTTGTAAAATGTAAAAACACACATAGTTCGAGTGAAAAATTATAATTAACTCGTTATTTTTTCCTATTTTCAATTGAAAAGTTATTTTAGAAAGGTGAATGTCGCTTTGCCCCGTCAAACTATATGATTGGCGTCACTTTGTCCCCTAAACTTCTAAATTAGTCCTTTACCCTCTCAATTTGTCAAAATTGAATTCTTTGCCAATTTTACCCCTGTTATGAATATATTTGAAGACCTTTGAAGTACACAATATTCAAATTTTATAACTTATTTTCAATTAAATAATCTAAAGTGACTGATCGAAATTCTGCAAACGAAGACAAGACATAATTAAAATTTACATTTAGTTAAGTATTAATGATCTACCTATTTCACTCTTATAAATATTGTTCAAAGATAGAGTTTCACATTTATAGCCGTATATGCCAATGCCTAATTCATTTTCTTATATAACTTTTTTAGAAAAAAGATACAATATATTGATCAATAATTAAAAGATAAGTTACTATACAAAAATTATTGCTTTAGATAATTAATTAAGTGCAAGTTTTAATAACATCATTTTATTGTGAGCGAGTTTAAATTTTTTACTTTATGTTGTTATGTAAAACTAATATTTTGATATTTGAACTTTAGTACTTCAAAAATATTGACAAGAGGGCCAAAATTGGCAACTAAGTTTAGATTCAAAATGTGATGGGGCAAAGCGCCTATTCTACAAGTTGAGTGGGGTAAAATGGCACATCAATATAGCTTGAGGGGGCCAAGTGAGATTCACCCTTTTAAAAACAACTAATTATAATTTTTCCTTTTAATTAAAAAATTAAAAAATTAAAAATATCATAAAATATATTTTGGCCAAAATAATGTAGATTTATTTGCGAAGATTCCAATACTTAAAAAAAGAGTACAGGACTTATCAGATTGGATTATTTTTCATCTCATTCTTCATATATATATTTTTTTAATATACAAAACCATGATTTGTAAAGGATGAACACCTCACACTAGACTTACTTTGATTGGAGAAGTTGAGATGCCAAACCTATGTGGTGTTGCATTTGATTTCCACGGAAATGTGTGGGTTTATATTATCAACAAATGATGCGATAAGTGTTAAAGCCCTAATCAAGTCCTCGAGTGTCTAGAACATCAGTACAACGGTGTGTAATCTTCTCTTGAAGAAAGCCTTTACCAATCTTTCTCTTGAACCAAGTACAAAGTCGGGGGTGGTCGGCTCGCTCAAGTTCATATCAAGATAAAATTTTAGGGAAATTTGACATTTTCTACCAAATAAGAATTTATGGCTTCATCCCCGTCTCGAACGATCTGAGCATTCATGGCATTTCGTGGGAAATGAAGTCATAAAAACTGCAATACCGCTAATTTTTATACAGAATCATTACAATCTAACCCAAAACCTGGAGATAAAATTTTATTACAAATATTTACCCGAGGTAGCATGTACAGGGATCACAATGTCGGAAGAGCTAGGTCTGATTAATCCAAGAAGACAACTTTGTCATTCAGAACATGAGATTGCACAAGATTATGAGTATCTCCATTGCGGGAAACTCAATTACAGTTTGGGGGATTCAAGCACTTGTAAACTGCAGATGCAGGTTGCTTATAAGTTGGAACACTATTAGCATCAACGAACCTCACTTCGCCGGGCCTGAAAGCAAGATCCCTATGCCTGCAAATATTACCATGATCCCGATTGAACATAATCAAAAACAAGTTCAAATCCTAAAACTATATGTGTGTGTGTGTGTGTGTGTGTGTTTTCTTGAAATACTTGCCGCTTCAAATCAAGCCCAACCAAACCAGCTTGAAGCACAGTCAAGTTGTCAGAATCTGGAGATACTATAATAACCGTGTCCCCGGAATATTGTGTCTCAAGAATTGACATTAGTTGTGTCACACGAACGAACACATCCTGAACGCTTTCGTTTGGTGTTCCATCATCTATTGGAGGTGGCTTTAGATTTGGCGAAAGGCTATCCGAGGCATACACCTGAATGTGGTTTTCAACTAAGACCACTACATTTCTATTGACTTGCCTCATTCAACAAAAAAATCTCATATATAAATATACATACATACATATATATATATATAAGTGTTGATTATCATAAAAAATTGTTGATTTCTGTTCATCAGTTGAGTTGGTGTACCTCGGAAACGGCATCCAATGTTTTCCCTTCATATGCGCCCAATCCACGAGCATCCAAGAAGCTGTACTCTGGGACTATATGACTGCAAGCAATAACAGACTTCAGAAATTACATAGGGGTTCGACAAAAGGGTAATTACAGAAAAACCCTCGAGGTTTGGCCCCTTTCACAAATCTCTGTGTGACATGAAAAGTTACAATTACCCCCCTAACATTTGGTCTCATTTTACAGCTACCCCAATGAAAGGTGAGATTTGTACGTAAAACAGGGCCAAATATTAGAGGGGTTTTTACCATAGGGAGTTTTGCGAAAACGGGCCAAATAACAAGGGGTTTTCGTTATTAACCCATTAACAAAATAAGCAAGTTCACCAAAGTGGTAAAATTTGGATGCCGGTTTTAAGCCTGCAACAGTATCTTCTCCATTTTTTACCAAGTTAAACCGCAGATAAAGCTATAGGGATGATAATTTCCCACAATCTGTGGAACATTGACACTATTCAAAAACAATCGAAGTAAGATAAATGTGATAACTACGCCATATTATATCCAACAACGGCATAGGTGGAGACACCTAATCATCTGAAACCACAAGTCCAGGCTATATGGTCAAAGGTTTCAATATTGATTTAGAATTTTAACAGAATATTATGATTATATGAGTTTAAAGTATAATGGAGCTAATGTAAACTTAGATGATTCACTAATTAGGGAGACAAACAATTTAGCACACACTTTACGAATAGCAAGCAGTAAAAATGCATAGAAATATTCACTTGAAATCATTAACGCTCTCAAACCAAGTAAGTTTGTGAATGGCTATTGATGAATTACGAGTCAAATACCTTCTGCTAACTCCATTAACGGCAGCAATAATCTCTGCAGCCTGATAAGCCCTCTGAGTAATAGAAGGCCATATCCAACAGTTGTTTTCGCATGCCCCCATCGACTTCAACCCAAGTGCAGCCCTCACTATCTGCTTCTTCCCGATTTCAGACAACCCGTTATCCACCGATGTCTTAGCCACCGGATTAGTGTTAATTATGCCCATGCTCTCATATTCAGATTCCCCTGCTCTCACCAAATAGTACCTGCAGTACCGAACACACACACACAGAGAACCCCACAACCTCAGAAAACCAGAATGTTTCAGAATTGTCCAGGAAACTATAGAACAAATAAGATCCATTTTCATTGAACTCTTTTTTCCTATGCTAGTTTCAAAATCTTTGATATTAACTCCCAACTGGCACCATAGACAGAGACGGAGCTAAGGAGCTGGAAGGAGCAGTCGCCCCCAACTCCATATCAAGCTATATTTTACATGTACTTTTATTAAAATTTAAAATTTTGACCCCTCCCCGAAAATGATAAAAATTTATTTTATATTGTAAAAATTCGATGTTGCCCCATCAGATAAATATTTCTAGTTCTGTCCTAACTACAGAAACAAGAAAAACTCCGAAATTACTAAAAAGATAACTAAAAACAGCCAAGATTTTCTAAGAAAGTTAAAAATTATTGACTATTTTCAGATAAATGACAGTAAGTGAAGGAGATGAACTTTATTCTGAACTGGGCCAACCTGGGCTCCAACTTTGCATGAAATAAAGGAACAATCACATAAAGAATCGATTTTTGTTTCGCTACGATTGCGAGCAAAGCTATCACATAACCAAAATCTTCTATAAACAAAACACAAAAAAAAAAACAAAAAAAAAAACGAGCCTTTGGATGGAAATTCAAAAAATATGCAGGTAATTACCTGTTGGTGAGGCGAACAGGGGGCATTTGGAAGAGCCCACGAGCTTCGGAGACTGGTAAAGACATGGAGGCAGCACAATCATAATGTGTATGGTTCTTTATTTGCGGAGAGCTCAAAAATGGAGTCAGATTGATGGACAGTGAAGCGAGAAGGCCTCGGCGGTTGATGGATACGATGTGGGATTGTTTAGGATTCGATGAAAATGGAGGAGTTGGAGGTGAATTCTTGTGGGTTCGATCAGGAGGGTTCGAGTTCGAGGCTGCAAAGGTTTTCGTGGCAAGCATTGTGCGTGTAACGTTTTGATGATTTTGAAGGGCTCTGCTGAAATCTTGTAAAGAGTGTTTTGTTTTTGATTAATGGGGGGAGAAAATATCTTTGGTCTGAGGCACGTGATGGCACGTGGAGTTCCCTCTGCTTGTTAGGAAAATCTCGTGTCCTTTCTCATCGGTGTGATATTAACCATCCGATTAGTTTTAGGATTTTGATAATAAAAAACGGAAGATTTTTTATTTGCGTCGAATGATAATACTCTATATTTTTATTTTTGATCTTTTTTATTTTTTTCTATTTTTTTCTTATCAAAATTCTTATTCCAAACATAGTATTAAGAATCATGTTTCTTAATTTAATTGTTACGTTGAGAAAGTTTGAGCCTTTAAAGTAAGTTAAATAAAGACTAAATCACAATGATCTTATATTTAAATTGAGCAACAATTACTATTTAAAGTCAGACGGAGCAGCTTGATCGGTGGTCGATTATGTTGGATAGATACGGACATGCTAACACGAACATGATATGATATGGATTTGCTTGATGCAAAATTCATAAAAACCTCAGAATAATACTCTTTTCGTTCTCTTTTATTTGTCATTAGAGGTTTTTACATGAGAATTAAAAGAAGATAATTAATACCCATAATTTTAGATTAATAAGACTAAAATGTTATTTTAGCTAATTAATTAAAATAGAATCATAACTACCCCACTTTTTAAAGTAAAATAGTATATTTGGAAAAAAAATAATAAATGCAATTTTGAAAGGTGAAAATAACAAATATTTCAAAACAATTTTTTTTAACTAAAGTGACAAATAAATGAAAACGGAAGGAGTATATGTCTTCAACACAACACTATTTATTTAAATACTTCTATATTATTTTAGTTTTAATTATATATTATGCATATATATACACATTTTATATTTAGTATAAGATTTATACATAAATATTGATACGAGTACAAAATAAAAAAAAAATTGTATATATCAATGATTGTGCCGAAATTCTATTTGTGTTATATGTGAATTATTTATTTTAGAAATAAAAGAGAGCCTTGCCATGATAAAATAAATTGTTGGATGAAACAACAAATACTTTTAAATACCTTTAGGCTTCGTTTGGTGGGGTGGAAAATGAGAGAAAGGGGAGGGGAGGGGAATGAAGGAAATTGGAAGGAAAATGTATATTTTTCCTTGTTTGGTTGTGGGAGGAAAAGGGAAGGAAAGAAATTAAGAATGAAAAAATAAGCATGGGGCTCACTGATTTTTTTTTTCCACCCAAAATCGGACGGAAAATGAGAGGAAAATAACACAAGAATCTCTATAAAATAATATTTTCAAAATTGCCCATATGTATAACTAGGTGCTTAAATAATATTGCAACTTCTACTAGCATGAATCCTTGTATTTTTTAAATAGCAAATACGACTTGTGCATTTGTATAATATATTAAAAAATGTATTTCACAAATTTATTTATTTTATTCTATTTTATTTTCATTAAATTTTCTACGACATAATTATATTTATAATTTAATTATATTTATAATTATATAAGATTGTGGTTGTCGTTTGACAGAATGTAAACAAATATTTCATTATATTAATTTATATATTTTATTTGCATTATACTTATTTAGTTTAATTTTATTAATCTATTTTAATACATAAATTCATAAACATAATTATAGTTTATAATAAGATAAAGGTATAATTGTCATTTAGTACATAAATCATTTTCTTTCCTTCCACTTTTCTATTCAAACAAATAAGAGAAAATAAATAGATTTTTATTTTCCTTCCATCTGTTTTCCTTTCAACCAAACATATCTGTGGAAAATTAAAATCCGCTCATTTTCTTTCCTTCCTATTTTCTTTCCTTTGTCAAACACACTCTTAGAGAACTTTTGATTTTTAAGTATTTGTTATTATATGTATACTTACGAGAATATTTTAAAAAAAGACTTCATGTGTCAAAGAAATAATATCACACATTATTGTTAGTATGTTCGACATTTTATTTGAGATCTTGAACACATTGAAGGCGTGCCATGTACAAATCCAATTTAAAAGTGTGTGTATGTTTCCGGCGGCTAACTATTTGCGATCTAACTTAGAAATTGGCAAATACTGCTAATATTAACAACAGAGCTCCCTATCACGCACTTGTCCTTTAAACAAGCTTACGCACGGCCTTAGCTCCTTGTCCTCCCCTTGCGGTACTAGCTAAGTCAGTCTCTCTCAAAGTTTTGTGTGTGAAGAAGATAAAAAAGAAAGGTTTAGAGGGCAAAGAACAAAGAAGGAAGTTTATAGGAACGATTAGGAAGTAAGATCTTCTTAAGGAAAGTTACTCTCTTATTCACTCTCCAAACTTGGACATCTTACAAATGACCCCCTCTTCCCTATTTATAGTCTTCCACCTCCTCAATGGACGGTAGAGATCTATTTGATCCAACGGTTGAGAGAGGTTCTCTGAAACTCTCTACTACACTCCTACACTATCCATAATCTTCCACTACATTCTATAATATTCTACATTTATCTACAACGTTCAAGACTATTCTATACTAACCTACCACCATCTAGAACATTCTATACTCTTCTAGGGTCTTCCAGAATATTCCAAGTTGTTCTGAAATTTTCTAGAACCTTCTAGATCTTTCTAGATTTGTGTAGAACTATCTAGAATATCATGGAATATTTTAGAATTATTCCATTTTGAGTCTCTAAGCTTCGAATTAAAAAAACCCCATCTTATGAACTGTTATCAAGGCTTAGAGTAGCAGTTCGTGACATACTGTTCTAAATTAAAAACATTACTCATATTAGAATAGGGGATAATTACTCTCACTTCCCCTGAGTTTAGGTGAAATTATTAATAAGCCCCTCTCGTTTTAAAAATTACCAATAACCCTTTGAGTTTTGTCCCCTTATTGCTAAATCAAATAAAAAGACTATAATACCCCTTTTCCTACCTAAATATTTGCAAGGGAGATTTACCCTCACTTCCCCTAAGTTTTGCCAAAACTACAAATAATCCTCTCTTATTTTGAACATGAATAATACTTCGTCTTGCTACCATATCACCATTATCTGGATGGTGAAGCTACACACCAATTTTTTTGTTTCTATAAGCTCGTCAAAACCCCTCAATAAATTTTGTTAACGCTTCATCCATTTGAATTTAATTGAACAAAAACTACAGCAAACCCTAACTCGACATTACATCTCCTCCGTCTAATTCCTCTGCCACTATCGGCCCTATCCAAAAATGGGATTCACCAATGTGTTGCTCATTACAACTAGCTCAAGACCCTTTCAGATCTAGCCCAAAAAACCCATCGAAGAGCGCGACCCTTCGTTGCGTATCTTTTTTCGAAAATATTACTAATATACCCTTATGTAATTCGAAAAATTATAATAAACACCCTTCAAGTTTCAAAACCTTATAATAAATAAGGGTATTTTGGTCCTCAAAAAATGATGGAAAAATTGACCGAGGGTATTTTCGGTAATTCACTAATGACAGGATATTTTTTGTAAACATTGATATATGTCATAGGAGTATTGGTAATTTTTGAAATAAAAGGGGATTATTTATAATTTGGCCTAAATTCAGGGAAAGTGAGAGTAATTATGCTAGTAGTACAAAAATAAGGCAAGACGGTTGTATATTTGTCAAAATACTATTAATGTCACAATTATTGATAAAATTGAGGCGAGGTTGACTTGAACTTCCTTGAATTTGCCAATTGGAGCTCGAGCTCCTCCGACAAGCTGGTATTTGATGGTTCGAGTTCAAGTATGGGATCTATTTCCCCCGTTCGGAAATATGATATAATTCCAAAGATAATTGATTAATTAAATAATAGAATCAATTAATCATCAAGTATTTGTGCATGAATTGTTTCACCTTTTGACGTGACCATCAATTTCAACAAACAAATGACTAATAATGGCTCATCTCAAAGTTTCTTGAATCCTTGAAATGGTCAAGAGCAAATCTGAGGTAGTTAAGTGCCATCCTTTGCCAGAAATGAGTTTTGCTAACTACCGGGGACCTCACTGATTGTATTGTCTTCACCAAACATTACCTGCTGGATGAAAGCCAATCTGGATCTCACTGCATGTATTGGGACAAATTACGTTTACACCACTTAAAATATAATGTATTTATAAATTAGTTTTTATAATTTTAAAATTTATAAATATTCCCTGATGTATGTATCACGTAATAAAATCCATCATTTATTAGTGCAAGACGTAATTGCAAAATATATTTATGGCGTTTTCGGTGGGATTTTGAAATGATGGGGTTCGTATGGCTTTAACAAGTCTAAGATGTAAAAGCTATATATGAATTTAATTTTAAAAAAAATAGTGGTGTCGGGTTTTAGATAGTGATGCTGGGCGATGGTTATATTAGTATAAAGTTAAATTATTTCGTGAAAGGTGATAGAAATAAAAAATTGATCGAGAAATTTTATTAGACTCAACGAGGCGATTTGGTGGGCGGGTTGGCCACTATGGTTGTAGAAAAATTATCTTTTGGATATCTCCATTAATATTTATAAGAATGTTTTAAAACTCGACGAGGTAATTGTAATTTTTAAAATATGAATGATTAATATGTAATTTATATACACTATAGTTGAAGGGGCAATACATAGTTTGTCCAACGTATCATGCATGTACAAAAGACATTCCTAATGAAGAATTAAAGCTTAATCATTAACTAATGATTTTTCAGTAACCACACCTTTTCGTGTTATAATTATGACACCACATCATTTTCTCCATTGATCATCTTTCAAGAACCACTATGCTATTATTCATATTTCATACCCATTTTTGGATTAAAATAAGGCACACATAGATTTTTATTGGTTGAATAAGTAGCATCACAACTTTAGTAGTAATACCAATGGAATCAATTTTTAATATTGGATGGTTTGACTAAGAACCATTTCTTTTAAGGGTTAGCGAGGAACAAAAAGGCTGTTGAGGGCAATCGCCTCTCTTCATTTTTCTTCAAATTAAATTATACAAGATTATATAATCAATATTATTATCGAAGTTTAAAAATCTATGCCTTAAAAATTCTAAAATGACACTTTATATAGTATAGAACTCCAATCTCATTAATATTGAGAATCAAAATATCGCATAGCATCCCTGCAAGGGATATTCCAATAACTTCATAAGTTAGAAGGAAATGATACTTTCTCCTTCGGCACCTCCTTTGGCTGAATTAGATGGTATTTATCTTTGACGGCGGAACCACATGTAACTGAACAATGCGTGTGACTTAAAAATCACGACACACACACACACACATAAATATTATTAAATTAGAGTAATCCCCTAATTGTTTTTCAGTGCATTTCCTAATGCATCGCTTAATTTTATTTTAATTTAATTATTGATATCATCAATAGTTTGTAATTAGTAGGTGCGCCTATACACTTGAAACCGCCCTGTCTCTCCTATTGTAGAGGATGTTTAGAGTTAAATTCCAATATCTCTAGTCCTCAAATCCCATTATTTTGTGTTATATATATATATATATATATATTATCTTTTTTGTTTGTAAGTAGTATACACTAACTTAAAGTTCTCCGTTCCAACACAAACACATATTAATCAGGGCCACTTGGCATAGGATAGGGCAAGTGCATGTTAGGGGCTGGAACTAGTAACTTGTGCCCCCTTTAACAGCATTGATTTTTGTGACTTGGTCTGCGTTTTAAGATGTTGGTTGCACTAAGAACTCATAAAATTTGTAGATAAGGTATCAAAAACTGGGGAATGTCTGGGATTGTTTTCTGAATTATAGCTGTAAAACTGGGTATAAAAAGACAAAAATCCCCCATGAATTTCTCCTTTTGGGCTTTGTGCATGCCTGCATTTGGGAATCTACTCCTTAGTGACACCCACATTTTGGCAGGGTCTTGTTCTCCACGCATCACTTAGATAATCATGTCTTGTGGTCCTAATATTTTTCATTTTTTCTTAAATCAGAAGGGAGGAAATAGAGATATTGATGCTATAATTTGCTTTTTTTTTTTTTTTTTTTAATTATTTCATGTTTGATGTTTCATGTTCGGTTACAAATATTAGTCAAGCGGCATATTCAATGCGTGTGCAATATAAAAAATATAAAATTTTAATTTTATATTTAAAATTTGATAAATTAAATTATAAATATTTATTAATATTTTATATGGATAACTTTTTTTTAGTATTTATTAAATAAAATAAGTGAAAAATACAAAAATAAAATTCATAAAATTATATGATTGAAAATAATTATATAAAAGATTTTAAAGAATATTGAATAATATGATACAAGAGAGATTCGAGACGAGAAGAGAGAGATTAAAAACGTAAAAGTAAAATAATGCGTAATGGAAGAGAATAATAGAGAGATACCAGGAGAGATAAAGTAAGGAAAAAAGTGCTAGACCAAAAAAGCGGAGATATCAAAACAATTATTAAGGGGTATTTCCTTTTATATAATAGGCTTAATTATCCTTTTGGTCCTGTAATTGAAATCCCTTTTTAAATTTGGTCCTATAAGTTTGATGGTTGCACATTTAGTCCTGTATGTTGGTTTAATTTGATACATTTGGTCCTGAATTAACACATTTGGTCCTAAATTTTCAAGTGTAGTCCTGTCTCATTTAGGACCAAATGTGTTAATTCAGGACCAAATGTGTCAAATTGAACCAATATACAGGACCTAATTTGTCAATTTAGGACTAAATGTGTCAAATTAAATCAATATACAGGATTAAATGTGCAACTATAAAACTTACAGGACGAAATTTAAAAAGAGAATCTCATTTACAGGACCAAAAGTGTAATTAAGCCTATATAATAATATAGATAATATAAATATCAAATACATAAATAGACAACACAAATATTGATTACAGCAGTATAATACTAGTGTACTACTAAGAATCTGAGTGTAGTTCATAAAACTCAACTATTAAAATGACTAGCACATATATATATATATATATATATATATATTGATCTTAGTCACCTGATTTGGACCTATTGACCAATTAATTCGAATTCGAGTGCTACATAAGCTCAATATGGGGGCAATCCTTCCAATCAAAATATTAATTGCTCCATTTACAACTATAAGATTCGAACTCTAAATGTTATTTAAGGGATTTAGCACATCATGCTAAACCAAATTATTCGCTTTCACCAAAAAAAAAAAACCAAATTATTCGCAAGAATCGATTATGCTAGCGGAGCACCGATGAAGACGAATAAATTATAGAAACTCGCTAAGCTGGAGTGCACCTCACGTAAAAGAAAATTCGTGACATGCGAAACTCGAGATATGAGATTCATCAAATCCTATGAGAACAAATTTTGGAGCAATGTAGTTTTAAAAGGTGTTAAGGTGTTGATAGTTTTTAAAGTTAGGATTATTAGTTTTCAAAGTTTAAATTATCGTATTTTAATCTTTGGCATTATAAATTAGTAATATTTCAGTCTTTTTAATGATTAATTTGGTCAAATTTCACTGAAAAACACTTATTTAAAAGATATTTTTGTCAATTTTAACTTTTAGTATTTTCCTCTTCCACTTTGATTAGATAATTCATTCAATGAACTATAGTGTTACTCATTTATCATTATTGACCTAAAATGCGATGATTTAAACTTTACGAATGACTAAAATAATCTTAACTTTGAATTCCAGTAGCATGTGTGATATTAACCTTTTTAAAATAAGTGCATTTTTTGTCTTTGTAAAATGTTGTAGAAATCTAATTTCGGATCGTACATGTGTATTAAATGATTTAAATTGTACTATATATATATATTTAATTTATTAGCAAAACACATTCACTTACAAAATATTATATGATTTAAACTACTTTATGTATATACTAGTAGTTAGACACATTCAATGTGTATGCTAAATAAAAATAAAATATAATTTGATTACATACTTGAACTTTGACGATATATAATTATAAATATTTATTAAATTTTATACAAAAATATAACAAAATAATATTATGTGATAAAAGAATAAATAAGAACGAGAAAGTCAATAATAGTGTGGTTATCGATTATTTATTGTTTATGTTAATTTTTTTTGTTATGTTAGTGTACATTGCAGAATTGTTGCTCTAGTATTGAACATTGAACATGATTTTTTTTTTCTTAAATAGGTGGGTATCCGAATCGAAATTGTCCGGTACTAAAATATTTTGGATTAGGCTCGTAGCAATTTATGTTATTCGACATGTCGGGTACCCGACTCGAATTATGCGAAACCCAACTATCCGACCCGACATCTACATCTGATCAAGATATTGAGTTAATAATTTAAACGTCCAAGTACTTTATTAATAGTATAAATAGATAAATAGATAGATAAAGTCCAAAAAAAAAACCTCACTCAAAATTTTTCGATCTTACTCCTCAAGCAAATGGTTTATGTTTCTTGAATCTTCTTAGCTTCAACCCTTTCCTACTATAAGCAGTTTTCTCTCACCTTCTTAGTTTCTTTTTTTTTTTAAATTTAATTTAAACAAAAATTATAAAATTAAATACTTAAAGTAATTTTTTTAAAATTAAAAACAGCAAACTGTTTTTTTTTATTTTAATTTTATCAAAATACCCCCCTATATATAATATGTGAACTTTATGTAGTGTTATTAGCGGTTTATTTTGACTACTTTCCAAAGATGCTTGACTTTGTACTACTCCACAGTCCACATGTAGCACATACAAATAATACTATTGAAAGATTAAAGTTAAACACTAAAACATTATTGTATATGTATTCAGTGAGATTTAAATCTCTCCGACAGAGATATTTGCCTCGTGTTCTTTTGAATAATACAACATAAGCATTAGCAAAACAATAATCTAAACTGGGTCAACAGTAAGACAAAATGTACATACATTTGAGAATCTTGCCACTTGTTTAAGCTAAGCATAAAACCAGGCCAATTCTTTATACAAAACATCTTGTCCAAAAGTAAATAAAATAAATAAATTCTCAAACAATGTTCTCCCTATAATAATGTCCTTCACCCATCACCAAATGGACCACTTTCCATCTCTTCCTCTCTCTCTCATCCCCTCCCTCTCTCTTCTCTCTAGGATGGAAATGGACAGAAGAAGAGCCAAGCTTAACACCACTGTTCTCTCCATTTTCTTGTTCTTATTCTTCTCTTGTTTCATCCAAGTAAGTGTATACATAGTTACATACTCTCTCTTGTCTTTTACGAACTGTTTCATAATTTGTCTTTGCATTAATGATTACCATTTGGCCATTTTCTTGCAGGTTCACTCATTGGATGAAACAAATTTAACCCCCAAAAACTTAACCAAAAAAAAACCCATTCACAGCCAAATCTTCACTTATCCGTTATTGGAACAGCCACATTTCAAACAACCTCCCAAAATCCTCATTTCTACTCTCCAAAGCCTCGCCGTTAACCGCCGTGGAACTCGCATATTTCACCAAACTCGCCGCCGGAAAAACCCTCTCCGATCACCTCTCCGCCTTCTGCGCCGCCGCGGACCTGCTCTGCCTCCTCGACTCAAAGCCCACTAATCAAAACCACAAGTCAGACGCAAATTTCGCCATCTACACCAACAAGAACTTCGCAAATTACGGAAACGGCCGACTCGGCGGCGGCGACGATTTCAAGAACTACTCCGACGGCGTCAACTTCGCCTCCGGCGGCTTCGCCCGCTACAGCAGGGGATCCACCGGCCACCGCGAGGGCTTCGCCAGCTACGCCGCCGACGGCAATGTGGCCTCCTCCAACTTCTCCTCTTACGGCGCTTCCGCCACCGGCGGGGCCGGCGATTTCAAGACCTACATGCCCAGAGTCAATGTCCCTGATCTCCGTTTCACCTCGTACGACTCCGACGGCAACGGACATAAACTATCGTTTTCTAGCTACTCCGATGATACAAATTCCGGCAACCAGGCTTTCGCCGGCTACGGCAAGAACGGCAACAATGTTCCGGCGGAGTTCGCGAGCTATGGCAAAACGTCGAACGTTGTCGGATCGGGCTTCACGGGGTACGGCGAGTTGGGTAATTCTGCTAATGATTCTTTCAAGAGTTACACGAGTAATGCGAATAATCCGAGCAACAATTTCAAGAACTATGGAGGTGGTGGCAATGGCGGAACTGATAGTTTCATTAGTTACAGAGATTCAGGTAATGCGGGGACAGATACATTTGCGTCATATGGGAGGAGTTCGAGTTCTGGGAAAGCGAATTTTGTGAATTATGGGAAGTCATTTAACGTTGGATTTGATAATTTTAAGGAATATGGTAAAGGGGCTGTCGATCAGACAGTCGGGTTCAAGATTTACGGTGTCAACAACACATTCAAAGAGTATGCTAAAAAGGGTGTCACATTTGCTCAGTATACCAAGCCAGGGGATGGGGCAGCCAAGGCCAGTGGCAAAACTGTGAATAAGGGGGTTGAGGAGGGCAAATTCTTTAGGGAAAGCATGTTGAGGGAAGGGATGGTGATGAAAATGCCCAACATCAAAGATTGGATGCCCAAAAGGTCGTTTTTGCCCCCGACCATTCTGTCGAAACTACCCTTTTCAAGTGCTGAACTAACCGAGCTCAAACGAACTTTTCAAGTGGAGGACAACTTGACCATGGAGCATGTGCTGGTGAATGCTCTGAACGAGTGCGAACGGGCCCCTAGCCCCGGCGAGACCAAGAGGTGTGTGGGGTCCGTCGAGGACATGATCTACTTCGTGGTGTCGGTTCTGGGCCGGGACTTGGTGGTCCGGACCACAGAGGACGTGAAGGGGTCCGGTCGAGATGTAATGATAGGGAAAGTTGAGGGGATCAACAGCGGACGGGTGACAAAATCGGTGTCATGCCACCAGAGCTTGTACCCTTACCTACTGTATTATTGCCACTCTGTACCTAAAGTGAGAGTGTACGAGGTTGATATTCTTGATGTGGAGAGCAAGGCCAAGATCAATCATGGGGTTGCCATTTGTCACCTCGATACGTCGTCGTGGAGCCCGAGTCATGGTGCTTTCTTGGCATTGGGGTCTGGCCCTGGCCTTATTGAGGTCTGCCATTGGATTTTTGAGAATGACATGACATGGACCATTGCTGATCATTGATGAAACAATATTAGCTTTACTTCTATCATTCTTGAATTTTTGATTTGTTTTGAGAGGGTGTTTAATTTGCTTGAGTGTTTGGGATGATATTGTGTTTCATTGATCTTCTTGATAATGATCAATTTCATGATAATTTCATATCATTGGTTTACTCATCTGTTATTGCTCCATCTATATTGACAGCCAAAGTTTTGAATGCATATTTGTTAAAGCATCACATTATTCCCAGGGCGAGAGAATGAATGTGGATATCATCTTGTTTACAATAAACACTTCATTCCAAACTAAATGACTTCAAATAATTTCATCATGATTAATACATAAATATTTATAGGCTTTTTTCTTGTGATCAAGCACAAGCAAATGTAGGCTCTTATTACACGAACCATTCCCTTACCTCATAATAGTGCCCCATCTCTTGCCTCACACTCTGGATGAGCGATACGTGTAAGTCTTGAAGATTTACTTACCAAAAAAATGTTTAGTCCCGTTAATTATATTTTTTCAATTATGTTTAGTCCCGTTAATTATATTTTTTCAGTCATCTAATTTGATAAGTAAATCTTTAAGACTTACACGTGTCGCACATCCAGAGTGTGGGGCAGGAGATGAGGCACTATTATGATGTAGGGGATCCGGTCCGCTTATTACATGAATTTATCTGGATATACGGACCATAGTTTAATTATATAATCACATGGTGAATGTATTACATTTGTAAGGGACTGAGCCAGAATTTTTTATGTGGAAGAAGATGTCAAAATTTTTTATAAAATATTAAAGATCATTCTATAATTTTATTGTTGGTGATTTGGGTTGGTGGGGGTCGGGGGGCAGGGTGGGGTTAATATTTTTGAAAAAATACATGTAAATTTTAGTTCGATATAAGTTTCAAAGAGAGTGATCGCGCCTCTAGGAACCCGGCCCCTGGCTCCTTCCCTGACACTTGTCACAAGATTGGTATATACCTTAAAGACAGAAACAAAAATAGAAATAGAAACCAATTACACGAAAAGTACAATAACATATGCTATGTAAAAACAATAAAAAGTTGTTTGAAATAGAAGATTCTATCCAGTATCTAGTAATATAGAGGGTGGTGCATGCCTTCAGAACATGGTCAAAGCTAGCACACATTTCGTTATTTTTGAGTATATGTATAGCAATGTTTTCAAAATCGGATTGGACCTGCTGGTTCGACCGGTGATCGGCGTCTGGTTCAGTCCGAATCAACCTCCAAAATCAGCACTGACTCGGCCCACCACGAATCAGAAAAAAATCAATGAAAAATCGATCTTGGTTCCTAGACAGGTTTAGTGGGCCGATTTAATTTTTTTTTCCCTTGATTAAACCCTAAAATTTTCTTCTTTGTTTTTCCACTTTTCTGAACAGGGAACATAACAATAGCTATCACGTTTCTGCTTCTTTGTTTTACTACTTTCGAACCCTAGCCGTCGTCCGCTGCACCGCGCTGCGCCTCACCTTTTCGCCGTTGTCTGCAACAACCTGATAAGCAGTAAGTTTTCTTTTCTTTTTCTATTATTTTCTCAGTTTTTGGTTTCTAATTTTGTAATTTTTATTTTTATTATGTGAAGTTGTTGTAATTTATTTTGTTGTAATTTATTATAAGGAGCCTTTTTATTATATGCAAAAACCTTGATTTGTTGTAATTTATTTTGTATAATGGAGTATTATTCTCGTATTTGAATATATATATATATATATACATATTATGTACTCATTGTAAATATGCTAGAATGTTTGAATGTTAACAATTTTAATTTGTTGTTGGATTTTCTCTAATTGTTTTTAATGTAATATTTATATTTTCTCTAATTGTTAATGCTTGAATGTTAACAATTTTAATGGAGTTAGATTTTTATTAAATAGTAAGGTAAATTTCTTGTTTGATTTTATTATTATTATTATTGGATTTTCTCTATTTTTTTTTGTATTTATGATTTTTTTATATAAAAAATTAATTTAATAATTATTACATATTTATGACGTTACACCGGTTGAATCGGTAGTTGAACAAATAACTAGTAAAGCCGTTGATTCAGTGTTCGGTCTGATTTTCAGAACATTGGACACCAACAGTACTGTCCACTGTATACTCTGGTGCTCAAGTGGCGTGTTAAGACTGCTAACTCTTTTGCAGCGAAAATGATAAAAAGAAACAGCAGACATGATGTCAAAAACATTATATATATATATATATATATTCGATAACGACTTTGAGTGCATCGAAAGAAAGGAACCTCATAAAATTGTTCCCTGCAAAAGTGTTTTGATGCCTATTTGTACCATGAGTTTCGTGCTATTGATTTGAGGGTCAGGTAAAAACACCACAAAAAATAAATAAATAAATAAATAAAAAGCTCTTTCGGTGATCGATTTTTAGTGATCGAAATCAGTCACTGATTTTAGTAACTGATATAAAATTTAATGTTTATGTTTTTTGAGGGAAAAATTTAATATTTATTTAATACATATTCTTTTTAGTCTTTCTTGTATCCTTCTTCTCGTCTTTGGTGGAATCTAATGTTATAAAGTCACAATATTACGACAATTTCAATAGAGATTTGACATCTCATATAACACATTACAAAGAAAACAACACAAAAATCGTCATTAGTAACATATGTTTAATAATAAGACATTTCCTTCTGTTCATTGACAATATTCATTGGGTAACAAAATAAATCGTAATTTTTATTTTGTCATAATATAATTGAATGATGACAAAAATAATAATCAACTTTGAGAAACTAGTATCACCCCCTTTGGCCAGAATCTAGTTCAATGGCATGTGCCCTTCCAATTTAGCCTTGTTTTTAAATAAAACATATATACAAATATATATCCTGCTAAATTTATGACACCGATATAGAATACTAAAAATTTATACATCCTATAAAATTTATGATATCGTTATATCCCAAAGCTGACTAGCACAATCATGTATCACCTTGCGCTTCGTCATACCCTACCTACTCGTCCCCGGCCTATTTGTACCCAACTATAATCTATTCTTTTAGGCCTAAGGGCCCCTCCGCCAATTGTCACTCATCCGTCCTTGCTTGGAAAAAAAATCGAACCACTATCTCTTGATTGAACTATTTTTTTTCTTCCTTTACAGCTTGCTTTATAAATTCACTAACAATACACTAATACAACACTAGCTATAGCAGTAACTAGTACAATAAGTCAAGGGTTGGTGCATCAGAGAATACACAGTTAAAAAGATATGATTGCCTTTCTCTTGCGTGAGATTAAAGTGAGCCTTTACTTTGCAAGTGGTGGAAATTAACTCTGTACATCCAAACTGACATATGTTTAAAGTTTTCATCTCACAATCCCTATTTAGAAGCAACTTTCATTCCATCTTGTCAGAAGCTACTAAGTCCTGCCGTTTCAGTTGTCCGTGGATGAGACCACACAATCATAGATGCACGTTTTGCTATGGTGAACTCAATGGAAAATTCTTTTATGAACTGATTTCGAATTCTACACATACATTCAACTCAACGACCATAATTTATTCATACTATAGATTTAATTTTTAATCAAATAAGATATATAATGAATGAATCGTAGTTTTTGAGTGTATGTATGGAACCCAACACTCAATTCATAGAATAATTTGTATTGTCCTTGGAATGTGTGTATGGGGAGTAGGGGTGGCTAGGTGGGTAAGTAACAAGATTAGATTGTCATTTCATTTATTGTGTTTTATCTTGTACCATATTGGTTGATTTGTAACATGTGCAAAATAGAATAAAAGGTGGGTATATACCATGCCTTCAACTTACTGCAACACATATTAGGATCATAGTTTGTTGGAACGTTGTTAAATTGGGCGAATAGTAGAAATCATGGTTTGTCGGAACACCGTGATAATGGCTGAAGCGGCCAGAATGGAATCGAAATGCCGACCTCCATTCAATTGTTCTGGTGTTTGTTGCGGACAGAGGTGTCGTGACATTATAACGCCTGTTCCACTATTTTATGTTTCGTCACAGCAATGGAACAGTCGGAACGGTTGGAACGGTCCGAAAGGTGATATGATCATACGGTTATTGATGATTTTGTATTCCCCCATCATTCTACATGGTATTCATAATAAATTTGATTTGTGTTTAATAAATTTTGAATTATTGTATTGTTTATATAATTATCTTATTTTTCAAAAATTTTAAAAGTTTTTCTATACATATTAAACTTTAAAAATGTGCAAAACGGTCGCAACGTTGCAACGGAATTGGAACAGTGGCCTCCATTCCGTTCCCCGCTACTGTTATGACGAACCATGGTAGGAATGAATTGAAACGATGGCATTTCATTGTTCTGGATTTGAATGGGAGCAGCATAGGAGTGGTGGCGGTGCGGCAAGAAATCAGCCATCACGCCGATCCTATCCGATTTATCGAACTAAAACAAGCATGGGTGGGAATTGAACGAATTTGAAAATTGGATCACCGCTGACAGTAATTAGATACAAGGAAAGAAAATCTGGATGTTTGAAATTTCGTCTTGTGTTGAAAGTGTGAAAAATAGGCGCTGGGTAAAAACTAGTTAAAAAAGAATTTAAAATAAATTAGCTAAAATTTATTAAATATGTTTCTTCTTTAATTTCACGATAAAATCAACTACTATAAAAGAAAATAATTATATAATAATTTCTTTAATGTATAATATTGAATTTAAAAAAGTTCAAATATATAAATATTTCTTAATATTTTGTAAATTAATAAGTAATTTTAACACTTTTTTATATTTTAAAATATAAAATCCCATAAAATTTAAATATTTCACTTAACTTATAATAAGTATCTTAACACGGTTAAATAATATTGTTTGTAGTTTTAAAACAACCGAAATTAGTTTGAAATATTATAGTCGCTTGAATCCTGGTTATACATTTTCTTTATTATTTATTATGAATTTTAAAGTTAGTGCTATTAGAAAACAAATGATCAAAAGATATGCACTACAACAAATTCTAGTTTTAATAACAAACACTTTTGTTGTGAAAAGTACAATTTTTCGTTGCAAAATCTGTTAACAATGAAATATTTTCGTTGCCAGCTTCGTAAGCAAATCCTCATTACTAAAAGTTCATTGCAATAAAAAGTAGAATTCGTCGCCTACACATTGTATATTGGCAACATTATTGATTTTATTGCCAACTTGTGTATGATTGACAACAAATAATATTATCTCAAAAACTACATGTTTTTCATTAGTGAAGATAATATTTCATTGCTAAATGGCATATCATGAAGTTGACATTTTTTGGGACCCGCAATGATACATTTCATTGCAAAAGACTTGATTTTTAAAAACATATTTCGTGCCTCAAAATATTTTTTAACAACGAAAATATTTGTTCATAAATACTTCTTTTCGTAATGAAACTATTAACGCCTAAAAATATTTTTTCGCTACAAATATTTTTCGTTTCGAAAATCATATTGATCTAAAAATCAATTGTGATTCAAACCTCAATTTAGCCCCCCTTGCCCATGACACGATTCGAACACTTAGTTAAATCCTACCTCACTCGTCGCGCGATTCAAACCCTCAATGGTACCATTTATACTTGTTGTGATTTAAACCATAGTTTAACTAAGGTCGCAAGGGAATAAGCGCACATGGAACAATATGCGCTAGGCTGGAATCAAACCCAAGTGTCACATGAGACATGTAAATTTGCTTGCCGCTAGGCCATGTTGATAATTTATTTATGTGTTGTTATGTTTTACAATTAATAAATTTAGATAAGATGATAAATGTATTATTTTAAATATTATGAAGTTATTACTTATCCTTAATTTGTACAATTTAACAACTCCATTTAACAAATAATTAAATTTAAGTTAACTTATCAATTTATTAAAAGTTTAACATTATTATTTTAAGTTAAAAATGCAAAAATAAAATACATATCTTCTATTAAAAATGAGGAAATTGATAGATATGTTTTTTTAACATTGTTCAATTAATTTAAAAGTCTATTAAGTAAAAATTAATTTCATTAGCTTTTTAAATATAGAACAAAAAAGTTACAAGGTTTTAAGTATTCTCCTAAATATTTTAACAATTTACAACAAAATTTGGGGTGTCTAAAAGAATTAAATTACTCGCAATGAAAACTTTTGCAGTAAAAGTGTTTAATTTTCTGCAATAAAACTTTTCATACTAAAAGCGCCCACTAATTTACAATGAAATATTTCATGCAAAAATGTACTATACATTTTAGCACGAAATACTTTGTTCACAAAAGCTCACAATTATTTCCCAACAAAAAATTTAGTTCCTAATTTATAAATATATTTACAATGCTATATGTTGTTGCCTAATAAGGTACAAATGCCACAAATTTTTTCGTTGTAAAAATTTTAATATATTGACATGATAATATTTTATTGCCAATTACTTCAAATTACTATCAACGATAAATTTTGTTGTCTAAATATATGCATAACTTACAATTATATTTTGTTGCAAAAACAACAATATTAGATACGTCTTCATGTTGTTCCTAAAAATATTATTCTATTGCAACAAAATATTTTGTTGTGAATTGTAAATATCGTTGCCAAATAAATTACAAAAATGACATCCGAGAGAAATCATATTTTTGACAGCAATAAAAGTTTTTGTTCTAAAAGAACCATTAATAAATAACAAATACAATTTTTTGATGCTAAAGCTTAACTAAATGCAATGAAAAAAATATTGTAGCAAAAGAAATCATTGCAAATTTTCTAATTTGTTGTAGTGATTGTCTAGTAATTAGAGTAGAATACTGCAAGATCTATGAACAATGTGTACCATTTCAATAATGATCACAACTAAACATATGTAATATGTTGTATTAATTTATAAAACTCAAACATTATACGAAATATTACATTATATTAATATATATACGTATATTTTCATATGTTTTAATATTTTTATATATTTTTTTAATATTTCTTGAGTAATTTAATTATAAAATCCCCGCAATGGTTCCGCGAAATTGTAATGAAATTGAGACAATGGCCGCTGTTTCGTTCTCTGCGACCGTTGTTTTGCATTAATTAAATCGAGATTTGTCAAGAATGATCCATTGCAAAACAAATGAAAATTGGACTATGTCTATAAACTTTTGGGAAGATCCAAGTAAGAAAATAAATGGGCCAGACCATTTCATTTTGTATGTTAAAAAGTGTTACGATCGGACTGGGGCTCAAGGATTCTCTTCTGGAAACTGGCTGCAGTAGGCTTAAAATTAAATTCTGCAAAAGCTATTTCAGAATTGGTTTTTTTCTTTTAATAAAATGTTTTTTTTTTTCAAAAAAAAAAAAAAAAGAGTACTTTACTTTTGAAGAAAGCCAATCCGAACGCTTCTTATTGGGGTGACTTATCATTACTTATACTAACTAATTATACTTAATGAATAAAAGTGAGTGAAAATTTGTAGCACAGTCATTGTCATTCACTACTTAAGAAAATGACTTAATATGACACATATAATATGACAGTATCACATTTGCGGACTGATTGTGATGCCATATAAAAAGCGCCTCAATAAATTATCCTAAATTTGAACTATAATGTACTTATCGTGACACTATAAATTAAAGTGTCAAAATAAGTTGTTGTTGTACTCAAATACATGACACTTTAGCTAGTGTCACTAAAAGCAAACTTGGTTTGGTGATATTCGTTAAAGTGCCATATATTTGAGTGTCCAATGTGGCTCCGGATACCGGATGGTTTAAACCAAAAAATATATATATATATTTGAGTGTCACAATAATTTACTTTGATACTTTGTAGTGTCACAAAAGATACATTTTAATTCAAATTTGGTATAGTTTTATTAATACACTTTTATAAAATGCTACGATATGTATACAATTAAGACAATTTTTATAAGTGTCATGTTATATGTGTCAAATTAGATCATTTTTTCAGTAATGATTAATTGATGATAGTGAAAATGTATACATAATTATTGGCTCTATATTAAATTTCTCAAAATAATTATCGCAATAAACCAATTTTTTTAATCAATATATAATTACTAATAACTCAATACATTATTTGACATTCTACAATTAATATATATATTTTTTTTAGTGAGATAAATTGCTGGCAATGTTAATTAGTCTTTTTTGTGTCGAGGCCCCTGATTTGAATGGTCAAAGCCTTTTCTATCTGAAATATTCATGCATATATCGTTGTGTAATAGTTGCCAAAATTAGAGGTTTTCTAAATCATGCAAACGGCATATGCAAATATAGTCACCAAAATTAGAGTGTCGCCATTTTGTAGCATGATTTTTTTTGTGGAACCAGAGAGTCAACGCCTGTGCTGCACATTTGTGAAAATGGAAACTTTTAAGGAACACTACACCATTACAAGAAAAGAGGCAAATTAATGATGACAACACTTAAGAGTTATCATTAATTACATATACTTAATAACAAACAAAAATGGTTTATCATCAAAATAATTTGTGTTAATAGTAATAAAAATTGTATTTAAGGAACGACGCCCTATAGCGACAATTTAATCACAGACAAAATTTAACCACGAATTTATAGTGATAATAAGATCAGTTTACTAATTATAAATAGTGATAACTTAAAATACTAATTTTTGTCATGACCCTCGAACCATTTAGCGATAAAACAGAACTTCTTGTCATTAAATATATTTAGTTACCGATAAAGTACATGATATTGTCATGTAATACATGCCACTAGTGATGATTTTCAAGTGTCACTTTCATATTTCGTCACTAATTGTTACATTTTCTTATATTGGATGCAATATACTTGGTTTTTAAATTAAAATGAAATATAACATTTGAATTTTTTACTTGCAAATGCTGATTATATATGCATGAAAGTGGAAATTTTCAATTTTTAAGTTTTTATTGCACTAAATACAGGATTCTGAAAATATATTTTGTACTTTTGGAGTGATTTGCAGGGGGGTTGTTTTACGTACTTGTATCAAAATTAAATTGAACTTCTAGAAATGTATGACAGGTGCATGTATCAAAATCAAATTGAACTTCTAGAAATGTATGATAGGTGGTACGAGAGGATAGGTATGAACAAGTGAATAAAAACAAGCAGCAATTTATACAAAATAAATAGTAATGTTCCAAAATAAAACTTGTATTTTTGCCTTGGATAAGTAAGGTTTTATTTATTATCTCCCTTCTTTCACGTCCCCTCTCCTGAACATTTCTTTTACTTTCTCTTTCTATTCGTATTTTTGGACGATACAATTTTGCCTTTATTTTAAATAAGTTTTTTTTTTCCATATCTTAAATTAATAAATACATTAAAAGTATTTAAATAGTATATATTTATATAAAAAATTAGTAAATATCTAGTTTCTTATCATAAAAAATTAAATATACAATTAACTTATATCTCATTCTGAGTTTTGTACATACGCATCGGGCATTAATAATTTGGGAAGAGAATTATGCATGTGCCCACTTTGGTTGATGTTGGGGCTGCTGGTAGTAGCATTCATTGAATATCACACTAACTCTTTGGCTCAATCATTTAGTTTCCAACATAAAATGCCAATTTAAAAGTCATTAATGTTCCATGGATGAAAGGGAGATCCATGATAGCACTTAAGATTGAATAGATAGTGTTCTTTGCCAAAATACCATAATTTGTGTAACCAAAAAAAAAACCGTAGTTTCGAGGATATATATACATATATATGTATGTATATATATGAATCGGGCATTTGACCCCATATATATCTCCAACAGTTTAATTTGTTCTACAATTTGTATTTTATACTTTTTAAATAAATTGAAAATATCGTACAAATTAAACTATATAACGTGCATACAGGTCAAGTTGCATGGATATATAAAAGAATTTACCTAATTAGGGATAGAGCCAAGTGAGGCAAGAGGATACGCTTATCCCCCTAAATTAAATCAAAATAAACTTTACATGCTTTTTTTAAAAAAGGAATTGTTATTGGTACTCTAAAATTGTTATTGACATTCCATTATTATTTCTTTTATTGATAAATTGACCCATTTATTTTAAAATGTGATTAAATACAATTTACTCCCTCAAATATTTTATTTTGATAAGTACTCCCTCAACGATTTACTATGTCTCATTCACTCCCTTAAACTATCAAATGATGACACTTACCTTGCCAACTAACAAATTGGTCAAATTTGCCCTCATACCACTTCCATTTATACAATTCTAATTTTTTTTTCCTAGTATTCTAAATTCAATTTCAAATACTTTATTCGTTAAAAAAATAGTTTTTTAATTTTAAAAATAATTTATAGTTTAAGTAAATTGAAGTAAAACTAAATTAATAAATTATTGTGATAATACCTACAAATTAAATACAAAAAACTATGCTAGTTCTTTAACTTAATAAATTTATTAAGTATAAATTCTAAGTAAAGTTAGACTATGTTGAATAAAAGTGGATAAAATATTTTTTAATTATAATTTAAATATGTTTTTTATTAAATTAATTTATGATATATTTAAATAAATATAAATTCTTTAAAAAAATGAGTATAGCAATTTGTTTTGAAAAAAAAAACCATATGCAAATTGAAATAATTAATGAAAATAATATTATTATATAAATGTAAATTTGTCTAAAGTTTATTTTTCATTTAAGAATAAATAACTTGATTTTTAGTTCAAACATATTTAAAATAAAATTTTGGGTATAAATACTTTGTGAATAGATATACACATGCATTTGCATAAATTCAAGGGTACTTTTATCGAAATATATAATTGATGGGGTTGGGGAGAGGGGGGTGGTGATGTTAATTTATTAGTTTATAAAGATAAATGATATATAGTGTATAATCAAGGGGTAAAGTGTATTTAATTCTGTTTAAAAATAGATGGATATTTTAGTTAATTTATCAATAAGAGAAATAAAAATAGAGTGTCAATAACAATTTTATAATGCCAATAACAATTTTCTTTTAAAAAAATTTAAGATCCCCCACCCCTCTACGGCTCTACCGACCCACCAACCAAATAAAATAATACCTTAATATTTTATTAAAAATTCAACCTTAATCCAGAAATTAAAAAATCTTGGCTAATGCCTCTGTCATAATTATGCAATTTTGATTTGACAAGTGATTGGTCCAAAATTATAAGTTCAAGGCCATTTTGTGTACATCTAAATGAAATAAAACAAGAAAAACATTTTAGTGGGCCATGATTAAGAAAGCAGGCTTGCCATAATTGGAGAAAAATCAAAGACCAAGGGAATATGGAATATACTATGTGTATATGTCAACGGCCTTTGTCTTTTTCTCACCATATAGTCGACTCACTAATGATCATGTATATTGCCAGAATTGAAATTTAAGTTCTTAAATTCCAAGTGTAATTCATTATATTGTTAAGTGTGAAATGAAAAACGAAGTGTAAAAGTCGTATTGTAATTTGAACGTATTACAAAAGTAATGAAAAATATTGAAAAAAACAAAAAAAGAACCAAATGATTTGAAATCAATTAGCCAATTGTCTATCAGGTCGGTTCGAATTATGGCAAGGACTTAAGGAGTATATACCTAGATTTTAATCTTAAAATAGATAGTTTATAACTCATGCAAACTTGAGTTTTGGTACAATGATAGATACGAATTTGGGTTAATTGCAATTTTAGTTCAATTTAATCTCATTCGTTTCACTTTTCTTAATTTTAATTCTATAAATTTTATTTTTAGCGATTTTAGAATTTTTTTTCACTTTCCGTCAATTATTTAATAGAGAAAGTGCGTGCAAGGCACTTGGCCGTTAAATCTCAACTTGCTGTTGATTTTTTACGGAATGAATCGCGTGTATTTTGACTGCCTATCATTGTGAAGGGAAAATAAACTATGCAAAAAGCCAAAATTATGGCAAAGAAACAAAAGTGGGGTTTTTTTTGGCTGCTGAATTTCATAGAGATCAATGGCTGAATTTCATAGAAAAAATACCATCGACGCACAAATGATAAAGGTTAGGTACCAAAGCGCACATTTATAAATATTGGGTACCAAAATGCAAAACATCCCAAAGCACAAAATAATGGATTATTATCCAAATTGAAAGATGTGACTTTATAATTTTTTTTACGCACCTAAATATCTGGATGTGGATCATTGTAAAATAAATTAAAATTAAAATTAAAATTTAGTTTACAAAAAAGAATAATTATAAAAATATAAATATAAATAAAATAATCATTAAATTATGAATACTAAATTACTCTTAATGTATATTGGATGTTTTTTTTTTTTTTTTTTGGTTACAAAAGGAAGAACCACCCCATAAAGGGTTAAACACAGAAAGTGGAGGAAGCAGCATCACAAAGGATCAACTCCTGCAGCTCCAAGGTTGGTACGTCCCAAAGTTTGGTGGAGTATCCATTATCATGTCCCATTTTGGCTAACAAATCCGCACAACTGTTGCCTTCACGTTTTATGTGTGTGAACTTAGTATCCCACGGCATGTTGAAGAGAACTCTGCAGTCTTCAATTATCCGCCCATACGGGTGCGCACTCGTGTCTGCGTGTTCAATAAGGTTCTTGACTACTTGGGAGTCAAGTTCCACCTCAAGCCGTTGGAATCTTCTTTCCCAGGCAAGGCGTAGACCTTGTCTCAGGCCGAGTAGTTCTGCCATGTTCAACGGGACCTCCCCTAATCCCATTGAGAAGCCTAAAATCCAACCGCCGTTGTCATCCCGGATGATGCCTCCAGCTGCTGCCGAACCACAGCCGATTTTAACACTACCGTCTGTGTTGAGCTTCACCCATCCTCTAGCTGGTGTCCTCCACGTAACAGCACGTTGCTGCAGTTGGCCTTGTTTATCTACACGTGGAAACGCTTGCATGATATCCGTGATAAGCCATTTAATATTCGAGATGGTTTCCTTGATGTTCTCATCCTTGTGCTGGAAGATATGTTTGTTTCTTGACTGATAAGCCATTTAATATGTATATTGGATGTTGTGAATCTTCTTTTACATCTCTAAAGAAATCTTTCGCCTAAAACTTGCATAAGATGAATGTTAGATGTTGTGAACATTTGTAATCTCCTTTCATCTCTCTCTCTCTCTCTCTCTCTCTCTGGATAAATAATCTCATTTCGAATCTCAATTCATTTTCTGATGAATATTTTAATTATAAAATATCTTACTTAGTGGAAATCAAAAATCATAGAAAAGTGGGAGCATGTAATAAGATATGTTAGTGGGTAAGTAAGTGGACGAGTGGGCTAAGGAAGTTTTTAATCGTTGTTATTATTATTTCAAAAGACTTATCTAATCAATTTTTTTTTAATTAAGAAATTCAAAAATTTGAGAGATCAAAATTAATCAAATTGCAGTCAAAGATCATTGTATTAGATGTAAACTTTTTATAATGTACATATAGCATTAAACTATATAAATAACAATAAATAAATAAAATAGGTTCATTAGGAAGTAAAGAAAAATAAATAAATAAAATTTGAATACGTTGACAATTTACTGCCTAAAAAATTAAAGATAAAAGATACAACAATAAAAAAAAAGAGATTGGATAATAAAACTGTCATATAGTATTGAATAGTATACAAATAAATGATAAAGATAAAAAGATTAAATAATATATCATTGGTAATATTGTGTCCTCATTTTAATTTTTTTATAATTCTTTTAAAATTATAATTCAATTTGGGATATGTCATATCATATTTAAAGCCATTTTTTCAAGTTGAGTCACATAAGTTTTAATTGAATTTTTTTAGGAGAAATTTACCACAAAGGACATTATGTTAACTATTTACATTCCTAACATTTCTTAAATCATAACTAATTTGATGGTATTACGTAATATTTTAATTAAAATTTTCTTTATGTATATGTTTTTATTGAAAGCTATTATTAAATTTTTATGAGAGGGGGAGAGAGAGTACAAAAAGTATTAAAAATATCATTATGGAAAGTTGGTGGATTTTAATGATTAGGGTAGAGGATTAAAAAATTTACAATTAATGTCAACCAATCAAATAATTCATTTTAAATAATTAAATATAATTCAAAATTTTAAGAATTGAGAATTTGGTCAAAATTGCACATTGTAATTAGAAGACCTTCTTCAAATATATAATAGTATAGATTACTTCTTTTTGCTGGAAATTGAGAAATATTGTACAAAAACAATGTGGCTTTTGGCCTTCTTTAATAGCAAATAAAATGGAAAAAGATAAAAAAAAAAAGTAATGGATTTAATGATTTATAAATAAAGGAGCAACAATAACTATATCAATTTGTATTGTTATTGAAATTTTAAAATAATTATCACGAATATTATTGAATCATATTGAATCCTTAAGAGTGAATCTTTTTTTTTTTTATTTCTAAACAAATCAAATAAAATAAGAAATAAAATTTAATTGTTCAATAAAAAATATTAACTAGATCCATATTTTAAAATTGGAATTCTATTTTTTTTAATGAATTAGAACCTTATTTTTTAATCTCATATTAAATTCATATATGAAAAAGAGAAAAATATACATCTATTGATTTTTATCTCACCATTGTTCTATATTTGGATTTATAGTAAGAAAATAAATAAAATTTGAAATAACATACAACTTGATTGTATAAATTGGTGGGAATCATATATATATATATATATATATATATATATACTATTATAAAAAGAAAGTTGTTTTTATCTCAGAAATGGCGGTTATTTATGTGATTTTACAAAATTTGCCCTTCAATTTTAAATGGAATCCAATTTAAACAACCCATGTTATCAACCCACTAACCACTTTCTCTAATTACAAAAGAAATTTCTTAATATATTTATATTTTCATCGTAAAAAAATTGAAGTACTAAATTATAATATATACTTTTTATATTTTGCACTCACGTAGAGTGTGCGGTGTTGTTAGTATATATATATATTAGCTTCTACTAAATTAGCTTAAATGATACTGGGAAAAAAAGGTAGAAAATTACAACTAGTAAATCTTTATGGGTCTATAAAGTAGGGGAAAATGGGGAAGAAAAAAAATCAACTACTGAATTTTGGCTATATAACAATGTATTTGGCAATATGAGTATTATTATGAGAATTATTTTTAAAAGAGTAATAATTCAAAAATTATTCCTAATTAGAATAATATTTTGGAAAAAAGGCTCTTTAAATTTCTCGTAAAGATCTCGGATATTCACCGTTACATTTCTCACAAAACTTAGCATGAGAATTGGAATTGAGATAATTTTGAAAATATAGAATATAATATGAGATATTTATATCCAATTAAATTAAAATTAAATACGACCTAATTTGGATTGTTCCCAACAAATTCTTGCAAATATAATATGCAATGAAATCAAGGAACAAATAAATTAGACGAATTTTAATTAAATAAAATATTTAGGAATACAATTTTGATTTCTTTGTAATTTTTCTATTACAAAGTACATTCCCTGATTCTTGAATTCTACTTGTTCTTCGATATTGTTCTTTTTGTCGATGGTTAGAAAAGCATGTTTCTTGGGTAAACAAAGAAGTGATTGAGATGTAATGGCTTAATGAATGGATCGATGATGGAGAATTAAAACGGATTGAGACGAAAAATGTATGTTGACCAATTATCCTTCTTAGGCACAAAAACTTGTTGAACTTGATGAATTTGATTTGCAAATTTTGTGTAGCAGTTGGCTTGAAAAGCTTGGAGATTGCATCTTGGAGATTTAAGGATTGGATAGTGTAGCCAGCTCAGGAGTTTATTGACCGTATTGGGAGATTTGTGGATTTGAAGTCGTATTGCGTCTTCGAAGTTTGTTGACCACATCTTGAAAATTTGTGGATTTAACGTCGTAGTCAACTCAAAAGCTTGTTGACCACATCTCAAGGATTTGTGGATTTGGCCATATAGTCGGCTTACAAGCTTGTTGATCACAGAAGAAGATTTGTGGATTTGATGTCGCAATCGGCTCAAAGACTTGTTGATTGAATTTTGAAGCTTTGTGGATTTGACCCTGTAGCCGGCTGCGGAGCTTGTTGACTGCAATCAGAGATTAGTAGAACTTCGGTTCAGATGTTTGTTGACCGCAATTTGAAAATTTGTAAATTTGACGTCGTAGTCGACTCAAAAACTTTTTGACTACATCTTAGATATTTGTGGATTTGACCGTGTAGCTAGTTCAGAAGCTTGTTGATCGCAATAGGAGATTTGTAAATTTGACGTCACAATCGGCTCAAAGGCTTGTTGACCGAATTTTTAAGCTTTGTATATTTGACCGTACAGTCGACTAAGGAGCTTGTTGACTGCAATCGGAGACTTGTAGAACTTGACAGAACTCTTGTACAGATGACTTGGTGATTCTCCTTCTTAAAGTTTGTGGAATTTGGGGAAAAACATTTCTAGACGGCTTCTTCTCCTTCTCTTTTGGTGTCTCTTTTTTTTTTTTTTTTTTGATATAATTAATTCGAAACACTCTATTGATGTCAACTGGAAAAACACCTTACATACACACACACACTCACTCAAGGGAAAAAGACAAGAAGATTTGAACTCAGGACCTCGCTAGTATCCAATTCAAACCCCCACCACTTGGCTCCAAGCCAAGTGGCTCTCTATTTCTTTTTGGGTGTTTACATTCTTTTCACGATGTCTCTTTTTTCGGTCGGTGGCTCTTTTGTTTGGTGTCTTGTATGGAATTCAAGACTCCTTTATACATAAAGATGTTGAATAGAGAATTATGATAATTCAAATGCCATTGACATTTATCTTTTTAAATAAATATATACATATAATAATAAGATAATATCAAAACTTAATTTCAATTTGATAAAAATTTAATTTTTGATAATCATTCCATAAAATACATATAATTGAAAAGATAATTTAAATTTTCGGGGGCAACTTGGACCAAAATGAAAATTTCTAACTTGGGCAATAATTACTATTAAAGCTCTGCAGCTTCATTTCTCTATCTATGGACGAACCATGATGCCATTAGTTAAGTCAATAAATGAATTACGTTTGTCTCTCTCACTTAATGACATTTTATGGAATTATTGTCAGTATTTATTGAACTGTAAGTATTGTAATTAATACGATGTACTAAGCATTTACGTGGGTGTTATGTGTCTATTACGTCCAGTTTATTAATTATTCTTTAACATTTTTTTATCCATACCAATTAATTAGTTAATACATATTTTTTTTTATGTAAATTTATCATAAATTGACAAAAATACCCTTTTTTAAGGAAAATGTAATATGATAATTAATGATTTTTTTTAATTGAAAAGGATGAGGGTAAATTTGGAAAGAAGAAATAAATGCCCTCTTGAATTTCTCAAAATGACAAGTATTATGGGACAAAAAATCTTTCAAAAAGAGTAATATTATGAGAGAGGGAGTATTTTTTCCAATTCACCTCCTCAAAAATTATGAAATTATTATTAAATATATGAAAATATTGATTTTATTATTCGATATACTGTATTTGATGCAGATTAGAGGCGTAAGATACGTCGGGTCGGGTCGGTTCATGAATTTAATGAGTAGACTCATCTTGAACTCTAACTTTATGAGCTAGAGGTCGAGCTTGTCAAGCTCAAGCTCTTTGATGAGCTGAGCTCGAGTTTATATATGATTTTTTTTAAGTTTATGATTCTACCCGTGAGCCTTATATATATATATATATATTAATAGTTTTACATTTATAAATAATAAATAATAAATAATAATATAATATTAATTATAAATTATGTAAAAAATTAATATTTTTATGATTTAAAATTTAAGTAAAATATTAAACAACAGTATTATTATAATGTTAAGGGATTTTATTGGAAAAATAAGAGAAAAAATAATATATTAAAAAAAATGAGTTTGGGCTACTCGAGATGGAGCTCAAAATCGACTTTCAAATGAGCCAATAAGTTGAGCTTGAACTTTAGAATTCTCATTTGACCGCAAGCTCAAACTTAATTATTACCTTTATTTTGCGATATCTATCATTCAAGATTTTTTTTTTCCACGCAGAATAAGGAGAATTAAGTGTGTAGCATAGTTGACAACTTTAACACCTATTAATGACTTAATTGAAATTTTAAAAATCCCAAACAAATGCATTAAATGTTTGCTATGTGAGTGTTCTTTATGTTGGGGTAAATTTGAAAAAATGCATTAAATATTGCATTATTTTTTGTAAAATGAAAAATATTTTAAAATAAAATTAAAATATCAAAACGACGGGTATTGCAAAATGGATGTAGTAATCTAATCGAGCTCAAACTTGACCTTGAGCTCTTTAGTGTAGGTAATTACAAGAAGTTATTCTCTCTTTTATTTTATTTTTTTTGATAAATTATTCTCTCCTTATTTGTTTGCAATGGAACTTTTCATTTTCTGTTTTCACATTTACCTACTGTATGTGATTCATCGAAGTTTGTTTGGACGTCGCTAACTTGTCAGACTATCAATGGCATGGTAAACTTTGTTGACTCAGACCATGTAATTTAGCCCCACAGTATAAAGTTTGTCCTTTATTTGTATCTCTAGTAATTATGTCCTGTAAATTCTAAGAGTTAGGATATTTCATTGAATTTTCATACGTAGAAAAATCATAATTTAGTCGGAAAAAAACACACGCTATGAGAAATTTGAAATTTATGACTTCAGAGGAAAAACTCGTAATTCTATTTGGTATAGGTGAGCTTGCACTCACTAACATAAAATTTGACTAATTATTTTTCATTATGATGTTTTATTTCATTTTACGTACTTATTTAAAAAATTCACTAATTGTGAAAAATTATATTTGAAAATTCATTTTGAGATGAATAGATTCAAATAAGTATTGCAGATATATGGAAAATGAAGGGAGTAATGACAAAATTAAAGGATATGTAGAAATTGATCAATGGAGAATGGACGGAAATTGGAAGCTTGACAAATTAAATAGGAAAAATGAACGTAATTAACACGCCGAAAACACCCAAGACATGCTCCATTAATAATTACACATAGTATCTATTATACAACTAAATATATATATATACACACACAAACGTAATATTTTAAAACTAATTGATTCCCACCAAAACTTAAAATTTATATCGTCCCTAAATCTATTTGTGAATTTCAAAACAACTCCAACAAGCCATGTAACGACCTAGACCTTTAACTAATTTATTAAAATATAGCCAACTAAAATGCAAAATGATACTTATTTTATTGAAAATATATCAGAGTAGTGCTCATAATACATAATAATATAAAAACTTATAACATCACGGCCTCTCCAAAATACAAAGTATCAAGCTTAATTCCGACTAGTTAAAGGCGTCGAACCGTTCCTCACTATCGTCCTTAGTAATTCCCGCCTCTTTTTCGGCTAAAATTATCACATGAAAAATGGTCAACATACACGTTGAGTAGGAATTTTCATTTAATAACATAAGGTGCTCGTGTGTATAGTAAATGCACATAGCCACATCATATCTCACATAATATTTCACATTTTACTACCTTTTGAGTCACCTATTGGTGACTTCCTTATATCTCTCATATCATAATATTCCAACCGTTCACATCGTTAATCCCAATGTTCCATCTGTCCACACTAATTCCATCCGTTCACATCGGTGGTTATATCTCGACACTATGCCAATTCCCTACAATAAATACATGGAACATTCCGTCCATGCAAAATAGAATTAGGAAATGGATGGCGAGAACTGTTTTAAGACCGGCAAGTCCATTGCTGCTCGGCCGAACTCTAGCCCCATCCATTCGAGCCCGACTTGAACAAATAAATTTTTTCATATATTTTCACATAATTTCACATAAGGAACATACTTCCATACTTATAATTTTAAATATGAAAGCGTCCTAAGAGCATATTTTGCAATAATACACATACATGTTTCTATACTAATTCTATGATCATAATACATGAATATAACTAGAACAATACTTTCCAATAACTTATAGTAGCATAATGAAGCATAATATTATGATAAGAAAATGATAAACTAGTACTAGAAAGTAACTTATATAATTAAGGAAATTCCTACCTTAACTTACTTCTCAATGGATATATATTTAGATGTGTACGTGTATATGTATGAATATGTATATAGTGGTGAGAGTGTTGAAAGAGAGTGATATTTATATATATATATATATATATATGTATATATATATATGTATGTACCGTGTGTGTGTAGGGAGTAGTGAAGTGTGTGTGTGTGTGTTTGTGTATGAAAATGGAATGCTCAAGCCTTATTTATAGATATTGTTGGTAAGAAACATTATTAAAAAATTAATTATGTCAAATTTTCATAATTAGATTCATCTTACTCATCAATATTTAATAAATGCGGCATACATGCATGCTTAGTAATAGGCCTAAATATTATTAGGTGTGCCCTAATATTGATGACTGGAAGTCTAGGTTAATGTAAATAATACAAGAGTACAAATTTCTAGAAGAGTTATAACAAGTGTAAAAGTTTCATTTAATGCTAGGAATTATCAAGAATAAATATTAGAATTATCAAAAATAAATTAGAAATATCATTATATATATAATTTTTCGGATATATATATATATATACCTATATATTATATAGTTTTCTATATATTTTAAACACACACACACACACACACATATATATATATATAAATAATATTAGAGATCTATATATTTTTGGAATAGAATACAGATATATGTATACATATGCAAAGTTTCAAATTTAGATATATTATTTCATGTTGTGATAAAATCAAGATATGTACATCTATGTGTATCTAAAAACATCTATATATCTATATATATATAATTCGAATATATATAATATGCTAAAAAAATATTTTTAACAATTAATATATTAATATAGTATAAATTCAAAGTATAGATATGAAAATACATATATATATATATATATATATATATATATCTATATGTGTCAATTATATACATAATATATTATAGATTATTCTTTTATATTTTTGAAATATTATACATTATTCATAATAAAGTGGCACATTGTGGATAGAATCACATAATTCATATTATTGTCACATAATATTCATAAAATTAATCATATAAATATTCAAATAGTCTACACTTAAGCATCAAATAATATATATATAAGTAACATAGAAAATCGAAGAGAAAATCGGGTCCTTAAAGACCAACTAAAAGTAAGAGAGGGCCATATTTAATTCAAAAAAAATTTTCATCCTAGCCTCACAAGAAAAAAAAAAAAAAAAGAAAAATCTCCTGATTAATAGAAAATTCATGACAGGTAGATTCTATCACGAATATAAGATATTTGTAAATGATTTTAAATGGAATTCTATTAACGTAAAATAAAAGTACACTACAAGAAAAAGTAATCTTAGTCACTGATAATTATATTAAGTTTTGACAATACCTTCTATTTAGGGGTGTAAACGGATGTTTAACGGATCGGATATGCTGTTTTCATTTAATTTTAATGAATATTGGCACGGATACGGATATTGACGGATATCTAAAGTCAGTATCCATGCATATTCGCATTCGCCGGATATCGGATATATCCATATCCGATTGTAATTTTTAAAAATTAAATTTAATTATAAATATTTGAATATCCGTGTCCCATTAAGACTATTGAAATATCTTATTCAATTGATATTCAACTGTAATTAATTGAATATTTGAATTTGTGTATACAATTTAGTCATATTTTTATATATTATCACTTATTTACAAAATATTATATCTATATATATATATATACATAGATATCACACTTTCATTAATAACGCCTAAAGTTCATATATGTTTATTTATTTATTCCTTTTATATATTTGTAAGTTATAAAAATATGATATCCATAAAAAAAATCATGTATTTTATTTGAAACAACAATTTATTATGTATCATTCATATAATATGAATTATTTATTTATTATTTCTATATATCTTATACTATATTAAATATAATGCATATGATTATTAAAAATACAATAAATTAAAAAGTATTAACCACGAAATGAATTTTACAAAATTGTATCAATAAAAAAATCAATTAATTTTAAAAATGAAATATTAATAAAAACGCGTAAAAACTTTGGTATACATATACATTATTTTTTTCCAAACATTATTTATTGGGTATAATTTATAAATACAACTAAATTACAAACAATTGAATATACAAACGGATATGTACTCGGAGTGGATATTAAACGAATTGGATATCTAATTACCATATCCGTATCCATTTACAATCGAATGTCTACAATCGGATACGGATAATATCTGCTTTAAATAGATACGTATATTTTGCCCTATAATCGAATACGGATGCGAACGGTAATCGAATTTTCGGTTATCTATTTACAACCCTACTTCAATTTGTCACTAATGAAATATATTTAGTAACACCAAGTTTTATTTCATCACAATATGACTTAACGGCGTCAAGAACTAATGTTTTTAGTTTTCGCCATTCACAATTAATGATACCCATGTATTGATAATTTGATAACAAACAAATCGACATATGTTGACAATTGAAACATTATCTTGTCACTATATTAGTATTGCATAAATTAATCGGTGACAATAATTTTTTTTATCACTGAATTTATGTAATTAGTTATAGCTTTTTTATTATCACGTGTTATATTATTATCAATATGCTTGTTTTCTTATAGTGACAATTACAATCATTGATAATTCATTCATCAACGGATTTATAACGAACCAAAGTTCATTGCAAAATTATGTTTAAGTACTGAATTTCATCAAATTGTGTTATGAATCGTTCTGTTAGCGCGCGCACGCGTGCGTACACACACACACACACCAATGACATATAACGATACCCTTTAAAGAGCAAATAGCCACGGATTTTAGCCACGGGAAAAATCCGTGGCTATTAGCCACGGATTAGCAACGGTTTTCGGTGAAAAAAACTTTTGAGCTTTAGCCACGGATTGGCCACGGATTACCCGTGGCTAAATGTCGTGGCTAAATTTGGCGCCAGTTTTGCCGCCAATGGTTAGCCACGGCTTGGCCACGGCCAGACCGTGGCTAATTTAGCCACGGTCTGGCCGTGGCTAAAAATTTTTTTTTTTTTTTTGCAACAAATATGATTTGAACTCTTGACCTGTTAGTTAAAGTTAGAGCATTAAACCACTACACCACTTTAACTTTTTGTTTAATAATTAATTTTTGCTATACTTAAGTAATATATATATATATATATATTATATTATATATATTGATATATATAATAAATGATTCGATATATTACATACGTATACGATTAGATATACTTATATATATGTGTATTTATATATAATTAGCTGTATATATATTAGATGTATAAGTACATATATAACATATATTAGATATATAATACACTAATATATGTTTATTTCATATAGATGATTGATCATATATAGTACATATGATTAGATATATATATATATATATATATTGGATCTATATACGTACACTACATTTATAACATATATTAGATATGTTCTATATAGATATATACTTATATCATATAGACTATATATAGAGGATTAGAATGTACATATAATATATTAATATATATGAGATACACATTGACATATACGTATATTGATATATGTAAATATGATATATATACTTGGAAATATATATATACACATATATTGATATATATATACTTGAACATATGTATATATATACATGATATATATATATATATAAATATAGCCACAGATTAGTCACAAATATATATATATATATATATTGGTACATATATACTTGGATATATAAATATATGTATCAATATAAATTTACATATGTATCAATATATATATATATATATATATATATAAATTTATCTGTGGTGCAAAAAAAAATGAAAAAAAACAATTAGCCACGGATAAATTTTTGTTATTGATATTTTAATTATCTCAATATAAATTATCTATATATACTTGGATACATATATATATTGATACATATATATACTTGGATATTTATATATATATATTGATACATATATACTTGGACATATTTAAAATAGATACATATGTATCAATATATATACTTGGACATTTATATATATATATATATATATTGATACATATATACATGGACATATTTAAAATAGATACATATATTGATATATATATATATATATATGATATATATACTTGACATATATTATATAATACCACACATATACGAAGATATTGACAAATTATCACGAATTAAAGTTGCTATTATCTAAATATAAATTATATAAATAGACTTTTGTTATAATTTTTGTTTTTGATATATTAGTTTATTAAATATTTGTCATAAAAAAAAAGTTGAATATTGAACGATAAAGTCAAAGGTAAATATCTTTATTTTTTTAAAAAAAATAATTGGTTAATAATTTATAAAAATTACTAAAATTAAATTAAAAAAATTGATAAAACTAATCAAATTTATTAGATAATTTAAGTTTAAAATATTGTAACAATATCGTTTAAGTATAAAAAAAATCAATTAATAACCAAAGAACTCCCTTGGCGCAACGGTTACATGCTCCATTTATAACATTGATGTCTCGTGTTCGAATCTCCTTGAGCGCAAAAAAAAAGGCTTGGGGACGCGGGTTTCAGGTCTTGGTTGGGGCGCGGGTTTGGGTGTAATTAGCTTTTTTTTTTTTTCCAGGGGCCACGGATTGGCCACGGACTGGCCGTGGCTAATCCGTGGCCCTTAGCCACGGCTAGGCCATGTCTAGAAAAAAGTGGCCAAAGTTGGCCACGGTTTGCCCGTGGCTATTAGCCACGGCTTGGCCGTGGCTAAGCCCAGCCGTGGCTAAAAAGCCGTGGCGAAGGTTAGCCACGCCACTTTTAGCCACGAAAAAAATCCGTGGCTAATCTCCTTGGCCACGGATTTTTTGCCAAATCCGTGGCTAAATGCCTTTTTTCTAGTAGTGTTTTCTCTAATTTTCTCTAATTAGAGAAAAGGAATATTAACCAACGATTGTTGGTTCAAGTACTAAGGGGTATGAATCACTTAAGCAAATCTCGCGTTTCAGCTCTGTGTATGTTAAACAAAATTATTGGAAAAGTAGCCTTCTATATATACGAGTCATCGCGAAGTTCACCTTGAATTTGGTTGAGCCTCATAAGAGTATCAAATATAGAAAAAACAACAATTTTCGCGGATTATCGGCGGAATTCCTCCAGAACAAGTAATTTTGGCGAAATGAATCTGTCGGAGAATCCTTCTTCGCTTTTAATTTCGGCGGATTTTTTCTGTCGAAATATTTTTGGCTGAATTTTATTCAAAATTTATATTATGTTTTGGCAGATTTTCGGCAAATTTTTTTTGTCAAAATATTTTTGGCTAAATTTGATTCAAAATTTAAATTATTTTTGAAAGGATTTTCCACAGAATTCTTTTTTTTTTTTTGTAAATTAAATCAATTTTCGGCGAAATTATCCATCGAAAATCAGTCGAGCTTTTATTAAAATAAATTTCAATTGCCCGACTAGGGGTTCGAATCCAAAACCTCCAACAAATGTAGACATATATAGCCTGCACGCGCCCAATATTAACCCATATTTTGTGATCACTAGGTGTCGAACCCTTGACATTTGGTTGGCAAACAAGTATTTTACCATTGGACCATTATTATTTTTCAACCATGTTATTTCTTTTTCTATACTTAACATATATATTTTGAAATTATCAATTTAATAAGTTTTAAATATCATTACATTATTATTTACTCTTGGTTGCATTAAATCTAAGGTTGAATTATCAAATCATTTATTTTAGTTTAGTATAATTTATAACGTATTTTTACATTATTTTTTGATTAGAAACAACAACAACAACAACAACAACAATAATAATAATAATAATAATAATAATAATAAGGTTTATATAAATGTTTTCCATATATGTATATACACAAATATTATATATGTAGCATACAATAATTCAAATAATAAAAGTAAAAATAATAATAAGGTTATTATAAATATTTCTCCAATTATATATATGTATATACTCATGTTTATAAAATAACTATTATTAATGTACCATATATCAATTAATATTTTTTATGTATTGAAAAATTGAAAAATTAAGATTTTTTTTTATTTTTTGAAGAAAACTTCCGCTGAAAATTGAAAAAAATAAGATTATTGATTTATTTATTTTTAATTTTTGAAGAAAAAATTTGTTAAAATTTTATCAAAAATTTTAAAATTAAGATTATTTATTTAATATTTAATTTTTGGCAAAATTTTTTGACGAAATTCTGTCAAAAATAAAAAATATTTATAATTTTTACTCTTTAAAATTTGAGCCGAAATTCCACTGAAATTTTTTCAAGCAAAATATTCTACCAAAAAAGTCCCTAAAATTCCCATTTTGTATTGTAGTGTTTGGAAATTACAGTTGATATCCCAATATTTTTTATTATTACAAACACCTTCCTGGTGGAAGTTGAAATTTCCATCCACCCTTGGTCAATTGATTTTCGGTCATTTTATCCTGAACTTCTGATTTTATCCCCACATTGTATAATTCTAAAAAAAGGTAAAATAACCAAAAGTGTCTAATGTGTATAATGACTTAGTTATCCTTTTACATTTTTTATAAAAAAAAATTAAATAGTTAACATTTAAGAAATTAACATATTTATTATAATAAAAGAATTAATATATTTAAAATATATAAATTACACATTAAAAACTCTAAAAAATGAAAAACAAAATAAAAGCATAACTGGACTAACAAACTTGGACTCTAATCTACAAAAATAATAATAATAAAGAAAGAAATAAAAAAGGGAATCGGGACTTGTCTTTTTCCCTGCCATCATAATCCAAACCAAAGTTAAAAAACGCAAAACATCATCCCTCCTCGCCACATAATCATCCAGCTCACTAGCCCACATTCGCCATCATCTCGCATCGAAGTACAATCAGCCATGCCAAACTCCACTCGTGTCGTTGCCCAATCTCCATACCCTACACTGTCAGCAACAACATTGTTGAATTGTCGTGTTGCCACAAACTTTCAGTCCAAATTTTTTTTATGAATCGAGTGTACAATCTAGATTCAGCCACATACTATGTATTAAATTTTTTATTAAAGATATATAATACATGATTAAATTTAGACCACAAGATACATAGGTGGTGCCTATACACTCGGCCCATATAAGCACTTTCTTCAGAAAAGAGACATGAGAGAAAAGAGAAGAAAGTAATTATTTATGAAGAATAATTTAAAAAAAGTATAATTAAAACATCAAGAAAAAGTAAAAAATCCTCACACTTTATGAAGGGTAATTTCGAATTTCATTAATTTTTTTGGCTTACATTAGCTGATTTTGGCAGGGCAGGGAGCCCACAGACGTGGGGACAAATGTAATTTTCAACTTCCACAAAAAACGTATTTGCAAGATTAAAAAAAGATATCAATTATAATTTTAATATTTTCGAGGAGTAGGAGATAAAATCATCCCCAATATTTATTATGATTACATAAGCACATACATACAAGTTGTTAGCTGTCGCCTGTCTGTCTGAGGGCGGCGATACACACACAGCACTAATAAATGTCGGCACGGAATTAGCTAAAGGGTCAATATTTCCAGAATGAGTTAACAGCATTTTACTACCATACATTTTACTACCATGTGTTATCTAAAAAGAGCTGAAAAAACCCTATGAAAAAATATATCACTTAAAAAACCTTGTGTTCATCTAAATTTGCTCACCTTCCCCTAAAATTGATTTTTAGTCAAATGAACGTAAATGGACTATTTTACCCTTGTGAGGATTTTTTATTCCCTTATATATATTTAAATATTTTTTAAAAAATTAAATTTTATAATACTATAAATTTTCTTTTTTCTTTTTTTTTCCCCACTTTTTCCTTTATTTTCTTTCCCCCTTTTCCTTCTTCTCTACCTCCACCTCCACCGCCGCCGTCCCCGCCGTTGCCGGCCCCCACACAGAGAGATGAGGTCAAGAAGGGAGGGGGGGGGGAGGGGAGAGGGAGAGAGAGAGAGAGAGAGATAGGGAGAGTCACCGCCGCTCGCCGTCCGCTAGGCCGCCGCTCTCCTCCAGCACAGGAACCATTAGGGGAGCGGGGGGGGGGGGGGGGAGAGAGAGAGAGAGAGAGGGAGGGCCTTCGCTGCCGGTCGTCCGCCTCTCGCCACCGCCCGTCATCCGTCGCCGCCCGCCGCTCGCTCCAGCCCTGCAACCATTGACGTCGAACAAATCACATTCTGCTTCAACATCAGATCAAACACTCTCCTTCCATACTCAACTCTCTCGCTCTTGACATACGAGTCAACTAAGGCCGTGTAAAGCACGTCGTCTCCCTCAACATCAGATCTCAAAATCTGGGCGTGAACCTCCCTCCCCATACGAGGTGAACACAGCCCCCCTGAATTTCCAGAAGTTGAAGCCTTCAAAATCATCGAATACGTGTACCCATCAGGCTTTTCATTTGAAAGACACAGTTCTCGAACCAAATCAAAAGATTTTTCAACAAGCCCATGTCTTATATACCCCGATATCATGTAATTATAGGCCGACAAAGTTGGTTGAGGCAATTCGTCGAACATCTGGCGCTCGTACGATAAACAAGATGACTTCAAGTGGAGTATAAGGAGCTTGATGGAGATATTAACATTGGGCTTGAACCCAGTTTTGATAATGTGGGAATGAATCTTTTGACCGTCAGAGGGATTATTTGAGTTTATGTAATTCTGTAAAGCTGATGCCAGAGAAGATGATGTTAGAGACTTAGCCTCAGTTGATAGGAAACTCGAACTGGGTTGCACATTAGCTTTGATATTGTTCAATCTGCCATGTCTCATTGTATCTCCATTTGGATATCAAACAAGTTTCAAATTTTTTTCCCCCCTTGTTTTTGATCTTTTGAAGTGGCCAACTTTGATTCTTTTTCTGTTTATCACCTTCCTTGTCTTCGGCGTTGACGACCATTAACTCAAAAGAACTGTCAATAGAGTCCCTTTGCAATGAGCCCAAAACCAACATTATTTGTTGATAATGGGTTTCAGCTCATTGCATTATTTGTTTGATTATTTATAAGTTTTGGTTGAATGCAAGGTTTGGGTTGGATTTTGGGTTTCACTGTGATTTTTTTGTCCATAGGGTTTTTTTTACAACTTTAACAAAACAGAAGGTGTTTTTAACATTTTACTGGATCGAAATCTAGCAAATAATAGGGGTAGAATGGTGATTTCCCATGCCAGAAAATTATCCCATTTGCACCAGGAGCGCGTAAAACACACCGGGGTTTTTTTTGTTAATTAGAAATTTTACGGGGTTTTTTTTGAGATTTTTTGATACACAAGGTTATTCGTGCTCATTAGAGGTATCACAGTGGGGCTGCGAGCATTAATTCCTTTCCAGAATTATCAAAAAATTAAGCAATAACAGAAAAAACAAAAAAGGAAACCGAAATGAATACAAGGTACAGTGACGGATTATGGCACCTCAATTTGTGGGCCTCCTTAATATTTGACTATTAGTTAAATTATTATTGGTGCATGCTCTAGTCCACATGTGTCTATAAATATGCTTGTTGTAACACAATTCGATCTTACACTGATCATTTTCAGATTCCATTGTTATTTGGTGGGTTAAGGGATAGATATATATGTACATATATATATATATACAGAGAGAGAGAGAGGGATGAATAAAAGATCAAGTGAGATGAGCAGCGGAAATAAACTAGAGAGAAAGACAATTGAGAAGAATAGAAGAATTCACATGAAGGATCTTTGCTTGAAGATGGTTTCCCTCATTCCTCCTCAGCACTTCAGGCCACCGAAGGTATGTGTGTATCAGTGTGTGCACGACGTGCATAAGCTACATATAGGCGATGCACACTCTCTCTCTCTCTCTCTCTCTCTCTCTCTCTCTCTCTCTCTCTCTCTCTCTCTCTCTCTCTCTCTCTCTGTTGATATATATATGTGCGCGCGCGTGTTTCTAAAGCATTACTTTTAATTTTTGGTTTGCTAAGTAAGATAAAAAAACCCTAGTAATATTTACCATAAATCTAAGTACTTGATCATCAAGATTATGATATGATCAATTTTTTGTTGTTTGAGTAAAGAATTACAATTTTAGTGCCTTGTGCAACGAAAAACATCTGATTCAGTTCATTTATCATTCTTCTCAATAAACTTTAAAATTATGATTTTAATTCTTCTCTTCATGTATATTCTAAAAACTATTGGTTTTTTATTTTGTAAGTTGCCCCCCATTTTATTCCCACTATATATTCAAAAGCTCAATCCGGATTTACTCGAATGCACTGCGCAATATTACTCCCAACCTAATATACATGGACCACTAGACTCTCAACATTAATGCATGCTTAGTACTTGTCACACTAGTTGTTGAAAACATTTGGAATTACTAAGCAATAAATATGTAGAAATGAGGTACAACAGATACTAAATTATGTACGTACCTGAACAATGATGCAGGAAATCTCTCTCTCTCTCTCTCTCTCACACACACACACACACACATATGCACATGTATGTATAACTTTTATGTATGTATATAATTAAATTTCGCAAGTGCCTAATTAGTCGTTCAGGTAATGAACAAATTAAGTGATGAGCCCACGAGAATTGGTAAAAAGTCAAATTATTCTCAACTTTCTTCTTGCTTTTGCACCTTTTGCCTAATCTCTATTTTCTTTGATCAAGTTTGGCTCATTTTGTATCCTTTTGGCATTAAATAAAATGTTAAAAATCAACTCGAGTTGTAGACATCGGGGGTTAATTTATCATGTATGGTTGACAGTTGACGAGTTGCTTTGTTATATTTTTTGTATAGCTACGGGATAAACGCAACATAGGATACAAGTGCACAAAATATACTATACCCCTAATAATAATGTAACTCTATTTTCATTTAGTTAGTAACCACCAACTGAATGACTTCATAAATGAGGATACCGATTACTATGTACCAGATCACAAAAATTCACTAATTTTTGCAACTATATATTTCCTGAATTCATCAATTAAATTTATTATTTTTTTTCTTATAGTTGTAGTTTAATTTAACTACATATATATGTGACACATGCAGGAGTTTCTGTCGCAGCTAGACCAGCTCGAACAATCTGCTCGTTATATTCAACACCTAAGTGCAAGAGTGGAGGAATTAAGGAGACGAAAAACACAAGCTTTGAGAACAAATTTTGCTGTTGCATCTAATATTAATAATAGAATAACAAAAACCCCTCCTGCAAGTAGCAAATTAGACTTACCAATTATAAAATTAAGAGACTTAGGTTCGAATTTGGAAGTGGTTCTAATTAGTGGGCTAAGGAGAAATTTCATGCTTTATAAAGTCATTAGCATAATTGAAGAAGGAGGAGCTGAAGTTGTCACTGTTAACATCTCATGCTCGGGTGACAAGATTCTCCACATACTTCATGCTCAGGTGATAGTCTTATAATCGTCTCATCTAAAAATTTAAAGTATTAATATATATTTTCGTTCTTCTCTTTTCATTTTATAAATATTATAGGCGGCGGTGGGTCGATATGATACCGAATTGAATGACCATGCATGTTATGTGGGAAAATATCATTTTTGATCACGTATATAGGCTGTGTTTAGTGTTAGTCTCATCGAATATTAATGTGTCTCGCGTTGCATCCTATTTTTTGAAAATTATCTCAATTCTAATCCTTCATCTAATTTTTCTTTAATGTTTAATGGATAATTATCTTGCATGACCAAAATTGAAAATTTTTATAACATATAAAATGCAATGTGAGACATTCGTATACAATAGAATCAAAATTGCATAAAGCCTGACTTGCCAGACCAAAAATGAGAATTTTCCGGTTATGTAGAAGTTGTTAAAGAAATGAGATACTCAATACGTAATATTTTTAACACTATTCAGACATAAGAGAAATATATATATATATATATATGTATATATTATATTGCAATATTTTCATCATTTCCACAAAGTAATAGAAGGTGCTTTATTTTGTGACAGGTAAAACATTCCAGGTTTGGAGTGGATACTTCAAGTATATGTGGGAGGTTACACGAGCTGATTTCTTGAAGTTTTAGAATATTTCCTTTTTTTTTTTTTGCCCCCTATTGTTATGTATTATGTTCTTGTTTTACCTAATAATTAAACTCATTGGTGAAGCTAACTAGCTAGTTGTAGTTAGGAAGTTCTCAAGCGAGATCAGATTGGGGGTATTTTGAATATCTATGTGATTTCATGTTTGATAAAAATAAATGAAATTGTTCCTATTTTATGCACGTGCTTATTAAGGCATCAATTGTATATTAAGGTATAAAGTCATCAAATACTGATATTGGTTGTAGCAAGTGTTGTGAAGTGATGTATCGTAGTAATTAAGTTAATAATTAAAGTAATAAAATAATTATATAATAAAGCAAAAGATTGAACAAGATAAATAGTTTTGATTCTTTGAATTTAAAACAAAAATGGCTGTATAAAGATTAATAAATCTATTTTTATTGCTTTAAGTATATATATATATATATGGAATTATTACGTTTTTCGTCCTGTAAATATGGGATGATTAAGTTTTAGTCTTTTATGTTTGACTTTTTCAATTGTAATCCTCTATGTTACAGAAATTTCAATTTTAATCCGATTTTGGACTAAAGTGCATGCCGAAGCTGACGTGTTAGGTTAAATGGCCGGAATAAGCTATGTTCGAGGAGAGGATAAGGGGGCTGGAGAAATTCTCTCTCTTTCTCTTTCCTCTCTTTCTCCTTCTTTTCTTCAAATTAAAATATTAAAAATTCTGTTAGATTTTACTTCTCTTTTCTATTCCAATTAAAATACCAAAAATCATATTAGAAATTTTCTTCTCTAACAAACCCTATAGTATTCAACTTTTTATTCTAAAGTAATGTACACAAAGGTATTATGTACTAATTTTCAAAATTTATGCACTTATTTATTTAATTTTTTTGTAATTAATTTTTGTGTAAAGATTTGAATTTTAAGATATTAAACTTAATGAATTTTGATATTTATTTGTTGGATTATTGAATTTGAATGAATTTTACTAATTTAAGCCTTTATATTTAATTGTGAGTGATCTGAAAAATGTAATAGTGGAGCAAAAAGAAAAGATATTTTTTTAATTTTGAATATATTTTTCTGATTGTGACAAGAGAGAGAGAGAGAGAGAGAGAGAGAGAGAGAATCTATTTTAATATTTTTGAGTTTTTTTGATTATATATCATTATGTGGATTTACATCAATTTTATTGAATATTATTAAAAAATTCTTTGTTAAATATTTTTTAAAGCAATTCATTATCAATTATATTTATCTTTTTTGAAATAGATAATAGTTTGTTATTTTTTTCAATATCATTTTTCATATATTGTTTTTATTATAGCAATTCTAATTGATCGTATATGAATAAATATGATAATTTTTGTTACTTTATATGTTAATAATATTATAAATAATTTTAATATTTATATATTTTAATAACTAATGATTTTAAAAAACTTTTACATCTTTCAATTAAATTTATAGCTCCGTCTCTTATCAAACATACACATGCACACACTCATTCTAAAAAAAAAAAAGACCAAAAATAAAAAAATTCAAACTCATAATATTAATGATGTTGGGTGCAAATTTCAATTACTGGACCACAACCCAATAACAAATATATAATATACATGCTTGATGCATGCATAGGTACGGAATCTGTCCTTGTAAGCGCGGTGGCAAACACTATATGGTCCAGAGGAAAACACTCTGCAGCTAGCAATGTCCCTATAGGTCGAAATCTAGTCACAATCTTGTGGGGATAATAATATCATAACGAAATTTCAAAAGCATACAACAAAAGAGGAAATAGAGTTCGAACATATAGAAAATCAATTTGTGGGCCTGTTCGATCTATAATTTTCTTTATTTTGTTTTATTTTTATAAAAATCAATTTACTATCTTTCGATCGATCACATTATAGCTTTCAATTAATAATAAACTATTATATCAATCGTTACTAATTATTTATATTATTATATAAAGAAAAGCTCCTTTTATAATTATTTTTAATTTAATAAATTTTGGATTTGTTAATTTTTTATATTTTATATTTTATATTTTTTTTTCTCTCTTCTTCTATGTTCTTTTTTATTTCTCTCTTTCTCCTCTCTCTCTAGTCATTCATTTTTCAATGCTTTTCAGTATCACTTTTTAAAATTTATTTGTAATTGTTTTCTTAGTTTTTATTTTAAATTATTTTATTTTTATTTATTTCTGTTTGTTTTAAAATTTATTAAATATAATTTTACTAATATTTTAACTAATGGCCGATGAGGCCTAGCTCAACTGGCAAAACTGAGGCCCCAAGATTTTAAAGGTCTTGGGTTCGATTCCCACCGATGAATGTATGTGGACTTTATTTCTATTTTTATGGTAGTTTATTATCCTACTTTAATAGTAATTTATTGTAATAGTTTATCTATAGTTTGTGAATGATATTGTTTGAAATATGATGTAATAGTTTAATTTGCACTTGAAGAATTATTGATGTAATCCGATGATATGTATTCAAAAAAAATATTTTAACTAATGGGGTTCGAAGCATTCGAATCTTTCAGCCTTTAATTGAGGGGCCTACATCTTGTTAATAAGGTAAGATTTCATCAACATTTTGTTTTCCTTTTCTTGTGTTGAATAAACCTCTTTGACAGTTTGACAAACAACTAAACGTGTGAGGAAATTTTTGTTCTTCTACATAGGGCTGTCAATATAATGGAGTGGCATTTGATTGGAATTCGATTTGAGTTGGGATTCGAAGTTTAACATATTCAAATGATTAAAATATTTAATAAATTAAATTTGATTATAAATATTTATAATTTAAAATAAATAGATCGGGTGAGAAATCAAGCAGTTGATCTGTTAAAGATTTGAATCCTAATTCTAATAATATATTTTATTAAATTAATGGTATTATGTATAATATTAGTAAAAATACTTCAATAGAATGTAATAAATATGTCACTATAATCAATAATATATCATTCTTTATTTTTCATGGCAAATTTTTTTAAACAAAATAATTTATAGCTTTCACACATGTAACGACCCGGTAATCCTTTATTTAACTATTTTATATTATACAAGTTTTATATGATTATTTTGTGAGTTATTGTTTTCTAGAGATTATTCTTTCAAAATATGATTTTTTATTTGCGAACAAATGAGCATATTACTACATAAATATTGATAAAATATTATAAATTCCAAATATTCTTAAAATTTCATGCATTTAATCTTTCTAAACTCCCAGAATTATTTAATATCTTATTTTCACCTTTTACATATTTTTCCAAGAATTTTTAGTAATTTTCGAAAAATATTGTCTTTAAGTTCTTAATTTGAAATATAATTTTTAAAATGCTTAATTATTATCAAAAAAATGAAAATGATAATATAAATAAATATTTTAGATTTTATTTGACTTATAAAAATTAATTTTCGAATTTTTAGAATTTTATTTCTATTTTTGGGCGATTTTCGAAAAATTGGCAAAACAAGGGGTATCTTGGTCTTTTCACCTCTCCAACCCCAAATTTTGTTTTTCCTGAGAAATAAGCAATAAAATACTTAATAAATAAGCATTTCAGATTATATAGATTTTTGTTTGATTTTAGTTGATTTTATTTTATATTTTATCAAAATATCTCTTCTAATACACTCTTAAAACCTAGCTCTCATATACATATATAAATATATATTAGTGGTGATATACATAGCTACATATACACACACACATACCCACATACATACACATGGTGGTTAGTAAAGTGAGGTGTATGTATAAACATCCATGGATAAATATGTATGGAAGAGGTATTTAGTTGAATATAATATGTAGGTATTTGTGTCTAATATCTTGCAAGATCATTACACAAGACCATACACACCCACAATCCTCATTTTTCAGCCCTCTGAGCCCCAAAAATCGTGCCCTCTTGCTCCCTCACATACACTCTTTCATTTTCTCTCAAAACACTATCATTTTCTCTCAAAATACTACACTACTTTGAAGGACTAAGGTAGGAACTCTTCTTTATTCCTTAAGTAGAGGGTTTTTCTTCTTCTTCTTGAGGAGATTAGGCAAGCTTCCATACTCTTGTGCCCAAACAATGTAAAGGAACAAGCTTGAATGGCCTAGAGTGAGAGCTTTTGCCTAACATGCCTCCAAGTTGAGGGTTTTAGTTATGTTGCTATCTTCATGTTACTCTATAGTTAATTTTATCATGTTTAACTCTTGTTGGGAGGAATTTGAAGAATGGATAGAATTATGAGCATGATCTTGAAGATCTTATGTGACTAGTATGCTTATTTGGAGTTCTATATGCTTACTATGCTTTCTTGGAAAACTATGTGATTATTGTGCATTTTTACAATAATATGTCATTCTTATGTTTTATTTGGATTATTATGTGAGTTCTATGCTTTATATGAGATAGTATGAGACCATGATTCTTTAAATGAGCTAGTAGGGGAATATCCTATGTTGCCTTGAAAGTAATTGCGAAGAAAGCTCCATATATCTATTTATTGTACTTTATTGTATAGTTTTAATTATGCCTACTTTGATGATTATAGAGATATATATATATATATATCTATGTACGTATATATATAGATATAAATATTTAAAGTATTGTTATCTATTCATTTAGCTAATTCATATTATATTAGGTATATATCTATATATATATATATAGTTATGTACGTATATATATATATATATCTACTTATTATAGACTAATTATATACTTAGTAATAGTTAGTAAGACTACTTTAATCTATATATATATATATGGTACGTATAAGTATATATATACTTATATTCATTTTATTAGTTTATATATATATGTAGATAATTTCAATCATCTTATATCTATATCACACTTTATATAGTTTATATATTTTTCTATCATCTTTATGTATATACTTATCTATATCACATTTTATATATTTTATATATTTATATTAGTTATTTTTTTATCTTTATATTTATATATTTACACTAGTTATGTTTATATATTTATATATTTATATTTATATTTTATCTATTTACATATTTTGCTACTAGCTATTTACATATTATATTTATATATTTATATTTATATTGTATCTATTTACATATTTTGCTAGTAGCTATTTACATATTTAATATTTCTAAGTACGTATGCTTTCATTTATAAGTGTGGAGCTTACTTTACTAAACTATAATATAAACTTCCAAAGATTATGTGCATGTGTGAACAAATTGAAATTCTGTGAATGGGCCCATGTGTTGGAATGGTATGGGGGGTGTTCCACCGGGACATACTATTGAGTAGCCGGGAGAGTTCACAATCCTTCCATCTCCTAATCCCCCCTTGGGTAGACGGAGGGATCTACTCAAGAGAGAGGGTCGTAGGACAATACTAAGGCGTATGCCCGGGATACGACCATTGGAGGATAAGACTGGCGGAAGAAATGTGCTGGTTGTTATTTCGGCCCGGGTAGTTATAAGGGCCACTGTCAGGTAACGAAAGGTAGAAAGTGTGAAATTATATGTGTGCTATGTGTAACTAATGTGCACTTGACACCCGAGCACCTTATGTGTATAAAGTAGTGTTTCTACTCAACGTATGTTGATTTCATGTTATATAATATTTTAGATGCTTCCGAAGATAGCTTTTATGATGGTGAGGAGGAGGAACCTTTTGAAGCATTTTACTAGGAAGAAGGATGTAGGATTTTTCGCTGCGTAACTGTTTTGGGTTTTGCTTTTGCTATTGCTATGTATCAATAGTAACTAGCAAGTTGAGACTCTCTTTTGTTGATGTACCCTTATGTAATGTACCTTATACGTTGTAATTAAAAATGTACGCATGTATGTAGCCACTAATGATAGTATTAATCTAATAATAGCCATAAGACTAATAATAATAATAAAGGGATTTCGGGGTCGTCATAACACATATTCTACAATATTTTTCTACTTTATTTATTTATTTATTTTTTGTCACAATGGATAATTTTTTTCAATTGGTTACTTGATTTAAAACTTCATTTTTCTTAGTTATTGATGGGTTGGATTTTTCTATTGGATTTTGAATTTTTAATCAAATTCGGACTTGGTAGAGATGAATATAAATCCTAAAGGATTCAGGCAAGATCAGTCTCAAAAATTGAAATGGCTAATCGAATTCGAATTTAAATTTGAATTTTTCAAATTCAATCAAAATCCAACTCATTGACAATCCTATTTCAATGATTCATTTGGTAATTTGAGGTGTTTGATAATAATTTGAGGGTTTGTTATATATATGTGTGTGTGTGTGTGTGTGTGTGTGTGTGTGTCTAAAAAATAACTTTCTAGCAGCCATTTTAATTAATCTTGTCATCAAAAGTTGCATGCGCCTTGCCGAGTTTGGCCAAATTTTTCAGTAAATTTTGTCATTCTGCCAATTTTTGTGGAATAATTTCACTTTATATCACCACAACTACTATCAGACATCACCATCTATAATCTGATATTATTATTATTATTATTATTATTATTATTTAAATTGAATTAATATTTAGCTGGTACATTTTGAACTTGTCAAGACCATATGAATCCTATGTTAAAACCTTATTAAAAATATTAGAAACACAACTCACAATTATGTCCTATCTTACTGAAAAATGAATTTTATTTAGTTGATATCTATCTCAAAGATTATTAATAATTTTTAAAATCCCAAGAATTGAGTTGTAGTTATACTACATTTACAAAGGTGTAAACGTAATTTGCCTTGTGTATGTATATTGTTTTTGTTTTTAAAAATTGAGAGATAAGAGAGTTTGCGTTTAAACCAGGTTTAAACCCGACTTTAATCTCTTTAAGGCAACTCAAGAGGTGTTTCTCTCATCCATCCTCAACAGTTAACAACATTAAGATGTGTTGAATATGGTTTGTTGAAAAATTCTAGTCCATACCTGATTTATCCGAAACATTATTAGTTATGTATTAAGTAATTTACACTTGTAATATGATTGGTGTAAAATTTGACAAGAGTGACCAAACACACTTGCAATTTCATGATGTAAAGTTTGAAAACAGTGATCTGAAATAATTTGGTCCGATCAAATCCGATATATGTTAGAATTTTTAAAATATGATGTATTGCGACTAATTTTGGTTTTTCTTCTAATATTAGGTCCAAAAAATTAAAACACAAAACATAGCCAATTAAGAACCCTTTATAGTCTAAAATAGTGAAGCAAATTCAAGACGAATTCAAATTTAACGCGGACCTATCGTTAGGTCTCAGTAATATTTGTGCAGTTTGGACTTTTACTGCACAGGCATGTATCATCTTCTACTATTTTTATTAATACACATCATATATATTAGTGGGCGTATAATTTAAAAATTTTATTTTTCTGTCTTAATTACATGCTCACCAATACACATAATATATATTGATAAGTATAGTAAAAAAAATTGTATAATTATACAGTAGAAGATCCAAATAGAGGATTACGTGAACGGAAATTGAATTTATATCTAAATATATATTATATATATTTTTTGATGCAATCAAATTTAGAATACCCTATCGATATCAACTATAACACCACACACACCTTTCCAAAGGAAAAGGTGGAAGAACAAGAGCGTTTGAATCCATTACTTCAATACTGTTAATTTCAAACGAACTCATGACATCAATAATATTTAGTTAGAATTTCCTCACTAGACTACAACCCAAAACACCTATGATGCACGGACACGCCTAAAAATGATCCGATGCAGTGTCGGACACGTGTCGGACACGGACACGGCTCCGACACGGCCCCGACACGTGTCCGACACGGCAAAAACGTGTCCGAAAATAAAAAAAAAAAAAGAAAAAAATCCGACACGGTGTCGGACACGGCTAGGATACGACTGGGGCTTTTTTGATATATTACAAAGTTTAAATGAGGTCTTTTTTAAAATTTTAAAAAATTTAGTGGAAATACTGAAAATAACAAATAATTTTTTTAATTTTTAAATCTTATAACCCAATTAAGAGTTGTTTATTTTAATGATGAATATTATTATTTATCTTTCATATATTTTAATTTAATAAATTATAAATAGATAATATAATATAAAATATTTTTTAATAACCGTGTCAGAGCCTGTCGTGTCCTAAAATTTTGAGATTTTCTGTGTCACTGTGTCCGTAGTCGTATCGTATCCGTATCCCCATGTCCGTATCCGTGCATCATAGCAAAACACAAATATATATTATACATGCATGTATCGGCACGCAAGCTGTCCGTATAAGCGCGGCGGCAAAGGCTATATGGTCAAGAGTACAGCACACCGCAGCTAGCAGTGTCCCTGTAATAATGACTATACAGGCAAAGGTCTAAATCTAGTCCCAATCTTCTGGGGATAAGAATATCATAACAAAATTACGACAAAATAGAACAAAAGAGAAAATCGAATTGGAATATAAACAACAGAGGATAATAAGTGTGAGGACCCTCATTTGTGGGCCTGTTCGATCTATAATTTTCTTTATTTTATTATTATTATTATTATTATTATTATTATTATTTATAAAAATCAATTTACAATCTTTCGATCAATCACATTATTGTTTTCAATTAATAATAAACTATTGTATCAATCATTACTAATTATTTATACTATTATATGAAGGAGACTAGGAGAGCTCTTTTTATAACTATTTTTGATCTGAAAAGTTTTAAATTTGTCAATTTTTTTGTTTTATTTTCTCTCTCCTTTTTTTTTTTCGGGTTCTTTTTTGTTTTTTGCATTCTTTCTCTCTCCTCCCTCAATCCTCTTTTATCTCTAAATACTTTTCAATCTAATTTTTTTTGAATTTTTTTTGTAATTTTTTTCTTAGTCTTTATTTTAAATTATTTTATTTTTATTTATCACTAATTTTATAAATCTATTAAAAATAATTTAATAATATAAATACTATCAAAAATTTAGTATATTATTAAATTATATTATTTTTTTTATTATGCACTCATATCAACTGTATCAATATTATTATTATTATACTAACTAGTGGGGTTCAAAGCATTTGAACCTTTCAGCATTTGATTGAGGGGCCTATATCTTATCATTTAAGGTAAGGCTAAATACATTTTACCCCCTTTAACTATATCATTTGTATTTATCTCTCCAAACTATAAAATATAACAATTCCCCCCCTCAATTAAAAATATAGACAAACATATCCTTAGAGTCTCTCTTTCTCTTTCTCTTTCCCCCTCTTTATGTACTTAAAAATTAAACAATGTGGATATATAGAAACATAAAAATTACACAAAATATTTAGAATAACTAATACTTTGAATTCAATTTTAAACTATTGTTTATCCAAAAATTAGTTTTTATATTATATATAAAAGTAAATGAATCATTGTGATTCAAATATTAGAAACAAAAGTGTCCATTTTATTCATATTTTTATTCATTGTGATTCAAATATTAGAAACAAAAGTGTCCATTTTAAACTATAGAATCATTTTTTGTTTACTTAAATTCGTCTATTTTCCTTTTATTCATATTTTTATTCAAAAAGAATCTACTTTTGGTTATATATATATATATATTATAATTCAATAAGAGAGCACATATTTTAGTTATAGTTAATAAATAAATATTTATATTTCTATTCTAATTAGTTAAACTTCATTTTAAATAAGCAGTTAATTAATTCAATAAATTCATATAACTAGGGGTAGTCTTTTTCATATTTAAAAAAATATACAAATCAATTAATTTAATTTCTAATTGAATTAAAGTTATTAATAATTTTTTTAAAAAAAATAGAATATGTATAAAATATATTTTATAGTTAATAAAAAAGTTTTAAGCTTAAATTTAAGTTTCTAAATACTACAAATATGTTAAAAATATATAAATAGACATGGATGAGGATATTTTTGTCCAAAAATTTAATCGAGAGGATAAGTGTTACTTTTTATAGTTTAGAGAGGTAAATAATATAAGTGGTATAGTTTGAAGGGGCAAAGTATATTTGATCCATTGAGGTAAGACTTCATCAACTTTTCCTTTTTTTTTTCTTTTTTCTTTTTTATGGTGAATAAACCTCTTTGATGTTTGACAAACCACAGGACCCAGCTTTATGAGTGGGGATGGCAATGGGTCCGGGTTAGACCCGAATCCGGACCCGGACCCTCCCCTAATGGGGCGGGTTTGAAGATTCCTAATCGGGTCCGGGGCGGGTCTCGGGTCTTCACTTTTTGAACCCGGATCCGCCCCGGTTATATACTTTTATATATTTTTATTTATTATTTTATGTAAATTTATATAATATATATCTATATTTCATATATAACAATATGTATTATATAAATAGTTACTTAAAAAAATAAATATGATACTCTTGTATATAAAAATAATTATATAATATTAATAATTAAGTTATAATTTTAAAATATGTATAAATAAATATATGATAATGATGTTTTAGTAGTGCCATTATTTTTTTCATATTTATAAAGTTGTAATAATATCAATTTTCTTAAAAAAATATATATTTTTAATTATTTTTAAAACTTAAACCGAATTTACCGGGTCCAACCAGGTCCGGGGCGGGTCTGGGCCCGGGTCCAAAATTTTCCTGGCGGGGCAGGGTCCCAGATTTGGCCAAACCCGCCCCATACCTGCCCCGTTGCCATCCCTATTTATGAGCCAGCTAAGTATGTGAGGAAATTTATGGCCTTCTACGTAGGGCTGTCAATATAATGGAGTGGAATTTAATTTGAATTCAATTTGAGTTGGAATTCAAATTTTAATGTATTCAATTGATTAAAATATTTGATAGATTAAATTTGATTATAAATATCTATAATTTAAAATAAATGAATTGAGTGTGAAATCAAGCAAGTGATTTGCTAAAGATCCGAGTCCTAATTCTAAAAATGTATTTTATTAAATTAATGATATTATGTATAATATTAGTAAAAACACTTAAATAGAATATTGCACATGTCATTATAATTAATAATATATTATTCTTTATTTTCCAAGGAAATTTTTTTTAAACAAAATAATGTATAGTTTTTACACATATTCTAAAATAATTTTCTATTTTATTTATTTTTTTTAATTGGTTACTTGGTTTTAAAACTTCATTTTTCTTAGTTATTTTTGGGTTGGATTTTTCTATTGGTTTTTGAATTCCTAATCAGATTCGGACTTGGTTGAGATGACTATAAATCCTACAGGATTCATGCAGGATTAGTTTCAAATATTGGAAAAACTAATCGAATTCGGATTTAGTTTTAAATTTTTCAAATTCCAAATCCGACCCATTGGAAACCCTACTTCTATGGTTCATTTGGTAATCTGAGGGCTTGTTTTACATATATATATATATATATATAGGTGTGTGCGCGTGTGTGTGTGCGTCTAAAAAATAATTTTTTATAGTCATATTAGTCAGTCCTATCATCAAAAGATGCATGCGCCTTGTCGAGTTTGGCAAAATTTCTCAATCAATCTTTATTTGATAAATTCACTTTATATTACTGCACCACCATCGAACATCACCATCTATAATCCGATACCACTATTATTATTATTATTATTATTATTTAAATTGATTTTCATATTTAGCTTGTATATTTTGAACTTGTTAAGACCATGCAAATCCTATGTTAAAACCCAAAGGAAAACATTAGAAATACAACCTGTAATTACACCCCACCTTACTGAATGATGAATTTTATTTAGTTGATACATGCCTCATGGGATATTAATAATTTTTAAAAGCACGGGAATTGATTTGTAATGATACTATATTTCACCTCAGGGATATTAATAATTTTTAAAATCACAAGAATTGATTTGTAATGATAATATATTTCAAAAGGTGTAATTAAACTTAATTTGCCCTGTATACGTATATTGTTTTTCTTTTTCTAAATTGAGAGATAAGAGAGTCTGCATTTAATCTCTTTCAGGTAACTTAGGCGTTTCTCTCATCCATCCTCAACAGTCAACAACATTAAGATGTGTTTACTATGGTTTGTTGAATGCGTGTGTACACGACGCGCAAAGGAGTCAACAAAGCACAAGTAATGAAGGAAAAATCCTGGGGAGTGAAGATCAAGAAGATTAGAATAAACTAGGAAATAATTGGTAAATAACAGCTAAACCCATTTTTATCCCCTAGGATAAAGAAGACTAGAATAAGGTTGAGGGCCGTTTGCATGAAGTTAAAAGAAAAGTGCTTTTGAATGGTATTTTTTGTAGTAAAGTTTTTTTTTTAAATTTTTTTTCTTTATTAAGCTACACAACATTTTGTTTGGATACAATAATTAAAAATATTTGAAAATGTGCTTTTATTTGCAATTACTTCAAAGTATATTCGAAAAAAAGTCAGTTTTGGCTTTTTCTTTTGGCAAAATTGCATATAACCCTCATGTGATTTCGAAATAGTGTTGAAAACCCCCTCGTAGTTTAAAAATATATAAAAAAAAAACCTCTCATATTTTCAAAAAACCTTAACAAAACCCCCCTCTCTGTCCAGAGTTAACGGAGAGTGCATCACACGTGCTTAATCTGCGAAATTGAAACTTTTTCCGACTTTAAATGCAAGTATATTGACTTTATACCCATTTTCTCATAATTTTAAATACATTTATCTAATATTACAAATAAACTCCTCTAACTTATTAAAATTTCAATTTACTCTCTTCTCCTTCATCTTCTTCTTCTTCCTTCCTTTCTCCCCATCACCACCCTTTCACGCCGCCATCGTTCGAGTTCCAATCGAAAACACCAACCTATGTGTCTTGCCAAGGTAAATCAAACCCTTCAATCAATTATACCAAATTTCAAACAATTTGTATTTAATTAAAGAAAATTTATTAAAAACCCTAAAACCTACTAAAAATACTCATTAATCTTTTTCCTTTAATTTTTCCACCACCACATAGCTCCAATTTCCCCTTTCGATCTTCAAAATTTAGAGTTTTCTCTTTGAACTTAGCTCATCTTTATCTCTGATTTTTGCCGAACCAATAGTGCTTTCGATCTTCGAAAAATGAGGATTTTTCTTCACAGGAAGCCTCCTATTTAGCTCCGATTTCTTACAGATCTGTTCAACTTCGTGTGTGTGTGTTGTGTGTGTGCACTGTGTGTGTTTAGTGTGTGCGTTGTGTGATGTGTGTGTGCGTCTGTGTGTGTGTGTGTGTTAGTGTGTGTGCTATTGTGTTTTCTTTGTGAGTTTAGTGTGTCTGTGTGTCTTTGTGTGTCTGTGTATGTGTGTGTGTGCTGTTATGTTTTCTTTGTGTGTTTAGTGTGTGTGTCTTTGTAATTTTATATTATTTTTATTTCAATTATTTTATATAAATTTTATATTTTATATATAAATATATTTAATTTATATTTTTTTATTTAAATATTATATTTTTATATTCAAACGTCAATTTGGACCGTTCATTTATATATTATTAATGTGTGTGCTGTGTTAGTGTGTGTATTGTGTGTGCTTTCTTTGTGTGTTTAGTGTGCGTGTCTTTATAATTTTATAGTATTTTTATTTCAATTATTTTATGTATATTCTATATTTTATATATAAATATATTTAATATATTTTTTTATTTAAATATTATATTTTTATATTCAAACACCAATCTAGACCGTTCATTTATTAAGTTAAGATCCAACAGTTCCTATTAAAAGGGGCACAACGGGTATTCTTGCATAATTTTTAACGGCGTTAACTTTGAACTAATAGAGTGGATAAGTGTGCAGGATTTTTGCAAACACGGGGGGTTTTTCTATATTTGTAAATAACGAGGGGGGTTTTCAGTAGTATTTCAAAACCCCAAGGGGGTTATATGCAATTTTCAGCATTACATTTTGGTTATAGTAATTAAAAGTATTTTAAAATGTACTTTTATTTGAAGTTACTTTAAAATATATTATAAACAAAGTCATTTTTGGCCTTTTCTTTTTCCTGATTTCTACTTTTTTCAAAGTGCCTATCTAGACACAATTTTATTTTTGCTTTGAAATGCTTCTGTTCAAAAAATAAGTATTTTTTCTTTTAAAAAACCCAATACAAACAGATTCTGAATCTCACCATTAGTTCATTATGACTAAATTTTGTCGTCTTTTAGTTTTGGGCAAATTATGTCTACACCCCTTGAGGTATAGTGTAATTTCAAATTAGTTCTTGCAGATTTAAAAATTACAAATACGCCCCTGAGCTATGTATCATTTTAAAAAATTTCACCCTTCGACAAGGCAGGACGTAGTTGTGAGTTGTATTTCTGGTATTTTCAGTAGATTTTTGAGATTGAATTCACATGATTTTGACAAGTTTCAAATGTATAAATAAAAACAAAAATAGTGGCGGTATCGGATCATAGAAGGTAATGTCAGTGGTGGTTGTGGTGGTATAAAGTGAAATTATTTCGTAAACGTTGGTGCAATAGTAAAATTAATTGAGGGGTTTTGTCATGCTCGATGAGATGCATCTTTTGGGGGCGAAGTTTACTCTGATTGCAGAAAAGTGTCTTTTGGACATATCTATTAATGGTTACAAGAAGGGCCAAAACTTTGAGGTAGTATTTATAATTTTTAAAATAAGTGAGATTAATTCATAATTATACTATACCTCAAGTGATGTAGTCGGAATTTGCCATTCAGATTTTTATCTCTCAATTCTACCATTTTAGTTCTCTATTTTTGTAATTTATCTCATCATTATTTTTAACTAAGCTATTTTGTTTGTATTTAGCGGATTTTTTGTTAATTTTTATGGATTATTCCATATATTAAAAATCACTCCATCCATCTCATAATAGACATTTTTTAAGGTTATTGTACAAAGATTAAGAAAATAGATTAAAAATATTAATTATAGATTAATTTGACTAAAATACCCCACAATTAATGATTAGTTGTTGGGAAATTTTTTAAGAATTTACAAAAAATATTAATTAGAGTCTAAGAGCATATATGAAAAAAAAAATTGCTAGATTCCCATTTGAAAAGTGAGAGAAAAAAAATCTACTATGGAACCAAAAAAAAAAATTATTCTTAAAATGATATTTATTATGGAATGGAGACAGGAATATATGGAATTTGATTTGGGATTGAATTTCGTTTGTTTTTGAGCATAAGGGATCAACTTTTACGTATAAAGTCAAATGTTGACACTGTTGATATCACGAGTATTGAATGAAGAAATTATAAGTTAGTCCATTTAAAAAGACTAAAAAGTCGTTACTATGAGGTTTCATACTTTATATTTACACTTTAATAAAAGCAAGTTGGGGATCTCGTAATCAGCTTCGTGTTTTTGGTGTTTTGGTCTTTCTTTCTCTTATTTATTTTCTCCCTCCTTTCTTCGCCAATCAACGAAATTTTACATCTCTTACTAGTCTCCTTCCTTCCTTCTTTTTCCTCTATCAATATTTCTTTTTTTTTTTTGGGGTTTCAAATTCTTTCATCTCTCTCTTATCAATTTTTTTTTTCGACTTTCCCTTTCTTATTTATTTTTTTATCATACAATATTATTTTTACTTTGAATTACTTTTTGATAATAAATTTAATAAAATACATAGCAAATAATTTAAAAAATATTTATTGATGTATAAAATCTAGTGAATATTCATAAACTAATTTTCAAAATTCAATTATGCAAACTACATTGTATTTTATTTTTATTTCACTCATCCAACAAAATTTAAGGTGTAAGATGAGTCGAGCCAACTCATGAACAAAATGAGTCAGCTCAACTCGAGTTTAGCTCGAGCTCAAGCTTAAGCTTTTTGATAAGCCTGAGCTTGAACGCACATGTAACTCTTTGAAAATTCATGAGTCAGCTCATGAGCTTTTTATTTAATATTTTATTTTTTAAAGATATAAATAATAGATACCAATATAATGTTGATAATAAAGTTTATAGAACAAAATTTAATATTTTTCACGATTTAAATATTTAAGTAATGTATTAAATAACTAATAATATTATATTATTAATAGATTATATTAGAAAATATAAGGAAAAACAAACATATTTATAAAAATGAGCTCGAGCTCGAACTCAATTTTTGAATGAGTTGGACTTAAGTTTCTAGGAGTAGCAAAATGGGTTTAGAATCATGATTGCAATTCATTTAACTAGTTTTGGGTTGGGTTGGGTCTTTAAATTTTATAAATGGGTTGAAGCGGGTTGGGCTTTAATGGACTTCAAATATTTTTGGGTCGTAGATGGGTTCAAGCGATTTCTAAATAGTTTCAACCAAAAAGCATTATAATTTGATAATATTTCACAAATTTGAAAAATTAGTGATAAAATTATTCTTGCGAATTAAAGAATATGTTAGTTAACAAATAAATAGTTGAAAAATATACAAATTTGTATTTAAGAAAATTCATTTTATTATGTATTGAACCCGTTAAGAAACCGTATCAACCCATTATAAACTCACTTTAAACCCATTTATAATCCATTCTCTAGAACCCAACTCATTTTCAACCCAACTCAATAAAATCCAACCCAAACTCGATCCAATCCGCCCATTTGCAACCTCTTATGCGAACTCGAACTCTAAGACACAAGCTCATCAAGGTCGAGCTTGACTCATTTATTAATTTTTTTGTATAAGTATAAATTTCTTTTGACTAATTTTAATATATTGATTAAATTAATTATAAGTGAAAAAATAATTTAAAAATAAGTAAACTTAAGAAAACAAATACAAAGAGAGTTAAAATAATTTGAAGAGTAAGATAAGAGATGAGAGAAAAGATAAACTTAAATGACATACCAAAAATATTAAAAAAAATTTTAGGGGGCCAATGCTTTAGATAATGATGATGATGATGATGATGATGATAAAAATGGAGTCTAGAGACTAATCATTTTTTTATTTTCTTTTTCTCTCGTATTTTCCCTCTCCACTATTCCTCCCTGTACCTTCTTTTTCTTTTGCTTTTTGAGTCTCTCCTCTCTCCTTTCTCTTCTATGTCATGCCATAGTCTTAAATATTTTTTAATTTTCTTATATAATTATTTTTCAATCATATATTGTTATATTATTAATTTATTTTTAATTTTCACTTAGTATAAATGTAATAAATGCTAAAATTTTAATTCATATATAAAAAAAGAATTATTAAATATTTATAATTTAATTTATTAAATTTTAAATATATAATTAAAAAATATATATTTTATTTTGCACAAGTATCGAGTATGCTCACTTGTTCAGTACATACTAATGAACGAGTCTTCAAAATAAAATTCTAACACCACTGTATAATATTATATTTTTTTAAACTTCAATTGCTATTTCAATCAAACTAAAATAATATATGCATGCGCCGCTATATTATATTATACCTATTAATTTGCATAACACGTATATAATACATATACATCCAAATTCAATATTTCATATATAATATTGAATTTATTGATAAACCACATGTCTTTCTCATCAATTTCTCCCAATACCATAGGGTCAACATATTTAACCTCTTTCTCATCAATTTCTCCCAATACTATAGGGTCAACATATTTAACCTCTATGTATTTTATCAATAAATTCAATATTATATATGAAATATTGAATTTGGATGAATATGTATTATATGCGTGTTATGCAAATTAATAGGTATAATATAATATACCTTTCTCATCTATTTCTCCCAATACTATAGGGTCAACATATTTAACCTCCATGTATTTTATCAATAAATTCAATATTATATATGAAATATTGAATTTGGATGAATATGTATTATATGCGTGTTATGCAAATTAATAGGTATAATATAATATAGCGGCACATGCATATATTATTTTAGTTTGATTGAAAGAGCAATTGAAGTTATAGGGAAAAAAAATCATATAGTGGCGTTAGAATTTTATTTGGAGGACTCGTTAATTAATATGTACTAGACAAATGGGCATACTCGATACCTATGCAAAATAAAAAATATATTTTTTAATTATATATTTAAAATTTAATAAATTAAATCATAGTGATTTAATAATTATATATATATATATGAATATAAACTTTTTAGTATTTGTTAAATTTATAATAAGTGAAAATTAATAAATAAATAAATAATATAACAATATATGATTGAAAAATAACTACAAAAATAATTATATAAGAGGGTTAAAAGTTATTTAACACTATGGCATGAAAGAGAAGAGAAATGAGAGCGAAGAGATTTAAAAAAGCAAAAGACAAAGAAAGTATACGGAGGAATACTACTGGAGAGAAAGTATGAGAGAAAAATAAAATAAAAAGAAAAGGTGACAGACCAAGAAATTGGGAGACGAAAACAACTATTAAAGGGGTCTGAACTCTTATAAAAATATATATATATATATATATATATATATATATAACACAGATAGTATAGATATGATAAATTATATAATTAAGAGTTGCTAACTCATTTTCCTCTTTTTGTTGACCCGAAAAAGCCCTTTACCAGATAAATCCTAATACATTGAAGGTGTCCATGTTGACTAAAACTCAAGAGTAAAGAGTTAACAGCATTTTATTACCCTGTGTTATCTAAAAAGAGTTAAAAAAATCCTATGAAAAAAAATATCACTTAAAAAATTTTGTGTTCATCTAAATTTGCTCACCTCCCCCTAAAATTAATTTTTAGTCAAATGAACGTAGATGGACTATTTTACCCTTGTGAGGATTTTTTGTTCCCTTATATATAGTTAAATATTTTTTAAAAAATTAAATCTTATAATACTATAAATTTTATTTTTAGAAATATAAAAAATTAAAATATATATTATATATAATTAAAAAAAAATTCTTTTTTCTTTTTTTTTCCCCACTTTTTCCTTTATTTTCTTTCCCCCTTTTCCTTCTTCTCTACCTCCACCTCCACCGCCGCCGTCCCCGCCATTGCCGCCCCCACACAGAGAGATGAGGTCAAGAAGGGAGGGAGGGGAGAGGGAGAGAGAGAGAGAGAGATAGGGAGAGTCACCGCCGCTCGTCGTCCGCTAGGCCGCCGCTCTCCTCCAGCACAGGAACCATTAGGGGAGCGGAGGAGGGGGGGGGGGGGGGGGGGGGGGAGAGAGAGAGAGGGAGGGCCTTCGCTGCCGGTCGTCCACCGCTCGCCACCGCCCGGCATCCGTCGCCGCCCGCCGCTCGCTCCAGCCCTGCAACCATTGGGGGAGGGGGTGGGAAGGATGAGAGAGAGAGAGAGAGAGAGAGAGAGAGAGAGAGAGAGGTTTGATTTTGTTTCCATATGTATGTATGTGTGTGTGTGCGTGTGTATCTATATCCATTTTTGCAAGAAGAAGAAGGGTGGGAGTTGGGGCCTGCTCATTGCAGGAAGAAGAAGGATGAATCAAACCCCCAAATTTTAGTTTTCCCATTTCGAAATATGATAATGGGTTTCAGCTCATTGAATTATTTGTTTGATTATTTACAAGTTTTGGTTGAATGCAAGGTTTGGGTTGGATTTTGGATTTCACTGTGATTTTTCTGTTCGCAGGGTTTTTTTTACAACTTTAACAAAACAGAAGGTCTTTTTAACATTTTACTGGATCGAAATCTAGCAAATAATAGGGGTAGAATGGTGATTTCCCATACCAGAAAATTATCCCATTTGCACCAGGAGCGCGTAAAACACATCGGGGTTTTTTTTATTAATTAGAAATTTCACAGGGTTTTTTTTGAGATTTTTTGATACATAAGGTTATTCGTGTTCATTAGAGATATCACAGGGGGGCTGCGAGCATTAATTCCCAAGAGTAAATGATAAAAATTGAAAAAAAAAAATCAAAATAGTGACTGATTTAATAAGATTAGACACCTGTAAGCCACAGATATTCAACATCAACTTTTGTTTATTGAGTCAAAAATTGTAAGAGTTAAATTTAAGGCACTATGTTGGCAAAATGCCAAGGGATTGCCATAATAATAATAATAATAATAATAATAATAATAATAATAATAATAATAATAATGTTATAAAAGTATCCTCTTTTGAGCTTCAATTATATATATATATATATATATGTATATATATAAAATAAAAGTCATTGATTGATATTATGATACAATAATGTAATTATCGATTATATTAAGAAAAAAAAAACAAAAATACAAAAAGACAAAAAAAAAAAAAAGAAAGTGGGATTTCTCTCAATATCACTTATGGTGTGCAAAGAAGTCTTCGAAATGATGGATTTATCTTCAATTATTGGGATATTTTTCCTTAACCAATATGATTATAGATTGGGAAACTAACTTGTCACGTTAACATATATATATATATATATATATATATATATATATATATATATTATTCTTCACCATCAAACATCTTGTGGGATCCCAAAATAATGAGTATTATCTGGACATCCAAACAATAAGCGCTCGATTAAAGAGGCATGATAAGAGGTGCATACCATGTTATCTTGTGAACAATGAAAAATCTAGATATTGTAAAATAGACCTTTACTTTTGACTATCATCATAATAATTAAGGATAATAGAAACACAAAAACCAAAATTTAATTATTTACTTTTTTCATAAAAATGTACGCAATTACATGCTTTACTTGAGAAATAGACATTTATAAATTAGAGAGCTATTTGACGTTTTTAAAATATACTGTACAAAGAAAAAATTAAAAATAATTATGTACACGAATTAAATATTGAAATTAAAATAATGAGATAAACTATGCGTATATTGAAATAAAGGGTAATTATGTCACTAGCCTTTAGGGTGATCAATTTCAAAGGGGTAAATGATGTTTTTGATAGTATAAGGAGGTGTAATAAATGGCATGGTATAAGGGGCTAGAGTGTATTTTGTCATTTATACATTCTATTGTTTTCTTAAAAAGATTAAAATTTACTCCCACAAAACACCTCTTTTGCTAGTAGTTCAATCCATCACTTAACTATGTTTTGTAACAAATAATATTGTTTGTATACAAATCCATTTATAAATGTATTATCACCGATTACTACTTTAATTCTGTTTTAATATAGAATTATGTAACTAATTAACCAAAAATCTCTTATATCTAAGACGAGAACTAACGTCATAAAATTTTCACCAATGAAGAGGGTTTTCTTGTAGTGTAAATCAATATATTAGGTTAGATTAATGACCTAATTAAATTTAACTAATTCTAACAAAAGATATCAACAATTTTGTTTGTTCAAAATAAAAAAGCCATTTGTAATATTTTGGGAATTAAAAAGAACATTTAATATTTATAAATAAATACATTAGTGCAATTTAGGTACTTATAAGGTTTTGTGGAGAAGCCATCCACATGATTGCTCTAATGACCAGTTGTTAGGCCCCAAGCTTCGAGAACAGACTACAAAAATTATTTTCAATAATGCATGTACAAATGACCCTAAGAAATAGGCCTAGAAAGTTTATAATTAAACCATTAATAGATTGTGGGACATAACAAAAAATTGGGTAACTTTCAAAGCATATAATAAATAAGGCCGAGAAAATCACAAGCTCGAGACCTAGAGATGTAGACCAAATCTATTTCGTATGACGTAATTCAAGGGAAATTTATTTTGTATAAGAATTATTATATAGAAGATTAGTGGAATCTTTTCAACGTTTTTATAATCACGTTTTCTTTGTTGTTACAATTAAAAATATGAGTCTATATTATATATTTACATACATTGTAGCAATTTCAAGAGGGACACAAAAACTATTTTTAGAATATTTTACTTTAATTCTTTTTTTCGTGATAAATGGATCGAGGAGAAAGAAAGACAAGCGCTGTAAGCAAACACCCTCTTAACTAACATAATAATCCATCACAAATTTTTTTAAAAAAATCATAAGTTTTATTTGTTTCAAATCCATAGTTGTTTTAGTTTTATCATAATGTATAGATGTCTTGTATTTCGTAACGAAATGACGAAATCTATCCCTCATAAAATTTCTACTAATTAAAACGTGCTTCCCTGAAGCGAATACAACAAAGCACTTCCTTTACAAAAGAAAATTTTGTGACTTGGATATTTTTTTTTTATAGATTTAGGGTATTCGTGATGAATTAGTGATGGAATTCAACATACCCAAACTATATAAAAAAAAAAAAAATCAACAATAAGTAATTTACAAACATATTCGTTATAAAATAAAATTCATCACATAAACTAAATTTGTGATGAATTGACTTGTTATTGAAAAATATATCTTCGAGAAGTGTATATTGAACATTTTACTTGCCCTTTTGATCATTGATTCAAGAAAATATTTTTAACACGTCACATTGAAAACCGACACACACATATATAATTGGGACGGAAAAAATATTAAAATAGCAATTCGCATTGAAAGAGAATACAATATTGCTTTGACCTTTTCACCCAAAGATTATTTTTCTTTCAATTATTTTTAATATTGTTATTATTATTTGAAAAAAAAATTATAAATTAGGTTAGCCGAGCTCCAAAAGCTCGGTCAATATTTTTCATAAAAAAAAACATTAAGGTTGGTCGAGTTTCCCAAACTCGGTCAACATCTGGTCATTATTTTATTATTTTCGCTGACACCGAGGCTGTAATGAATAATAAAATTAAGCTCACCAAACTCGTTCAAGGGTAAAATTTTAATCTTTTTAAAATAGGAGTATTTTGTAAATCTTGCAACTCAAAAAGGACAAAATAATTTTTTTTTTTCAAAAATGGTTGGTCAATGCATGCATTTATTTAATATGAATTTGGAGACAAAACCAAAGCAGCTTAGTAAAAAAAAGTAATGCATTTATTGTTTTTGTTATCCAACACCACATGGAAATTGTATTGTGATCCCTCATATACTTGCCATGTACGGCAGAGCAACAATAAAGTTCCTATTCAAAGTTACCAATATTTATTGTATGGGTAATAACTACTAATAAAAGTTGAATCTTCTAATTGGATATAGAATAATTCCCAAATAATATTGGAATATTCAGTTTTTTTGGGGGGGGGGGGGGTGGGGTTTAAAATAAAACCAGCAATAATTGTATAATTATTTTTCAAATTAACTGCCATAGAATTATAAGATAGTATTTGTACATTTAAAATAATTCTCTATTTTTGTTTATTTTTCTTTTTTATTTTTTCTATGGTCGAACGGAGGAATTTACAAGTTCGGTGCTACGGCGTCATGTAAATTGTTTAGGACAGATACATTTGTGTCATATGGGAGGAGTTCGAGTTCTGGGAAAACGAATTTTGTGAATTATGGGAAGTCATTTAACGTTGGATTTGATCATTTTAAGGAATATGGTAAAGGGGTTGTTGATCAAACAGTTGGGTTCAAGATTTATAGTGTGAACAACACATTCAAAGAGTATGCTAAGAAGGGCGTCACATTTGCTCAGTATACCAAGCCAGGGGATGGGGCAGCCAAGGCCGGTGGCAAAACTGTGAATAAGGGGGTTGAGGAGGGCAAATTCTTTAGGGAAAGCATGTTGAGGGAAGGGATGGTGATGAAAATGCCCAACATCATAGATTGGATGCCCAAAAGGTCGTTTTTGCCCCCGACCATTCTGTCGAAACTACCCTTTACGAGTGCTGAACTGACCGAGCTCAAATAAACTTTTCAAGTGGAGGACAACTTGACCATGGAGCATGTGCTGGTGAATGCTCTGAACGAGTGCGAGCGGGCCCCTAGCCCTGGCGAGACCAAGAGGTGCGTGGGGTCCGTCGAGGACATGATCGACTTCACGATGTCGGTTCTGGGCCGGGGCTTGGTGGTCCGGACCATAGAGGACGTGAAGGGTCCGATCGAGATGTCATGAGACAATGATCGTAATTTATTCATATTATATATTTAAGTTTTCATCAAATAAAATATATAATGAATGAATCATAATTTTTGGGTGTACCTATGGAACCCAACACTCAATTCATAGAATAATTTGTACTGTCCTTGGAATGTGTGTATAGGGAGTGGGGGTGGGGTGGCTAGGTGGGTACGTAACTAGATTAGATTTCTATGTTATTTATTGTGTTTTATCTTGTACCGTACTGGTCGATTTGTAACGTATACAAAATAGAATAAAAGGTGAGTATATATTACGCATTCAATTTAGTGCAACACATATTAGGATCATAGTTTGTTGGAATGCTGTTAAGTTGGGCGGAACAGTAGAAATCATCGTTCGTTGGAACACCATGATAACGACTGGAGCGACCAAAATGGAATCGGAATGCTGACCTCCATTCCATTGTTCTGGTGTTTGTTGTGGATAGAGGTGTCGGGACATTATAACACCCGTTCCACCATTTTTATGTTTCATCACGGCGATGGAACGGTTGGAACAGTCCGAAAGGTGGTATGATCATATAGATATTGATGATTTTGTATTCCCCCATCATTCTACATGATACTCATAATAAATTTGATTTGTATTTAATAAATTTTGAATAATTGTATTGTATATATAATTATATTATTTTTCAAAATTCTTAAAAAAATTTCTATACATATTAAACTTTAAAATGTACGAAACAACCGCAACGTTGCAATAGAATTGGAACAGTGGCCTCTGTTCTGTTCTCCGCTACCATTACGATCAACCATTGTAGGAATGAACTGAAACAATGGCATTTCATTGTTTGGGATTTGAATGGGAGAAGCATAAGAGCGGTGGCGGTGCGGCAAGAAATCGGCTATCACGCCGATCCTATCCGATTTATCGAACTAAAACATGCATGGATGGGAATTGAACGAATTTGAAAATTGGATCACCGCTGACGATAATTAGATATGAGGAAAGAAAATTTGGATGTTTGAAATTTCGTCTTGTGTTAAAAGTGTGAAAAACTAGGCACTGGGTAAAAACTAGTTAAAAAAGAATTTAAAATAAATTAGCTAAAATTTATTAAATATGTTTCTTCTTTAATTTCATGATAAAATAAACTATTATTAAAGAAAATAATTATATAATAATTTCTTTAATGTATAATATTGAATTTAAAAATGTTGTTCAAATATATAAATGTTTCTTAATATTTTTGAAATTAATAAGTAATTTTAACACTTTTTTTATATTTTAAAATATAAAATTCCATAAAATTTAAATATTTCACTTAACTCATAATAAGTATCTTATAACGGTTAAATAATATTGTTTGCAGTTTTAATTCAATCGAAATTTGTTTGAAATATTATAGTCGCTTGAATCATGGTTATACATTTTCTCTATTATTTATTATGAAATTTAAAGTTAGTGCTATTAAAAAAAAAATAATCAAAAGATATTGTCTATTAATTAGAGTTGAATACTGCAAGATCTATGAACAATGCGTACCATTTCAATAATTATCACAACTAAACATATGTAATATGTTGTATTAATTTATAAAACTCAAACATTATACGAAATATTACATAATATAAATATATATACATCTTTTCATATGTTTTAATATTTTTATATTTTTTTAATATTTCTTGAGTAATTTAATTATAAAATCCCCGCAATGGCGACAACTGTTCCGCGAAATTCTAATGAAATTGAGACAGTAGCCTCTGTTCCGCCCTCTGCATACCATAATTGGACAAGAAAATTTCACAAGCAACAGGTTTTGCATTAATGTAATCGAGATTTGTGAAGAATGATCCATTGCAAAACACATGAAAATTGGACTATCTCGAGTAAGAGAATAAATGGGCCAGACCATTTCATTTTGTATGTTAAATAAGTTTTACGATGAGACTGGGCTCAAGTAATGAAGTAATTTCTGCTGGAAACTGCCTGCGGTAGGCTCAAAATTAAATTCTCCAAAAGCTACTTTATAATGAGAATTACTTATTTTGTATGAATAGCTTTAAGAAAAAGTTACTTTATTTTGTCTGTCCCTTTTATTTATTTATTTTTTAAAATGTCCAAAATTAAACATTGGTTTTTTCTTTTAATAAAGTACTTTGTTTTTTTCCAAAAAGACAAAAAAAGTGTACTTTTATTTTGAAGAAAGCACATCCAAGCGTCTTGTTAGTGGGATGACTTACCATTATTTATACCAATTAATTGGACTTCTTGAATAAAAGTGAGTTGAAATTTGTAACACAATTCATTGTCATTACTACTTAAAAAATGATTTAATATGACACACATCATATAATAGTATCACATTTACGTATCGATTGTGATATCTTATAAAAAATACCTCAATAAATTATCCAAAATTTGGGTTATAATATATTTATTATGATACTATAAATTACAGTATCAAAATAAGCTGTTCTTACACTCAAATACATGATACTTTAACTAGTGTCACTAAAAACAAATTTGGTTTGGTGAAATTAGTTATAGTGTCATATATTTAAATGTCACAATAATTTATTTTGACACTTTGTAATGTCACAAGAGACACATTTTAGTTCAAATTTGGTATAGTTTATTAATACACTTTTATAAAATGGTACGATATGTATATAATTAAGACAATCTTGAAGGCATTGTTTGGAATACGGATTTTGGTGAGGAAAAGTGGGAGGAAAATGGCAAAAATAAAAAATGATAGCATAAAGTAATATTATTTGAAGTAAAGAAAAAATTTTCCATCTTATTTTTCTTACCAAAATCCTAAAACCAAATGAATGGTAAAAGTTTTATGTTGTATGTGTTAAATTAGGTCATTTTTTTAGTAATGATTAACTAATAACATAGAAAATTTATACATAATTCTTGGCTCTATATTAACTTTGGCAAAAATAATTATCGCAATAAACCAATTTTTTAATCAATATATAATTACTAATAACTCGACACATTATTTGACATTCTATAATTAATATATATTTTTTAGTGAGATAAATTGCTGGCACTATTAATTAGTCTTTTTGTGGCAAGGCCCCTTATTTTCTCAAAGAGCGGCTGATTTGAATGGTCAACGCCTTTTCTATTTGAAATAGACTTGCATATATCTTTGTGTAATAATTACCAAAATTAGAGGTTTTCTAAATCATACAAACGGCATATGCAATTATAGTTACCAAAATTAGAGTGTCACCATTTTGCAACATGATATATATATATTTTTTTTTCCGGAACAAGAGTCAATGCCCGTGCTGCACATTTGCGAAAATGGAAACTTTTAAGTTATCATTAATTATATATACTTAATAATAAACAAAAATGGTTTATCATCAAAATAATTTTTGTTAATAGTAATAAAAATTGTATTTAAGCAACAACGCCTTATAGCGACAACTTAATCTCAGACAAAATTTAACCACGAATTTATAGTGATAGTAAGATTAGTTTACTAGTTATAAGTAGTGATAACTTAGAACACTAATTTCTGTCATGGCCCCCGAACCATTAAATAATAAAATAAAAATTATTATCACTAAATATATTTAGTTACTTATAAAGTACATCGCATTGTCGTGTAATACATGCCATTAGTGATATTTTCTCAAAGAGCGGTTGATTTGAATGGTCAATGCCTTTTCTATCTGAAATAGACTTGCATATATCTTCGTGCAACAATTACCAAAATTATAGGTTTTCTAAATCATACGAAAGCCAAATGCAAAAACAATTAGCAAAATTAGTGTGCCGCCATTTTGCATCATGTTATTTGTGGACCAAGAGTCATGCCTGAGTGGCACATTTGCGAAAATGGAAGCCTTTAAAGGATCACTACGCCATTACAAGAAAAGAAGCTGATTAAGGACGACAACACAGTTAATAAGAGTTTACTAATTATAAGATACTGTCATGTAATTTTCGTTTGTCGCTTTCATATTTCGTCCCTAATTATTACTTTTTCTTATATTGGATGCAATATACTTGGTTTTTAAATTAAAATGAAATATAATATTTGAATTTTTTATATGCAAGTGTTGATTATATATGCATGAAAATGGAAAATTTCAATTTTTAATTTTTTGTTGCAACTAAATACAAGATTTTGAAAATATATTTTGTACTTTTGGAGTGAATTGTTGGGGTTGTTTTACATACTTATATCAAATTTAAATTGAACTTCTAGAAATGTATGATAGGTGGTACGAGAGGATAGGTGTGAACAAGTGAAAATAAAAGTAAGTAGTAATTTTTATACAAAAAGTGTTACGTGTAAAATAAATGCAGTTTTTAATTTTTCAAATAGTAAAGAGATAAAATTATTTACTATAAGAGTGCACCCCTTTCAATAATGAACCAATATATTATAAATACTTTAAATTTGTGATAGAATTCCTTCATCACAATTTTTTTTTCAGTGAAAGATACGCCTTTTCTTGTAATGATTTCATGCCAAAATTGAAGCCAAACATTTTTCTAAATTCCGGAGTTTGAATTATTAACAAATAAGTGTGAATCGGACTTCGGAGTATGATTTTATATCATCGTTTAATGTAGGCTTCACAAAACCAATTTTAATATTTTAGTTTATTTTTCTTATAGGATGTTCCAAAATAAAACTTTTATTTTTGCCATGGATAAGTAAGTTTTTATTTATTCTCTCTCTTCTTCTTACTCGTCCCCTCTCTTGAACATTTCTTTTACTTTCTCTTTCTATTCATATTTATTGATGATACAATTTTGTCTTTATTTTAAATAATTTTTTTCCATATTTTAAATTAATAAATTTATTAAAAATATTTAAATAGTATATATTTATATAAAAAATTAATATATATCTAGTTTCTTCTCATCAAAAATTAAATATATAATTAAATTATATCTCATTTTGAGTATTGTACATACGCATCAGGCATTAATAATTTGGGAAGAGGATTATGCATGCGCCCACTTTTGTCGATATTGGAGCTGCCTTTGTGGATATGGTAGTAGCATTAGTTGACTATCACACTCGCTCATTGGCTCAATCATTTAGTTTCCAACATAAAATGCCAATTTAAGAGTCATTAATGTTGCATGGATGAAAGGGAGATCCATGATAGGACTTAAAATTGAACATATCGTGTTCTTTGCCAAAACACCTTAATGTTGATGTGGGGTTTTTTTCGTCGATCATGTGGCGGAATTTGATAAGTTCCGATTGATATGCTGGTGGCCTATCTATCAAAAATGGAAGAATGCATGAGAAACTAGCCGGTTTTGCTCCGGCATAGGCCTTCTAACGCTTAAGTTAGGTTTTGAGTATTTTTGGAAAAGAAGATGAATAGTAAAAATTGTTATTCTTGCATGTACAACGTAAAAAGTGTTTGATACTTTATGTGGGAGGGCATTTTTGTTATTTATATGAGAGAAGGCCCCGATAAGACATGGTTGATGGGAATTGATCAACGGATTTGACACATAGAGTGCAAGTGAACAAGCTTCTTGTCACTTATTTGACTCCAAAATAGCGACTGATCTCTCCTCTCATTAATGGAGCCTTAATTCTGCATTTAATGCATATTTTGAGCATTTAAAACTAAGAATTGTATTTATGAGAGATCATTAAATGCGCCTGGGGTTGATAAGATGGATCCATGTGCAGCAGGCGCGTGTTTGGTGGTTGTAGGTATAGTACTTGTCAGCTTTGTTAGCTAAGATTTGCCCATTGGCAGCCACATTTGGCAAAGGCCATGTTGAGGGCTCGTGCCCTCAATACAACAGTGTTCAATGACACTTTGTGCTTTAAAACCACTTGTTCACCCGCTTCACTTGCCTTGCATAAGCGGTTTCGATGGCTGAAAGAGGCCCCCCGCGGCACAAAAGCCACGGACTTAATTGAGGGGTGAGCCTAGGGGTATTTCCCATCTCGTGACTTGCACTTTGAGGCTCCCCCTCTATTACGCGGACGCACTCTTGAGAACAATAAGTCTCTTTGAGGGCATCGGGTCTCACACTTGTGAGCTTTTGACCATCTAACAGATGTTGACGTGTCTGACTAAGGTAGTGCATAACACATCAATATATATATATATATATATATATATATATATATTTGTATGTATGTATGAATCGACTATTTGACACCATATACATATAACATAAGTTCAATTTTGATATTTTTAAATAAATTGAAAATATCGTACAAATTAAACTATATAACATGTCTACAGGTCAAGTTGTATGGATATATAAAAAAATTTACCTAATCAAGGGCGGAGTCAAGAGAGGTAAGTGAATACACTTGCCTGACTTTAAATTAAATCAAACTAAACTTTATGTGTTTTTTTTTAAAATTATGATTCCCCACCCTTCTACCCACCCACCAAATAAAATAATACTTTAATATTTTATTAAAAATTCAACCTTAATCCAGAAATATAAAATATTGGCTCTATGCCTCTGTCATAATTATGCAATTTTGATTTGACAACTCATTGGTCCAAAATTATAACATAAGTTAAAAGCTAATTTGTATACATCTAAAAGAAACAAAAGAGGAAAAAAAAATTTAGTGGGCCATGATTAGAAAGCAGGTTTGCCCTGAGCCATAATTAGAGAAAAATCAAAGACAAAGGGAATACGGAATATACATTCATATATTATGCGTATATGTTTATGTCTACGGTCTTTGTCTTTTTCTCCCCATGTAGGCCAATGGCTTCTCTCTTTTTGCTCACTAATGATCATGTATATTGCTAGAATTGAAATTTTGGGACCTTAAATTCCAAGTGTAATTCTTTATATTCTTAAGTGTGAAATGAAAAACGAAGTGCAAAAGTCGTATTGTAATTCGACCCTATTATGTAAATAATGAAAAATATTGAAAGAACAAAAGAAGAACCAAATGATTTGACAACAATTAGCCAATTTAGACGTGTCAGGTCGATTCGAATTATATTAAACACTTGAGGTAGGGGTATGTATCTCAATTTTTAATCTTAAAATAGATAGTTTATAACTCACACAAACTTGAATATCGATACAATGATGGATATAAACTTTTTTTCTTTTGTATAAATCATACACTAAATATATATAAATATATATATATATATACATATTATATTGTGCCATATTAACAGTACAACAATACAAGAATGTTTACATAAATAATGTGATGCCAGAGACGTGTCATGTCATAAAATTTTTAGAAATTTCGTGCCATCGTCTCCGCCTCTGTGTCGTCGTATCTGTGCAATATAGCTCTTTACATCCCGACGGAGGGGAATGCCATTTGGGTGCTATATATTTAGGCTTTATTTAGTTTTAGTCCTTTTAAATACGAATGCCTTGTATCACATCATATATATTTCAAATTGTTTAAGTTTAAGTTTTTCGAATAGCTTCCATTAAACATTTGATATAATTAATTGATTGTAATAGATCGTTTTCTATCTCAAAAAAGAAGAGAAAATTACTACCAATATGATTAATGTAAATTGCTTTCTAAAAAGATTTTTAATTTAGTTGCCCTGCCTTTTCGGACTTTAAACTAGTCCTTTTATTATTTTTCTTTAAAATTTATGCTTTTAGACATTTCTATTTTCTTTTAACTTTTAGTTATATTTCTACCACTTTACATACACATCAAATAATTGAGTAATCATGACATTAATTATAATAAGAGCTTGCATATTCTTTTTACAAGAGAGTATCATTGCTTAATTGATTTCTATCTATAGGACAATTATATATCTTAACTTTAAATCTAACTTTTTTTTGCTGGAAATTAAGAAATATCGTACAAAAAATATGGCTTTTGGCCTTCTTTAATAGCAAAGAAAATGGAAAAATATAACAACAATAATGGATTTAATGATTTATGAATAAAGGAGCATCAAAAACTATATCAATTTGTATCGCTATTGAAATTTTAAAATAATCATCACGAATATTATTGCATCATATTGAATCCTTAAGAGTGCTAAAGAAATCAAATAAAATAAGAAATAAAATTTAATTATCCAATAAAAAAATTCACTAGATTCATGTACTAAAATTGGAATTCTATTTTTTTTATTTTTGTAAGATGAATAAGAATCTTATTTTTTTTAATCTCATATTAAATTTATATATGAAAAACAGAAAAATATACATCTATTGATTCTTACCTCAAAATTGTTCAAATTTTGGATTAATGGTAAAAAAAAATAAGTAAAATTTGAAATAACACGCTACTTGGTTGTATGAAATGGTGTGAACCAAAAAAAAGGAGCTTCTATTAAATTAGCTTAAATGGTATCAAAAAATATAAATCTTTATGAGTCTAAAAAGTAAGGGAAAACGAAAAAAAAAATCATCTACTTAATTTTTGACTACATAGCAATGTATATGGCTATATGAGTAATATTTTGAAGAGAGTAATAATTCAAAAATTATTTCTAATTGGAATAATATTTTGGAAAATGACTTTAAATTTCTCGTAAAAATCTTAGACATTTGGAATTGAGATAGTTTTGAAAATATAGAATATAATATGAGACATTTATATCCAATAAAATTAAAATTAAATAAGAACTCATATGGGACTGCTCCCAATAAAATTTTTTGCAAATATAATATGTGCTGAAATCAAGGAACAAATAAATTAAATAAAATTAATTCAATAAAAATTTAGAAATACAATTATGGTTTCTTTGAAATTTTTCTATTACAAAATACGTTCCATGATTTTCGACTTCTGCTTGTTCTTCTTATCGAGTGCTTGAAAAGCATATTTCTAAGGTAACAGAAGAAGTGGTTGAAATTTGATGGCTTGATAGAGGATCGATGCTGGAGAATTAAAACGGATAGCAAGGAAAAATGATTGTTGACCAATTCTTCTTCTCGGACACAAAGACTTGTTGAACTTGATGCATTTATTTGCAAGACTTGTGCAATAGTCGGCTTCAAAAGCTTGGAGACCGCATCTTAAAGATTTGTGGATTGGATAGTGTAGCCGATTGAGGAACTTGTTAACCGCAATAGGAGATTTGTGAATTTGAACTCATACAGCCATAGTGGGCTGAGAGGCTTGTTGATCCCATCTTAAAAATTAGTGGATTTAACGTCGCAGTCGACTCAAAAGCTTGGTGGCCTCATCTTATAGACTTGTGGATTTGACCGTATAGTCGGCTCAGAAGCTTGTTGACCGCAACAGGATATTTGTGAATTTGATGTCGCAATCAATTCAAAGGCTTGTTGATCACATTTTTAAGTTTTGTAGATTTGATTGTGCAGCCGACTAAGAAGCTTGTTGACCCCAATTGAAGACTTCTAGAATTTAGAAGAACACTTGTGAAGATGGCTTGACAATTCTCATTCTTCAAATTTATGGAATTTGGAGGAGAGTTTTTCCTGATGACTTTTTTGCATTCTCTTCCGATGTATCTTCTTCTTTTTCAGTGGCTGCAATTTTTTTACGATGTCTCCTCTTTTTCCGTGTCTCTTTTGTTTGATGTCTTGCATGAGATTTAAAACTCCTTTATACATGCGTTGAATGAAGAGTTATAACTAAAATGTCCTTGACATTTATCTTTTCTAATAGATATTTACATATAATAATCAGATAATATCAAGATTTAATTTTACTTTAATATATATTTAATTTTTGATAATCATTCCATAAATTACATATAATTAAAAAGATAATTGAAAATTTTCAGGACAATAGGGACCAAAATGAAATTTTCTAATAGAAGGGCCCAGAACCAAATCACGGAAACCTCCACTATGCATGATTCCGTATGACTTGAATTTCCACGAACTTGAGCAACAACATTATTGAAGCTCTGTAGCTTCATTTCTCGACGGTGGTAATTACACTTTGGACGAATCATTTTTTTTTTTGGTAAGTGAGGACTGGTACGCTAAGCCAATTTCTCATTGGAAACACACTTAGCCACTATCCCAGGAGGAGTTGTTGGGTTTTTTCTCTAATTTATTGGTCTCACATATTAATTTATTGTACATTGCTATCTCATTAAAAGGAGCCCAATTATGAAATCCATTTAAGAAATAAATTTAATGGGCTTACAGAAATATTATATTAAATATGGGTCTTTTATGTGTAGAAGCCGGGTCACACGTTAATTATGTTTGATGGACCCATAATTAAAGTGTGATATATTAGATATATTAGGGTATGGTCCCTAAGCCAGAAAAGAACAACGTTTTTTCTTTCTGCCCCATCTAAGAGAGAGAGAATACAGAAAAATTACCCCGTCTTTCTTGGCTTAGAAGACCACTAACCCTAGATCCACTTCTCTTCTGCATCTATCATGGATTGAGGTTAGTTATTTAGATTAAAAATATTATTTGATTGTTTACTAAAGATCCTGTGATTAATCGATTCATATGAATTGTATTTTTGTTTTATACTATAGATTATTCGGTTTGAATCCATATCTTGTGAAAGGTTTTCTACAAGTGGTATCAGAGCAGGATTAGTAAATAATCAAATATGTTTTATTTGGATTTATTCGGTTGTGATTAGATGTTCTTGAGCATGCTTTAGTTAAATTTACAATATATATTGTGGATGTATGCTCATATTCGTAAGTCTTGTTTGATTCAAGGTCATTATGTAATCTTTGGTATTTTTGTTGCGTATTGTTTGTATTTTTTCGATCTCATGATCTGTAAGCAAAAAAAAAAAAAAAAAAGGGGCAGTTCGCGGAACTCGAACCTGCGTGTGCAATGGGGCAGAAGTGCGGCAGACCACTGCACCCTTTCAGTTCTTTGTTTTATTTATAACGGTGTGCACAATTTTGATCAAAATACAATGGAGGAGACTATCCATAATGCAATTTTGTGCTTATTGTTGCTATATTTTATTATTATAGCTATTTATGCTTTGGATCATCTTGCAAGGCTCCTCACAAGCGGTGCTTGTAGAACCTGAACTAGAACGGTATATCGGCTGAAAACCCGGACGACCAGACAAAAAGAGTCATCTTTGATGACTCGTGTCTTGGTATAACAACGCCACGTAAAGTTGAAGTTCAAAAATTATTGTACATAGTATGCTCACTACTTGACCATATTGATATTACAATATAGTTTGTGTATTTAGCTTTATGTATAAAGTTTTCTTTTAAGTAGTGTATTTGGGATTTAGTTATTTTGTGCCTATTTTGAAATTGTATAGATTGAACTAATATGTTGCCAAAGCAACCTCTATTAGGTAAAATTTATCACTTTTGAAATACAGGCATATTTCATCTATGTAAAATAATCGGCCCAAAGGAAGATTATTTTGGCGAGATGATTAATATTTATGAATATGTTGTTCATACTCTTTTATCTATGCGAAATAATCGACTCCAAGGAAGATTATTTTGGCCAGATATGATATTCATAAATGTGTAAGTTGTCCTATTAGCTTCATCTATACGAAATAATCGACCCAAAGGAAGATTATTTTGGCTAGATGGTTTATTCATGAATATGTGAATTTTGTGTTATTTTGTCTATGCGAGATAGTCGGCCTAAAGGAAGACTATTTTGGCAAGATAAAGAATAGTCATAAATATTAAAATTATCTTGGTTAACATGCTGGCAATTTGTCGGTCCAAAGGAAGGCATATTGCTAGGCCGTTTTTCAATTATGAAATATTTATGAATTATGTGATACGATTACGAGTTGTTATTTTTGTTCAAAGACTAAATAACAATGTCGTGTTGGGTATCTTAGGAAATTATCAATATTCATGAATTATGGGCAAAAGTAACACTTACAAGTTGTTATTTATGTCAAAAAACTAAATAACAATGTTGTGCTAGGTATCTTGAGATGGGCCCACTTGCATGTAATGTGTTTGATATATTTATTATTCACACTTGTACATGCTTTATATAGTTGATTTTCTTTGAGCATATTTAATTTTCTTTATAGTATCTTTAATATTTGCTATTATGAATAACATCCCATGTGGTTAATAGCACAAACTTTAAGAAATAGAAAAATGCACTTTATGATGTGCTTGGTTATGTAGACTTGACTATATACATTAGGATTTGACAGTCCTACGAATCTAATCATTAGTATTAGTACTATTGATAGAAAGTCTCATACGAGAAGTAGGATCAATCAAATTATATTAGTCTAATAGTCATGCAATATTTAAACTCCCGATATCCATAAGAGGTCGTATTTTGAGAAAGAAAATGCCAAAATTTCCAAAAGCAAAAATAGAAGACAGATTCGTTCCAGCGAAAAGGTCGAAATGGGCATTATCCTTAGAAAACTCATTTCAATGCGTTGTAAATGCAAAGGAAACATAAAGAAGTACATCAAAGGATAGTCCAATCTTGTAATAAATATAAAGGTCCTTAAAGTTTGAATGTCCAAAGACATTCTTGTGGACCTAGTTTTAATCAAGAAAATGGATGAAGTACTAATTTGGCAACAATTTCTCAATAAACTACTGACATTAAGAAATGAAGATAGACTTATGTTAAAGAAACTGCAGAACTTGTGATATTCCAACATAAAGCGCACAAGAAACACAATTCAGTAATTATTTGTTACTTTTGCACGAAAGTTGGTCACATAAAGAAATATTGTCCCAAATAGGTCAATGGGTGTGCAAAGAATATTGACTTCTCAATTTTGTTTATTTTATTAATTTGACTTTAGTGCTTCATACTTCAGGATTAATTAAGGTGTCTAGTGCCAATTGGTGTTGAAAGATACATCTATATAGAAAATGACAACAAGGTTTTGAAGGCTATTGGTGTCTATAATGTTCTCCTGAATGTTGGTTTGTGTTTGAATTTAGAGAATTTTTTTTTTGATTACGCCATCAATGAGATGGAATTTAGTTCCTATTTCCTATATGGACAAATTCAGACCCACTTTTCCTTTTGGAAATAACATTTTCAGTATTTCTCTAAATTTAAATATTAACGAAACTTGTATTCTAGTTTGTTATATTATGAATATTAGATACCGACAGCTTTAACATAAATAAAAGGGCACCTTTTGAAAGTAACTTTGGTACTAAAGCCAAAATTGGATAATAAGAATTCATTTGTGTGACAATATAAGCAATTTGGTAATTTCTCTTAATAGAGAATAAATATGCTTATATCAAAGGAATTCTTGATTTTATTATTCTTATAGACTTAAAAAAAAAAATGTATAGAATGTATGATATAAAATATATATATATATATATATATATATAAGGAAAACAAGTGCGAATAGGAGTAAAGAATCTCTAGAGTTGATACATGTAGACTTTTGTAGACCATTCCCTACGGCATCATGGAATAGATAACAATTGATATCAACTTATTGATGATTACTCTTATGTGGTTATTTGTACTTGATTATTGAGTAGTCGTAATCTTCAAAAATAACTTTTAGATGGGACACTAAAGTCTGCAGTTAATACAATAAGGCGAGTTACAAACAAAATAGTAATTAAAATCCCATACAGGTTGTGGATAGAACAAGAAGTCTAGTATTAGACACTTGCATGTCCAGTTAAGGCTAGGCCTCACAGACCTAAGTAAGAATAAACTAGACTAAAGAACAATAGTTACTACTTTGTATGATACTCAAAATTGAGAGACTTTAAATTCTATGATCCCTCACATATGTCCTTTTTCGAAAGAGAAAATGCCATGTAAATAGAAGTTGTTGGTTATAGTGGGGGATGTCAAAATAGGAAGGTTGTGTTTGAAGAGGAATGTGTTAGCATTCCCACTATGGTTACAACTGAAAGGGATTGGATAGTTTATCCTAATACTCTTTAGCTTGTAAATTAGGATATTACATAAAACACAACTATATTTGAAATGCCCACTAATCAAGTAGGGAATCATCGTCTATTGAAGCTGACAAACCCTAACAACTTCAAACCTAGAGTGCCAATAAAGAGATCCACCAGATGAAGGAGAAAAATGATTTTAGATAACTATATCATCTATCTCCATGAACACAAATTTGATATGAGATTGCAAGATGGTCCTATGTCTTTTAGTTAAATCAAATTGTGTTTGAATTCTGATGCAAGGATCAAGGCCATGAATGAGGAGATGAAATCCATGATGGGCAATGGTATTTGGGACCTTGTCGAGTTATCATAGGGGATGAAATTCATTGGCTATGAATATAATTTCAAAAATCAAACGGAATTCAAATGGTAACATTAAAAGATACAAAATATGCCAATGGATTTACTCATAAGGAAGACATTGATTTTTAAAGAGGCTTTCTTGTCGGTTAAGACAAAAGACTCTCTTAAAATTGGTGTGGCACTTATGGCTCGTTATGATCTAGAGCTACATCAAATGGACATAAAGATAATGTTTCTCAATGGAAACATTGAAGAAACAATATATATGGTACAATCAAAGAACCTTGAGTCCAAAGACTCAAAGCACCTAATGTAAATTGAAGAAGTCCATGAACTATCCAAGTAGGCATTCCATTCGTGATACCGAAAATCTGATGGGGTGATGACCTCTTTTAGTTCAAGGAAAACACCTTTAATTAGTGCATATATCTCAAGATTAGTGGGAGCAAATTTACCCTCCTGGTGTTGTATGTAGATACTAATCTACTCGCAAGTAACAATATAAGCCTATTGCATAAAGATATACTTAAACGCAAAAGGCCCATATTGGTAAAGTGCTTAGCTATTTTGGTAACCAAAATTGTGCACCAGGAGACACTCCTATAGCAAAGGGTGACAAAGTTTTTACTCAAATTTCATATATGCATGAGTATGTATGCATTAGAATTTAGCATACGTAGTAGGGATGTTAGGTAAATATTTTAGTAACCCAAAATTGGATCATTAAAATGATGGGTTATAAAGTATCTACAAAGAATAATAAATATGTGCTCGCCTATTGGAAATAAAACCACTTAAAGATTGTGTGGTATTTCAACTCAGTCGTTTGTTAGATGCTTGGATAGCAAGAGATCCACATTATATTATGTATTCACGATAGTTGGAGGAGCTATTTCGGAAAAGTGTTAAGACACAAATAACTTTTCAACTATGAAAGCCAAATGCATAATTTGCTATAAGACATCCAATTAAGGAATATAGCTTGTATTTATCACTAGATTGAAAGTGATCAATGGCGTTGACACTATAAAGGATCATTTTTTATAATAATGTCCCCAAGCTATATTCGAAGAACAACTAGATTTTGGGAAAGTCTGATATATAGACATTAATTTTCTAGTTATGAATAAATGAGTTCAGAGTATTCGGGTATCAATAGAGCATATTAATACAAACTCAATAGTTTAAAGCTCACTAAAGAATCACCACTTAAAGTGCTACATGGTCGTGAAGCTTAATGGGTATCATAAATATTTATGGTACATCGTGTTAGTGGGAGTTTGCTACCTGATTTTATGCTCTTTGTACATATTTTATGGTTATGTTCTGGACAGACTAAGGTTTCATAATTAATTGAATATTCTGAAATAAAGATATTAACTTTCCACTGCGGTTTTGCATAAAGATTGAAAAGTGTTGAGGGACTCTTTGAGTCGTAAGATAGGACCAGTTGGAAATAGATATGATTGAGATCACGTTACATGTAATTTCCATGCTAAACATCCACACTTGATCTATGTTATTAATTTTGCTAGTATTGTGACCAATGTTTGGTTTAGTTACGAGCTATGTGACGAAAGCCACTTCGATCCTATATTAGCACAATTGATGGACCATATTGTTTTGGGATATTTCGAGGTTGAGATGGCATAAAGTTTGTGCACACTAAGATTTCAGCTATGTACAATTTTTGGAAACATATGTGGATTAAGTGGGAGATTGTTAGGTTTTTTTTCTCTAATTTGTTAGTATCACATATTAATTTATTGTACATTGCTATCTCATTAAAAGGAGCCCAATTATGTGATCCATTTAAGAAATAAATTTAATGGGCTTATAGAAATATTATATTAAGTATGGGTCTTTTATGTGTAAAAGCCCGGTCATACTTTAATTATGTTTGATGGGCCCATAATTAAAGTGTGACGTATTAGGTATATTAGGGTATGGCCCCTAAGCCAGAAATGAACGACGTTTTTCTTTCTGCCCCATCAAAGAGAGAGAGAATACAGAAAAATTATGTCGTCTTTCTTGGCTTAGAAGACCACTAACCTTAGATCCACTTCTCTTCTGCATCTATTATGGATTGAGGTTAGTTATTTAGATTAAAAACATTATTTGGTTGTTTACTAAAGATCCTGTGATTAATCGATTCATATGAATTATACTTTTGTTTTATATTATGGATTATTCGGTTTGAATCCATATCTTGTGAAAGGTTTTCTACAGGAGTGTCCCAGATACGACCCTATCCTCAATGGAATGACCAAGTCTAGCCAGGAGATCGGCGCAAGTGCTATTCGTTCTGCGTGTGTGCTGGAGTCATGTAAGCCACAGGTTTCGTAGGAGTTTCTGGCAGTCTTCAATGATCACACCCAACGGATGGTACCTAGTATCTGCTTCTGTAATTAAATTGATAACTACCACGGAGTCAACTTCGACTTCAATCATCTCTATTCTTCGTTCCCATGCTCGACGCAATCCTTCACGAAGGCCTAGAAGCTCAGCTACTGTGGCAGTTGTATTGTGCAACTTAATAGAGAAACTGCTTATCCACTCCCCATGATGATTGCGCAGAAGTCCTCCTACGGCTGCCTTGCGTTGTCCTTGGAGCACACTGCCGTTCGTATTTAGATCCCATGTGTCGTTATCAGATATGATGTCCGACACCATTAACATGGCATCGTCAAGTGTAAGCTCCTTTGTTATCCCATCACATAACTTCTAGCCATCTATTTAACGGTCGAACCAAAGGGATATATTTCGTCCATTTCCAATTCTCCATTTTAAAGCACCTTCGACCAACTTAAAACTCCGGACGATCCCCTTCCAATTCCTTGATGCATGGGGTGGTGGTGTGTGGTCGAAAATATCCACTCCTTTGAGGTATTTTTCCTTGTAAAACTTAGTCCACAAACTCTCTTCCGAGTTCAAAAGTTTCCAGCCTGCTTTAGCAAGGACTGCCACATTCATTCTTCTAGTATCCCAGATTCCAAGTCCCCCTTCCTCTTTTCTCTTGAGCACTTTGCCCCAACCCACAAGATGGATCTTCTTAGAGCCTTCCTTATCGCCCCATAAGAAATCACGATTAATTTTATCAAGTTGTGTACACGTCCTTGAAGGAAGCCAGTTGGTGCGCATATGATATACTGGAACCGCTGACATGACCGCTGATTAATTTTATCAAGTTTAAATTAGCTGATTTCCATGCCGAAAGTTTACTACGAACCCTGTCAATCAAATCTGAGAAGGCATTGGAATTAGCTCTTCTAACAACTTTCACTCCTAAATATTTTCCAAAGTGTTGTGAGCTTGCAATCCCCATTAACCGGCAAATTTCTCCTTTGATGGTAGGATCTGTTTTGGGAGCAAAATAGATCCTGGACTTGTTAAAGTTCACTTTGAGTACTGAGGGCTTGCAGAAGCGATCAAGAACTCTCCTGATAGTTACTGCATTCTTAATGGTTGATTTGGTCGAGAGCACAATGTCGTCCGCAAATATAACATGTGAGATTGATGACCCCCCCTCTACAAATTGGGACCGGCATCCACTTTTTGTCCGCTACAGCTTCTTCTATAAGGTATGTTAATCGTTCCATGCATAGGACAAAGAGGTACGTTGAGATCGGGTCTTCTTGTCAAAGACCGCAATGTGTGTCAAACTGAGGTAACGGTTCTCCATTCCATAAAATCCTCAGTTTGATACATCGAACACAACTTATCCCGAGCCTTATAGTTTGCACGGGAAAGTTGAAAAAGCTGAGTGTTTCTTCCAACAAGTCCCATCTCAATTTGTCATATGCCTTCTCAAGGTCGATCTTGATGAGCATCCCCCCGATTTTGCTTTTTGACTTGTTGATCGTGTGCAAAATCTCTTGGATGACTAAAATGTTGTCGTGTGTGGACCAACTAGGTATGAAGCTGCTCTGCGGCGGGATCACAATCTCCTTCATAAATGGCTTCATACGTGATACAATGAGCTTAGTAGTAGCCTTAAGGATAATATTACATAAGGCTATAGGCCGCAAATCAGCCATTGATGATGGGTGCTGTGTCTTCGGTATTAGAATAATGAATGAATCTCCAATTCACTCAGGAACTTCATTTTTATAGAAACAAGTTCTCATGAATTGCACAACCGATTCGCCGACAATATCCCAAAACTTTTGGTAAAAGAAAGCTTGGCACTCGTCTGGTCCGGGTGCCTTGTAAGGACTCATTGCTTTGAAAACCATGTGTATTTCCTCGGGAAGGGGCTCGCAGTTTAAGGAGTGGGCCAGTTCTTGGAGAATTAATTTCTGAAGCGAGCTGGCTGGGAGATTAGCCTCTGGGGACGTGTCTTCTCCTCCAAATAGGCTGCTGAAGAAGTCATAGATGTGGGCTTTGATGGTCTCTGCGTGAGAACACCACGTTCCATTAATTTTGAGATTCTCAATCTTATTGCGGCGTCTACGACACAATGTAGTCACATGAAAAAACTTCGTGTTTCTATCGCCGGCCTTCAACCAATCCACTCTTGACTTTTGGAACCAAAAGAGCTCTTCCTGAAGAAGAACTAAATTATACTTAGTGATCAATCTCGTCTCTCGTTCAAGTAGCGTATTACTTTCCATGAAGCTCAATTGTTTTTGTACGTTACCGATCTTGTTAAGAAGCTCTTTTTTCTTGTGAAAAATATTCCCGAAGTGGTTTTTATTCCAAGTTCTCATGACATCAGGGAGCATAGCTAAAGAGCCCAACAAATTTCCTTCATTTGGCCAAACATGTTGGACCTGATTGGCACAATCTGGAGCAATAGTCCAGGCCAGTTCGAACCTAAACGGTTTCTCAAATTGTCTCCGACCAAGCCCTTGACAGCAGGTGAGTAAGGGGCAGTGATCTAAGTGTGTGCGTGGTAGGTTCAACACAACTGCTTCAGGGAAACGTAGATGCCAAGCGGAGTTAGCAAGCGATCTATCCAACCTTTCTCGAACATTATGGAAGCCGCTACGCTTGTTGAACCACGTAAGCCTCGGTCCTTGACAATCGAGGTCCATGAAGTCACATGCATCCATTTCTCTAAGTAGTCTATTGCAGCGGCTCCATCGGGCTAGCTGCCCACCTCTTTTTTCCCCTATTCGAGCAATATCATTGAAGTCTCTGGTTGCCATCCATGGCATATTCATCCTGTTACCCAGCTCCTGCATGGAAGCCCAAAAATCATTCCTCCTCCCTGGGCTGGGACTCGCATAAACTACAGAGCAAAGCCACCCATCGCCAAGACGAGGGCCGATGATGGCATGGATCGCTTGGTCTGTAACTAGAATAACTTGAACTTGGATTCTTAGGTCATTCCACAACTTCCATATCCCCCCCCCCGGTCTGCCATAAGCTAGAGCACGACAGACATTGGAGAACCCCAATCGTGCAGAGATAAGTGCAGCTTGTTCATCGCCAACTTTCGTTTCCATAAGAAATACAACATCAGGATCATGTGTGCGTACGATTTCCCTAAAGTTACTCCGGAAGTGAGAGCTGCTTGCTCCCTAATAATTCCAAGATAATATATTCATCGTTCAACCAAGAAGAAGGGTGTGAGTGGTATTTAAAGCCGAAGGAGTACCCTCAATCTCTCTAAGGATCTGCTGCACGAGCACTAGGCTCGAGTACCATTGGCGTATTCTGTTCATTGTGCTCATATTTATCTCCATACTCCCACTCCGGAGCTGGGGGTTCACTTGGGGTGGCAATTTGGCCATTACCCCAAACTGCCAATAGAGTGGATTGATTGTTGTGGTTCGTACCAGATTCATCTTCAAATCCAAGAGGGATCGCAATTCCGATGTGTGCCTGTGGGTTCCCTGGGAGCAGACGCCCACCTGAGTTCGAGTTGGTAAACTCATTTCCATTTTCCTTGAGAGAAAGGTTTGAATGGTCATCCAGACGATGTTTGTTTGAAGATACCACTTTGGGTAGAGAGCCTCCAATATCCGGGGTATTTTGAACGTTGATTGCCACTTCTATCAGAGAGTTGTCTGCAGGATTAGTCATTGTCAAAGGGTTGCTAGGTAAATTCAGCTCATTATTCTTGGGGGGCAGCCTAGGATTAATGACCCCTTTTGAATTAGAGTTGGGACGAGGCATATTGGTCCTTTTCCTTGCCCGCAGCTAAGAACTATGTTGGGAAGTAGATAAAACGCCTTTTGCATAAGGCTGTTGCACCATATCAAATCTTACTAAATTGGTGTTAGCACTAGCTGGACCGTCCTGCATGTCAGAGCGTTGTTCCCTCAAAGCGAGCACTGCATATTTGTTTCTTCCTCCCAAGTCTGATACGTGCTCAGACTGAGCTTTTTGCTGCAATTTCGACTTGTTGCGTTTCACCAACATCCACTAACCGCACTTCTCGTTTTCCAGCCTTCCTTGGAAGCCATTATTGCCGGAGCTTCGGTTATCCTTCTCTGCACCAGGAACCTCAGTCTGCTTAAGGTTCTTAGGACATTCTTGGCTCCGATGACCCACTATGCCGCATCCAAAGCATATCACAGATAAATTTTCATATTCAACCAGGAGGATGTTACCATTAACCTCGACAACGCTAAGCAAGGGTTTATCGAGATCCAATTGGACGCAAAGACGGCCAAATTTCCCCCTTGATGCCCAGTAAGTGTTGTTGCGGAAACGTGGTGGGGGTGGTGTAGAAAAAGTATTTAAATTTTGGAGAGGGGAAGTGGAGAGGAGAACACACTCTAATTTTTCTCTACTAAATCAACACTTCTATTTCACTCAAAACTTTACTTAAAAACACTCTTACAACTCTTTTACTCTCCTAACTCTTTCACTCACTCATACATTCACACACATTCACTCACTACAAACACTCCACACAAAATGCCTAATACATGACCTCTATTTATACTAGTCTCTTAATAAGCAACATGACTTTTAGAATACTAATTGCATATGTTACAAACTTAATAATATCAAATAACTTTTGTAACTCCCGATCGTTTTTGTCACCACCATGAATGGCTCTTTGACTTCTCCAAATCAAGATTAATTTCTCATTTCTCAACACGCCCCCCTAAGCTTGATTCTCTCATTCCGAGGCGACTCCTTAACTTCTCAAACACTTCTCGTTTGAGTGGCTTCGTAAAGATATCAGTAACTTGATTTTCGGTTTTGACATACTTTGCTTACACATCTTTCTTAGCAATACTCTCCCGGATGAAATGGAATCGGGTGTCAATATGTTTACTTCGATTATGGTAAACCGGGTTCTTTGCTAAAGCAATTGCTGACTTGTTATCGACATAAATCTCTATCGAATTACTTTGTTTGACATTGAGCTCGTTGAGCAAACTCCTTAGCCATATTGCATGGCAAACTGTTGATGTTGCAACCACATACTCAACTTCACATGTTGACAAAGTCACTATTGGCTGCTTCTTTGAACTCCAAGTAAAAGCAGTTTTTCCATAGAAGAACACAAATCCTGTTGTGCTTTTACGATCATCAACATCTACTGCCTAATCACTATCGCTATATCCAACCAATTTCATGTCATTAGTGGCAGGATAGAATAGACCATAACTCATTGTACCTTTGATATAGCGAAGTATTTTTTTCTCTACATTGAAATGATACATCATCGGGTTCTCCATCTACCGACTAACCATTTTGACAGCATAAAGGATATCTGGCCTCGTGCACGTTAAGTACCTCAAACTCCCAATCAAACTTTTGAACAAGGTGGGATCAACTCAATCTCCATCAAGGTAACTTGACAACTTCTCTCCCACTTCGATTGGGGTGTTGATTGACTTGCAATCCTCCATCTTGAATTTCTTTAACATTTCTTTGGCATAACCTTCTTGCGAAATAAAAATTCCAACATCGTCTTGTTTTACTTCAATTCCAAGGTAGTATGACATCACTCCAAGGTCTATCATCTCGAACTCCTTGGACATATCCTTCTTGAACTCATCCATCATTTTCACATCGTTACCTGTAAATATGAGGTCATCGACATACAAGCAAACTATTAAGATGTTACCATTTTCCATCTTGACATAGAGAGCATGTTCATGGGGGCATTTCTTGAATCTTTTCTCTTGAAAATATTTGTCTATCTGAGTGTTCCATGTTCTCGGTGCTTGCTTTAGCCCGTATAAGACTTTCTTCAACTTCAACACCTTGTCTTCTTGACCTCGAATAGTGTAACCCTCCGGTTGTTCAATGTAGACCTCTTCGTCAAGGTAACTATTGAGGAAAGCGGACTTTACATCCATTTGATAGATCTTCCACTTATTTTGAGCTGCTAACGAGATGAGAAGCCTTATAGTTTTCAACCTTGCAACTGGGGCACAGACTTCATCATAGTCAATTCCGGCTCTTTGCTTGTAGCCTTTTACTACGAACCTTACCTTGTAGCGCTCCACTTTGCCCTTTGAATTTCTTTTGATTTTGTAAACCCATTTCACTCCGATGGGCTTATATCCTGCTGGTAGCAAGGTAAGCTCCCAAGTATCATTTCGTTTAATGGAATAAATCTCCTCATTCATGGACATCCTCCATTTAGGGCTTTTCGCTGCTTTTTTTGAAATCAATTGGCTCCATCTCTGCAAAGAGACAAAATAATGTATTGTTTTGATTCAATTCATTATATATTTCAGCAAGCGATCTCTTCCTTCTCGGTTGATTGCTGGATTCTGCATCTGCCGAAGTGGAATTTGATGTTGATTGTCTAGTCGGAGTGACTGGCTCCTCCACTTCGTCTTTCTTTTCATTCTGATTTGGTTCCTCTTCGAATGGGTAAAAACTGTATTGTTCCTTTTGTTGCGAGCTCCAATCCCACGAGCTCTTCTCGTCGAAGTGAGCATCACGGCTCACTTTGACCTTCTTGTTAGTTGGATCATACAACTTGTAACCTTTAGAGTTTTGATCTTATCCAATAAAAATATACCTCTTACTCTTGTCATCCAGCTTACTCTTTTGTTGATCTGGAACATGCATATGGGCAATGCTTCCAAACACCTACACATGGGATATATTCGGCTTGTATATGCTCTATGCCTCTTGTGGTGTTTGATTCCACAAATGCCCACAACTCTACAACTTCTGCCGACAACTCTTTAGGCAAGTTCTTGCTCTTCAACATGCATCGGGCCATGTTCAAATTAGACCGGTTCTTTCTCTTCGCTACTCCATACTGCTGTGGGGAGTATGGATTCGTCATAGGGCGTCGAATACCCTATTCGTCATAATATGCCTTGAACTCCCGTGAGGTGAACTCTCCACCTCGATCGGATCGAAGTGACTTTATTTGATAGCCACTTTGCTTTTCAACAAGCGCCTTGAATCTTCTAAAGGCCGAGAATGCTTCTAATTTCTCCTGGAGAAAGTATACCCATGCCTTCCTACTATAATCATCAATGAACAAAATGAAATATTTGTTCTTACCAAGTGACGTCGAAGTGATAGGTCCACATATGTCGGTGTGAACTAACTCCAATGGTTTTCTTGTTCTTGTTTGCGACTCCTTAGAAAAACTGTAACGGTGTTGCTTTTCGACAAGACAACCCTCGTGTAACTGATCGAGGTGGTCAATGGAAGAAAGTCCTTTCCCCATCCTCCTCTTTGACATCAAATTAAGACCTCCAAAATTGAGATGTCCCAACCTTAAGTGTCATAACCATGATGTATCTTCTAAACACGCCTTCAAGCATTTCGCCACTTCGTTCTTGATGTTCAATAAGAACATCCTGTTGCTTGTCATAGGCACGCGAGCTAACAACACTCCTTTGTCATTTCGCAAGTACAGGGTCATATCTTTCATGTATATATCGTAGCCTTTTTCCAAAAGTTGGCCTACACTCAAGATATTTGCCTTCATCCTAGGGACATAGTACACGTTTGAAATGAACTGATGATCTCCATTTTTCAATTGAATTAAAATTTTACCTCGTCCCTTAATAGAAATCTTTGACAAATCTCCAAATAAAATGTTTCCTGTCACTGAATTATCCATTTCGACAAACATGTGTTTGTGACCACACATGTGATTGCTAGCACCTGTGTCAAGGTACCAAGTGCTTTTTTCGCCTTCACCTTGTTGGTTGTGTGCCAACAAGAGAGCGGTATCACCATCAGTTTTCTTTTCCTCAACAAGGTGAGTGTTCTCCTTCTCCTCACTAGATTCACTTCGACACTCATAAGAATAGTTTCCTTGTCGATGATAGTTGTAGCATTCAATATCTCTTCGATTTTGCCACCTTGTTTGAAATCCTCTACCTCGAAATCCACCTCGTGTCGGAGTGGATTCACTGCATTTCTCCTCATTTTGATTGGTACTGTAGATACCTCATCCTCTGCCACGACCTCGTCCTCGACCGCGATAAGGTGAGCGGCCACTTCGTCGATTGCTTCTGTCAACATCATCTTTCTTTTCGTAGAGGTTCATTTTGGCTTGGAGAGCTTGTTCAATTGGCTCTTTGGCTCTCTTCTTCATTTTCTCTTCGTAGACTTGTAATTTGCCTACTAACTCGTCAACTTTCATTTTGTCCACATCGTTAGACTCTTCTATGGCAACAACGATATGATCAAACTTCGAATTGAGAGATCGGAGTATCTTCTCAACAACTCGGGCATCTTCTTTCTTTTCACCATTGCTTTCAAGTTGATTTACAACCGAAAGTACTTTTGACATATAGTCAAAAACTGCCTCATTTTCCTCCATTTGCAATTACTCAAATACACCTCATAAGGCTTGTAACCTTACTTTCTTCACTTTATCAATACCTTTGAAGGTATTGGCTAAAGTGTCCCAAGCCTTTTTTTGCAGTATTGGCTTGTGCAATCTTCTCAAAAATATTGTCATTCATGGCAAGTTGGATAAACGAGAGAGCCTTTTGATCTCTTACCTTGGCCTCCTTTGCATTTTTCTTTTCTTCTCGACTTGCAGTTGCTAAATCTGCAAGCTCTTCATATTCATCTTCGACGGTATCCCAAACACCTTGGCCTCCAAGGAATGCCTTCATTTGGATACTCCATCTTTCATAATTTTCTTTTGTGAGTTTTGGGAATGGGAAAACTCCTATGGTTGCCATCACAACGTAGCTCTCAACGTAGTTTTTAAACTGGCTCTGATACCACTTTGTTGCGGAAACGTGGTGGGGGTGGTGTAGAAAAAGTATTTAAATTTTGGAGAGGGGAAGTGAAGAGGAGAACACACTCTAATTTTTCTCTACTCAATCGACACTTCTATTTCACTCAAAACTTTACTTAAAAACACTTTTACAACTCTTTTACTCTCCTAACTCTTTCACTCACTACACACACTCCACACAAAATGCCTAATACATGACTTCTATTTGTACTAGTCTCTTAATAAGCAACATGACTCTTAGAATACTAATTTCATAGGTTACAAACTTAATAATATCAAATAACTTTTGTAACTCCCGACCGTTTTTGCCACTACCATGAATGGCTCTTTGACTTCTTCAAATCAAGATTAATTTCTCATTTCTCAACAGTGATCAACCTTGATGGGAATGCCAAGGCTGGTGGCCACAGAAAAAACAATGTCCTCCGTGTAATATTCGATCGGTAACTCAGGCACACGAACCCATGCATCGTAGACCTCACCTTATCCTTGGAGGGTTGAAAATCTGGAAACCATTTCCTCGTAATCAAGTAGTGGTTGTAAATAACCCAGGGGCCCTTTGTTAAAATGAATTCGGCTTTGTCTTTGTCATGAAGCTTTAAAACAAAACTGTTATACCCTAGGTTAATAAGTTCGTAGTCCCCTTGCAACCTCCACATCGTATTTATCTTGGCCGAGAGAACATTATAATTGATCGAGCGCCCAAGCAGCTTGAGAATAATCGATTCTTTCTATGGAGCTTGGATCTGGTGAACATATTCAGGATCGAGCATGATTTTGGGATATGGGGAGTCCTCCGAAGCTTGAATCACCTTGATTTTATCAATGTTGCTCTTGCCCTGTCTTGAGAACTTAACTGAGTTGCTCTTGTCTTTACCCACTAAGGAGTCAAGGTGTTTGCATAAATTTCTTCCGGTCGCGCCGAAGTGGCCGCTCAGGGTTCGAACCGGCCGAGTTCGATGGGAAAACAGCCGATTCGAAGTGAGCTTCTTTGTGTTCGGGTGCGGGCGTGCCAGTGTGTAGTAGCACACAAGTGGAAGTCTTATGGTTCAGAGTGAATGTGAGGTGGTTCGAAATGGAATTAATGTGAATCGAAATGAAACAGTGATGCGCCTAAGACTTCTATCTGAAAAACGATTGAATTGGAGTAGGCAAACACTACCCCTGAGGTTCTACTTGCGTACAACTGAATGTAGGACTTAATAATTTAGCACTCTCAGAAATCGAAAAGGGTCAGAAAGCTTAAATCGAAAAGGAAATACATTAGAAGACTATAGCTACTCGCCATGTGGACCTTACAGGACTCGACTACATACACACGCATTGATGACTCGGGCCATATCTATGACAGAGATGCATTGAGCAGTCCCTAAGAACTCTAGCTACAAATCGGACACATTGATGACTCCGGCCATATCTACCTGTGGTTGTTTTCAGAGGCTGTTCACTCCGACGAGCATTGATTGACTCCGTCTGTACTCCTCTTCATGCATGCGCTCGATATGAATGCTGGGTACCACTCCGCCGCATTGATATCTCACCTCGAACCGGGCCCAATCCGAGTGAGTGATGGCTACGACTTCGTGACGTTACGGAATGAGTGCATTGATATCCTCACTTCGAGCCGAATGAAGTATGGCTACAAACACCCCGTAGCGATTTTCTACCTACTTGAACTAAAGCTATTCTTTGTTCATTTAAGCTAAGGAATCAGAGAAGTGTGGACTTCTTGATTGAGAGAATGTTGTTGTAGTTGATTGATTGACGTTGTGTGTTTATTTTTGTTGATGTCCGGCTCCTTTTATATACTTCAGGCTGCAACTGCCTTCCTTTATTCTTGGAGCTGGAGATGATTTATTCAAACACGGCCAAAAGATGAATGGCCGGCCTTATTCCTAGAAGTGGCAGTTGCTGCCATCTTTATTCAAATTTCAAATTTCAGCATCACATTGCCTTTATTTTAGGCATGTGCAAGTATAACCATGCCTATTTTTAGCCATTATGTTACTCTCCATCTAACAACCCCTAGAAGTAAGGGATTTGAATTTGACTTTATTATTGTATTTATTTTATTTTCCTATTTTATATTTGTTGCCGACTGGGCCATGGGCCGTTATTTCATTCCGGCTTGGGCTTTGAATACGGGCTCGTGGACGTGTCGAAGTGGCCTGGGCCTTACTAATTCATTTCGGCATGGCGAAAAGGACCAAAATCAGCCCACTCCGAATTTATACAAAAAATTCAATTTTGGGCCCAAACAATGCCCCCCGCAAGTTGTGGTCAAGTGGTAAGACTTTGACCATAACTTGATTTAAACTTTATTCCTTTTGCGCCATTAAATTTGACTGCTTTTTTATTCATGCTTCCCATAGATATTTAAATATTTTCCTCTTTTCCTGCTCACCTCGACTGACGGCTGTTACTGGCGCCATCATGATGGCGCCTTTTGAGAGTCCCAATACTAGCCGTTTCCAGTGTTTTCTCACGTCTGGAACTCTAGTTACTTTTTGATTCCCAATCTCCCAACTATTTAAAACTCTTACGTGCTCTAGAAAATTTAGAACTCCCCTTCAGCCATTACCCTTGACTTTTAAGAGAACCTTTTCCCTTTTCCCCGGCTAACCGTCTTCATCTCCTCCATTTTTACCCCAATTCAAGAAACCCTAATTTTCTCAACATCGATGGCGTCCCCAAGCTCCACCATTTTCACATATGAAGGTTCCCACTCTTTGGGTCCTATTATTAGCGGGGATATCCCTCGCGACCATCCTCGCGATTTGGCCCGCTTCGAAGAGCGATTGCCGTACCCAGGGGGCCATATTTTCGGCACTTCCGTTCGAAATTGGCCATGGTCACCCAACTCTTCTGTCCACCGAGACTTCGTCATCTGGTGTGCTCGGGTCGAAGCCGTATACGGCCAACTATGGAGAAGTATCGGGATTTATGAACCTATTCAGGTTTCGAAATCTTCATACTCTCTTGACATGGGCTTTCTTCAGGAGGCGCTGCCGTTTTGGTGTCGCCTTGACAACACATTCCATTTCGCCGCCGGTCCCATGACTCTCACCCTCCTCGATTTGGAGCAGTTGGCGGGTTTCAGCTCGTCTGGTCGCCCAGTCAGTGTTGACGTCAAATACGAGGATCTTGATGTCACGGAGCTCTCTCACCTTTCCCGTGAACACAAACCCCTGACGAGCTATGGGCACATCATTGCCCATTTTATTAACAAGGCCACTCCGGTCACGGACGAGGAACACGTGCGATTTCTTGCCCTGTGGCTGTGCAGATATGTATTCTGCAGCCAATCCTGCCAACAGACGATGGAATTCTACTACATGGCCGGGGCAATGGCTGCTGGTGCCAATTTGGCCTTGGGCCCAGCGGTGCTGGCTTTTGTTTACAAAGGGCTGCGTAAGCTGGTTAAAGTAAGGCAGGATCCTAAGAAGAGGGAAATACATCACGGCGGGCTCTGGCTGGTGCAAATGTGGCTTCAGGCTTACTTCCCCCACCTATGCGCCAGAGCCATTGATGTGAGGTTGGATAAAGAACTTTTCGCCACCTTTTTGGCGCGCACCAGTGTCTCCACTGCTAACCCTGAACGGGCTTTCGTTCGATTTTATCTCCCTCAAGAAGGCAGCCTTCCTGATTGGAATGTGCTGTGCAGCGGTGACCCGGCGTTCTACCGCCAGGGGTCTCATCCCATTCATACCGGTGACAAGAGAAGATGGGCTTCCTTCTTGACCGCTAGGGACTTACCTTATTGTTTTCGTTTTGACAATATGGTCTCCAGCCGTCTCTTGCCGTATGCTCCACACTACGTGGCCCGTCAATTCGGCCTGGTTCAATCTCTACCCGCCCCGGTCGTGATGATCAATTCGTCACGGTTCAAGTTGAACAAGTACAAGAACCGGGGAATGGAAGTCTTTAGGGGTCTTACTGAAAGCTCCTCGCGCCGTATGGAGGAATTTGAGTTTATTTATTTTGCGCGAGACCCCAGGGCCACTTCGACTTTTCAGTCCTGGTGGACTGATTATCTGAAGTGCTCTCGAACAGAGCCTGCACATGCGGCTGTGGCCCGCTTCACCTTTTCGACCGTGCCCCCGAAGGTGGCTACTGACGTGCCCTTCCCCGAGGATGTTCTTGTTAAATCTACTGCAGGCAAAAAAGGTATTGAGAAATTTGAACGCTTTTACAATATTACCTAGAACCCCCTTGACCGTGATGGCTGCATTAGGCAAGCTTCAATCACCTTTTTCGAAAAGAAGGAGAAACTGATAGCTAGGGCCAAAGAGCACTTTTATATTGCTAGGAAAAGACTAGAGGACCGTGCTCCACATTGGTCCACTTTTTACAAACCATTATGCCTGACTGCCCCCCCTTTACCTGACTTCGTTCCATGGGTGATCATACCCAACCTTCCCCCCGAAAGACCCTTGAGCTTCCATGACGAGGTTACATTCAGTGGTCTATTTGCTGATGACCCCATGGGAGTTCGTAGGGTTGAACTCTTTGGGCTTGCCGTTCCTTTTCGAAGTAACGCTGTGACCATAGAAGGGGAAGGTATTTCCCTCTGCCCTATTTCCTGCACCTTGGTTTTGCTTTTGTATGATTGTTGATTCTCTTGCTCGATTTGCTTTTTAGGTACCCACAAGAAAACGGAGGCCATGGTGTCTGCTGCCACTGCTATCCTTACTGGAATTCCTATTCCGGCCCCAAATCTTACACCCGTGTCCGCCTCTGCATCCGCGTCTGCCAAGGTGGGTACCCGTCGTTCTACTCGTTCTACTCGTCACCTCCGCTCTACAAAGGTCGAGGGAGTGATTGAAGTGTCCGAAATCTGAGGATGACGAACTTGATCAGGTATCCACTCTTTGATCCTATCTTTCTGTTTTTCACCTTGTTGATTTCTTCTCCCTGCAGGCATCCGGTCGGAGTAAACGTGCCATTCCAACTGAAACCGGCCCGAAGCGGCCACGCATCAAACAAATGGCATTGAAGAGGCGCCTAGTGATGCCTGCTTCTTCTCCTGAATCCTCTCCAACCAGTACCCCTTCTGCCTCTGTTGATCCTCCAACTGAGAGTATTGAGGAATCACCTTCCGAGGAGGTAGACGTCGACGCGACTATCGACCGGATTCATGCTGATCTTACTGAAGCGGGTTACAAATCGGCTGACATTCCAAGCCTTCTTCCCCCCAAAAAGGATATGCCGCCCCCTCCTCCCCCTGTCAAAGTGACTGAAGTAACATTTCTTTTGGTCCATTCCTGCCCATTCGACGTCATTCTTTTCTGACTTTTGATTCTGGCAGGCCGTCTCTCAGCCCGCCACTCAGACTCTTTCTACCACCTCCTCGCTGCCAGAAACTCCTGCTGGCAGTTCCCAGGTAGCTTCATCCCTCTTTGTTATGCTCCTTTGTTGGCTTCCCAAAATCTAACTTCCCTTTTCTCTGCAGGCAATCTCTCCCCGATCGATGTCAGGTTCAACGCCTTTGAGCAGTGCTAAGGATATGGTGGACCTGCTGGATTTGATTTTGGGAGATGCTCCCGTTCCTGAGGTGGCCACACATCTCTCTGATTCGCGCGTCCAGGAACTCAAAATACTTCTTACAGGAGTGGACTCCGAATCTGCGCCGGCCATTTTTAGGACAAAAAAGGACTTACTTGACCAGATCCTTCAGGAGGTGGCTCGCCTCACCATGGCGCCCAGCAAAAGACGTTTCTATGAGGACTTTGCGAGGAACCTCCCAAATCTTGGGACGAAGTGCGAAAGCAACCACGCTCTCATCCAAACTCCTCACGTCTCTAGTACAGGTCCTCTGGTTGATGACCTTAAATCCCTACGAATTTAGCTGCACCAGAAGGCTGAACGGCAACTGGAGTTGTCCACCACGCGAGAAACTCTCGTTGCAGAGATGGAGCGTCTGCGAAAGCTTATCGAAGAGGTGGACCAGCAATTATTCCACCTTTCCGGTGAGGTTGACCAACTGAAGGCTGATTCCGACACACGAATCAAAGCCTTCCAACAAGCCAAGGAAAGGGACCTGGAGCGGAAGCGTCAAGTTGAAACTGCCTCCGCTGAGCTTGATGAAGTGACCACTTCTCTACATTTATTCTTTGCTCGATTCCGGGCCGATTTCCTGGGTGAAGGGACCCCAAAGGTCAGCGAGGTGGGAGGATACGGGGGTAGTCAAATGGCGGAAGCCACTTCGACTTCTAACCAACCAGCCGGCGAGGCGGCTGGTCCAAGTGGCACTGCTCAGGGCAAGGATGGTCCGGCCACTTAACTTTCTAGTTTAACGGCCTGTGTGCCACTTATAAATGGCAGCCTGTTGCCAGAACACATTTTTGCTCTTCATTAGTTTTCCTCTTATGAACTTTTTAAGCCATTTTTGGCTCAATTTGTTATTCATTTGATTATTTTAACCTATCTAAATTCATCATGTTATCCGATCTGCTTACTTCAAGATTTCTTCAAAAATATTTACATGTGGAAAAGAAACCTCATGGTCGCATGAAATGACATGATTGCACTGAGATAAAAAATGCCCTAATTACGGTTGGCCTTACAGGCCATTTTGACTTAGGCTAATTCAGCGTTCTAATGGCAGTGTCTCCCATAAGGTAGTGTGATACTTCTTTAAATATTTGCCATTAATTGGATCCCTGAGCAAATTCCCTTCTAGGTTTTCTAGTAAATAGGTCTCCCTTTAGTTATTGAATGGATCGAAAAGGGGCCCTCCCAATTGGGGCTCCATTTTCCCAACGCTGCATCCTTTTTCTCCAAAGGAAAAACCACCTTCCACACTAGGTCTCCTATTTGGAATCTCTTGGCCTTGACCTTTTTGTCGTAGGCTCTAGCAACTTGCTTTTTCTAAGCCTCGATGGAATCTAGCGCTTGTATCCTGATGTTCTCTACGGCGTCTAATTCGTCTATTATTTTGTAATGGTACTCCTCAACGGTGAGGTTGTTCTGCTGGGCTATTCGTGCGGACCTCACGTTGATTTCCATGGGCAGAACTGCATCGTGGCCATAGGTGAGTCGAAATGGGGTAGTTCCCGTACTGGAGCGCTTGCTTGTTCGATAAGCCCATAACGCTTCGGAGAGCAATAGGTGCCATGCTCTAGGATTTTCTTCCACCATCTTTGAGATGATATTCTTTAAGGTTTTATTGGTGGATTCGGCTTGTCCATTCCCTTGTGCATAATATGGCGAGGAATGCGTGAGTTGGATGCCATATGTGGTGGCAAAAGCCTGAATCTCAGACCCTGTGAACATAGTACCCCTATCCGTTAAGATAGTCTGGGGAATCCCAAATCTGTGTATCAGGTGTTCCTTGATGAATTTGACTACTGTTCCCTGATCGGTTTGCTTGAGGGGAATAGCCTCTACCCACTTGGTGAAATAGTCCCTGGCGGTGATAATGTGGGTATGCTGTTTCGATGAGGAAGGGAAAATGGCCCCTATTAGGTCGATGGCCCAACATCGAAATGGCCAAGGTTTGACAATCAAATTCATCTCTTCGGCTGGCACTCTCTGAATTGGACCATGCAGCTGACATTTTTCAAAACCTCTGGCCAGCCAATGGCAGTCTTGCACCATTTTTGGCCAGAAATAGCCATATCGCTTGATCAACCATGCCATCTTGCGGCCACTCTGATGAGCTCCGCACACTCCTTCGTGGACTTCCATCATGATTTTCATCGCCTCATCTTGTCCGACACATTGCAAGAGTACTTCATCATGACCTCGTCGATACAGCGAGCTACCTCCCAGAACTACATAGTTGGCTGCTCTCATTCTGACTCTTCGAGGTGCTCCTTGGGAAGGATCATTTAAATACCTTAATATTGGTTCGCGCCAATCCTCCACTTGCTTCATGATGCTTTCTATGGCGCAAACATTAGTTCTTTCGAAGTGAGAGGGATAGGCCTGCCTTGTGATGGTATAACTGGCGGCCATGCAATTTTTGGGAAGCTCTGCTCCAGTGGCTATCTGAGCCAATTCATTGGCTTCGAAATTGAATTTTCTAGCCACATGCTGCAATGTCACTACGTCGAATCCCATTAGTAAAGCATTCACCGTGGAAATATATCTATCCAATATGGGATTTCGACACTGGAATGCACCCTGAATCTGCTTAATGACGAGCTGGGAGTCATTAGTCACATTGACCCTAGATGCCCCCAATTCTCGTAGTATTTCCAATCCAAGGATCAAGGCCTCATATTCGGCTTGATTATTGGTGTATGGGAAATCGAACTGGACTGACATGCCAGTCTTGATTCCTGATGGTGAAGTGACCACAATGCCAGCCCCAGATGCTTTGTCTGTTCGCGATCCATCGAATTGAAGGATCCAGGGTTTCACGAATACTGATAGTATTTCGATTTGCTGAGCTACTTCCTTATCTATTTCGATACTGGGGTGGTCGGTGAGAAAATCGGCCAAGGCTTGGCCCTTCACAGCTTTTTGTGGAACAAATTGTAATTGATACTCCATCAGGTGGATGGCCCAACGGCCTATCCGACCACATACTACTGATCTCGAAAGCATGTATTTGACCACATCGATGCTACTGATTACAAGAACCTTTACTGGTAGCAAATAATGTCGTAGCTTGATACATGCGAAATATAAGGTCAGACACACCTTTTCGATCGGATGGTATCTTTGTTCTGTGTCGCTCAAATGCCTACTTAAGTAGTACACAGCTCGTTCAAGACCATTTTTGTCGTCTTGAGCCAAAAAGGCTCCAATGGTCTTGTCAGCTGCTGAAATGTAAAGCTTAAGCGGTTTTCCTTTTTGTGGCGCCATCATCACAGGAGGGGAAGTCAGAGCTTCATTGATCTTATCAAATGCCTGCCCATGTTCTGCTGACCATTCGAAGTAGTCATGGTCTTTTAATTTTAATAAGGGCAAGAAAATCTTGGTTTTGCCCGCCAGGTTCGAAATGAATCTTCTCAAATAATTGACTTTTTCAAGAAACTGTTAAAGTTCTTTCTTGGTTCGAGGTGGTTGGGCGGCCAAGATGGCCTTTGCCTTGTTCGCTTCCACTTCGATTCCTTTCTTATGTACTAGGAACCCAAGAAAATGGCCTGCGGCCACACCAAACACGCATTTTAGTGGGTTTAACTTCAACTGAAATTTTCTCATCCTGCCAAAGGCTTTAACCAAGTGCTCTAAATGCTGAGCAAAGTTGGTAGACTTAATGATGAGATTGTCGATATAGACCTTGACGAAGTCATTCATGTAGTCGTGAAAGATGCAATTCATAGCTCGCTGGTATGTAGCTCCAGCATTTTTAAGGCCAAACGGCATAACCTTCCATTGAAAGGTACCAATGCCCCCCGGGCATTGGAATGCCAGTTTCGGGATATCCTCTTCAGCTACGAAGATCTGATTGTATCCTGCATTGCCGTCGACAAGAGTTAGGTACTCATGCCCTGCAACGGCATCTATCATCATGTCGGCCATTGGCATTGTATACTCATCTTTCGGAGATGCCAAATTGAAATCCCTGAAGTCTATGCAAATTCTCAGTTTGCCATTCTTTTTGATTACTGGCACGACATTGGCCACCCATTCAGGGTATCTGGCCACTTCGATGAAGTCTGCCTTAAGAAGCCTTTGAATCTCTTCTTTAATCAATACACAGACTTCTTCGGACATGCGTTGGAGAGGTTGTATGCGTGGCTTAAACCCAGGCAAAATGGGTATTCGATGTTCTACCAAGTCTCTGCTGAGACCAGGTATTTCATCATAATTCCATGCAAAGCAGTCTTTGTATTCTTTGAGTATGTTGATCATGGCCTCTTTGCTTTCATGGCTTAGTAAAGCACTAATGTATGTAGGCCTATGATCATTTTCGTTGCCAAGCTCCACTTCGATTACAGGATCTTGAACTTGAATCCTAACGTCATCGAGCTTGGCCGGAGCGGCACTCAGTTCTTTCATCGTGATCTCATCTGTCGAAGTTAGATCTTGATCATGCTCATAAATTACATCTGCATTACAATTGTAGTAATCGGAAAGATCTTTGGCCAATAAGGCCAAAGTGTTATTTATTATTATTGATCCGGCGCTATCCGGAATTATTACAATTTCGTCTATGTCGATGTTATTCATGATCAACATTTTGAAAAGTAGAAAGCAGCCTTTCTTCGATGTTGCAAGGCCTGCTAACTTCTTTACTCATTGCTACCTCTAAACTAACCGGCGCCACGGATGAAGTGGCACAAAGCGGACGGCCATATTTGTCCTGTCCGATAAACCTATATGGTCCGACATTGTCGGAGTAGTACCTAGCTTCTACTACATTCACATTGGCCGTAAACGGCCTTTCTTCTGCCTTGACTATCTCTGGCTCGTTCTCGCCATCTCCCAAAAATACCAAGAACTGGTGTAAGGTTGAAGGGATGCACATGGCGGAATGGATCCAATCTCTTCCAAACAAGGCATTGTAGCAAGTCTTCGCATCTATGACGAAAAAGGCAGAAGTGACTATCTTACTCCCAATACTTACTTCGATTGGCAGGATGCCCATTATGTCTGCTTTACCTCCAGCAAAATTGCTAGTCACCACATCGGTCTTGAGAAGATCAGCCTTCTCCTTTCCTATGCGTTTCATGGTTTGGAGAGGCATGATATTCACTGCGGCTCCATTGTCAACCAGCATTCTTCCAGTAGGCTTGCCATCAAGATGGCCAGCTACGAAGAGAGGTTTTACATGTTTCGCCATGCTTGGCGGCGGCGTCTGGAACAAAGCCTTGATCTCTTCGATAGTCTTGCTCTTCTGGACCGTTTGTTCGGGATTGCTGACAAAGAAAGCTACCGGCTCACTGTCATCCCAGACTTCACTGCTCTCTTCTGTATCATCCTGAGAATTATTGTTAGCATTAATATCGGAAGGGAATGCCCATACCATGTTGCATTCCATGTTGACAGCGTCGCCACTGGATGATGGTACGCCTGTGGTTTCCATTGGCAACTCTTTGTCGACCTGGTTTAGTTCTTCCATTTTTACGATCCATTCACTCAGCAGGTCTTCCTCCCCGACACAATCTGGTCTATCCGAGACACCAATCTTTGACACATCGGTCTCCAACATTATTGGATCGGCGACCTTTCTCTTCGATTGAATGTCAGTCGAGGTGACTATCTGGCTTCTTAGCTCTGTTGACATTACTGCCTTACCCTTAATGGGTTTCGTTGTTTCCCTTTTGAGTATTTCAGCTTCTTTCCGTTGCCTCAAATGTCTTCGATACTGTGTTCTCGTCATATCACGAGGACTTCTTCCGTTTGGGAACTTAGGATGTCTTACTGCCGTCCAGCGTCCTTCCTGGACTGCTGGTGGTTTGACGAACCTAGAATGAATCGGTTCTCGAGTTGGTTCATGTCTTCGAAGTGGGCTAGAGGGTGCCCTCTTCTTATCACTTCTGTCAGTCCTTCGGGGAGGACTTCGATTCCGCTTATTTCCATTTTCTTGCAATGGACCGCCATTGGCACAATGCCCCCCGAGAATTGGAGGAGGATATGGCACCATAGGCGGCTGTGGAACCATGGGAAAGTTGGCCATGGGATTGGCCCAAGGATAGTAGGCGCTAACTGGATAGATCCATGGCATTGTTGCCATTTCAGAATGACATCTAGCGCAAACGCCTAATTGCCATCTTGACTGTATTATTCCCTGCTCATTTTGTTGGTTTTCCTTTTCGGCTGGGTCATCCTGAACGTTGACCATGTTTACTCCTTCCGCCTGGAATGGTTCTTTGTCAATTTCCATTTTCTTATTCATCCATTCCGGCAGAAAGCGCAACGTGCCGTTGTCTAGGCAGCTCTGTATCATCCACCTGAAAACCAAACAGTCATTAGTGTTATGAGTCCATGCATTAAGAAATTTACAATACACTTTGCCTTCCAGCTCTTTGGCCGTTGGCATTCTATGATCATTAGGTACTTTAATTTTGCCATCAGCCAATAAGTGATCAAAAATAGCTTCGGTTTTCGACACATCGAAACCATAGCGCCTCTCTGTTTCAGAACGAAACTCTGGTTTATTTAGCATGCCAGGAGGCATTTTGATATGAGGTTGTAATGCTCTTGGTTTTATTAAAGCCGGGCAAACCGTGTTCTTTTGGCAAACGACTTGGGCTAGGCTAGGCCCACTTCGTTCTCCCATTGTTCTTTTTCAACACTAACCAAGTCATCTTGGATTTCGGCTAGGCCAACTTGATAATGAGTGGCCTTACCGTGATGGCCTCTTCGATTTTCTTCTCTTAACAATTTCTCATATTCAGTGACATGCCTCATTAAGTCAAAAATTGATGCAAATTGTTGGCCAAACATTTTCTTTTTTAATTCGAGGTGCATGCCTCCTATGGCCAAGCTTATATAACTTTCTTCGGCCATAATCACTGGGCAAAAGTGTTTGGCCTGGACGAATCTCCCCATGTACTCTTCGGCTGACTCCCCGGGCATTTGTCTCATATTGGTTAATTCCGATATGGATACCTCAGGGGGTAGTCGATAGAAATGACTATGGAAGAGATTCTCCATTGTTGGCCAGTCGGGAACAGACCCAGGTCTGAGTCGAATGTACCACAAGAAAGCTTCTCCAGTTAATGAATTCGGGAATAAACGTAATTTTAGGTTTCCATCCATTCCGATCTCTCCACATTGTGTGGTAAATTTAGCAATATGTTCAATTGTGGTTTGCGACCCATCCCCACTAAACAAAGTAAAAATAGGGACCCTAAACCCTGGGGGAAAAGGAATTGTATCGATATGAGGGGGGTAGGGACGAGAATACCTGGGTGGCGAGGCTGACCGTTTATGCCTTGCCAACTCCTGTCGCAACATTTCCTGTATCTCTTGTCGAGACACGGCTGTGTTGTCATTCCGATTGGTGGCAGGCTGGGGTCTTTCCGCCACGTGTGGCATTGGATAGGGGATCTCAGGTCTTTCGAAATGATCTCTGGAGCCCGATCCTTCCCCTTCCAAGAGTATTCCTCTGGATTCGAACGCCACTCTTTTGCCAGTATCAACGTTAGGGTACCTCCCACGACGATCATTTCCTCCAATGTTCAGTCGTTCTGGCCGTGCATCGGCGAGGTCGGGCCTGTGATGCTGTTCGGCCTCATTTCGTCGTGGGGTTTCTCTTACCTGTGGAACGTTGTCCATCCTTGACGCCACGCTGCGCAAGTTCATTCCGTAATGTGGATCTGTCACTCGGAGTGATTCTAACATGGTGGCCATCTGTTCGGCCCTCTCCGATTCTTTCTTACGTTGCCTTTCCATCAACTCCTAGAATCTCCGGTTGGACTCCAAGATCCACTTTTCCATTACATATAGTGCGTCTTCGCCACAGTTGGCCACTCTGGCCAGTAATGCGGGTGCTTCTTGAATCGGCGCCACTTCAGGCGCTCTTTGATTTCGCTCGAGCCTGTCAATGATGGCTTGAACGTTGGGAGGTGGATTATTTCCACTCATCTCTTCGTTCTGATCACTGGCTGCCTCGCTTCCACTGTCTGAACCGAGGTCAGCTCGAGTTTGGCTCCTTAAGCGTGGTGGTGCCATGACTTGCTGTTTTTGAATTTTAATTTTTAAGTTTTTGTGATTTTTCAATAAAGAATGCAAGTATGCAATTGACCGAAATAAAACGTGCTTTCTAAGACCTAAATGCTGACAAAACCTTTTCGAAAACTGAAGTGCTGTCCCACCGGGCGTGCCAGAAAGATATGTTTGCATAAATTTCTTCCGGCCGCGCCGAAGTAGCCGCTCAGGGTTCGAACCGGCCGAGTTCGATGGGAAAACAGTCGATTCGAAGTGAGCTTCTTTGTGTTCGGGTGCGGGCGTGCCAGTGTGCAGTAGCACACAAGTGGAAGTCTTATGGTTCAGAGTGAATGTGAGGTGGTTCGAAATGGAATTAATGTGAATCGAAATGAAACAGTGATGCGCCTAAGACTTCTATCTGAAAAACGATTGAATTGGAGTAGGCAAACACTACCCCTGAGGTTCTACTTGTCTACAACTGAATGTAGGACTTAATAATTTAGCACTCTCAGAAATCGAAAAGGGTCAGAAAGCTTAAATCGAAAAGAAAATACATTAGAAGACTATAGCTACTCGCCATGTGGACCTTACAGGACTCGACTACATACACACGCATTGATGACTCGGGCCATATCTATGACAGAGATGCATTGAGCAGTCCCTAAGAACTCTAGCTACAAATCGGACACATTGATGACTCCGGCCATATCTACCTGTGGTTGTTTTCAGAGGCTGTTCACTCCGACGAGCATTGATTGACTCCGTCTGTACTCCTCTTCATGCATGCGCTCGATATGAATGCTGGGTACCACTCCGCCGCATTGATATCTCACCTCGAACCGGGCCCAATCCGAGTGAGTGATGGCTACGACTTCGTGACGTTACGGAATGAGTGCATTGATATCCTCACTTCGAGCCGAATGAAGTATGGCTACAAACACCCCGTAGCGGTTTTCTACCTACTTGAACTAAAGCTATTCTTTGTTCATTTAAGCTAAGGAATCAGAGAAGTGTGGACTTCTTGATTGAGAGAATGTTGTTGTAGTTGATTGATTGACGTTGTGTGTTTATTTTTGTTGATGTCCGGCTCCTTTTATATACTTCAGGCTGCAACTGCCTTCCTTTATTCTTGGAGCTGGAGATGATTTATTCAAACACGGCCAAAAGATGAATGGCCGGCGTTATTCCTAGAAGTGGCAGTTGCTGCCATCTTTATTCAAATTTCAAATTTCAGCATCACATGGCCTTTATTTTAGGCATGTGCAAGTATAACCATGCCTATTTTTAGCCATTCTGTTACTCTCCATCTAACAACCCCTAGAAGTAAGGGATTTGAATTTGACTTTATTATTGTATTTATTTTATTTTTCTATTTTATATTTTTTGCCGACTGGGCCATGAGCCGTTATTTCATTCCGGCTTGGGCTTTGAATACGGGCTCGTGGACGTGTCGAAGTGGCCTGGGCCTTATTAATTCATTTCGGCGTGGCGAAAAGGACCAAAATCAGCCCACTCCGAATTTATACAAAAAATTCAATTTTGGGCCCAAACACAAGGTAAGATCGAGTTTGGTGGAACTCAGCGGCTTGAGCGTCTGGAGCAGGGGGGGCTTCTTCCATAGCCTCATCACCGTTCGAAGATTTGATTTTCTTTGTGCTGCGTCGGAGAAGATCCTCTTCTTCGTTTGACGTGTTGGGGAAAGCGTTTCCGCTCTCGCTCATATTTCTTTTGGTTTACTTTGGACGAATCATGATGCCCATAGTTAAGTCAATAAATTAATTGATTTTCTCTCTCACACAATTAATGACACTTAATTGAATTATTGTCAGTATTTGCTGAACTGCAAGTGTTGCACTTTGATACAATGCACTAAGCATTTATGTGAGTGTTATGTGTCTGTTGCTTCAAGTTTATTTTCTTTTTTGTCCCAAATATAGTCTTTTAAGATTTTTTTTTTCATGCATATCAATTACGTTGATTACTACATCTTTTTAGAGAAATTTATTATAAATTAACAAAAAACACCCTTCTTTTTAGTAAAATGTAATATGATAATTATTGAGTTTTAGTTGAAAAGGATGAGGGTAAATTTGAAAAGAAGAAATAAAGGGTCTCTTAATTTTCTCAAAATGACTAGTGTTATGAGATTTAAAAAAAATATATCCTCTAACAAATCTAATATTATGATATAAAGGGAGTATTTTTTTCAATTCACCTGCTCAAAAATTATGATATTATTATTAAATGTATGGCGATATTCACTTTATTATTTAATATATTGTATTCGATGTAGATTAGAGGTGCAAGATGAGTCGAGTCGGTTCATGGATTTAATGATCTTTATGAGCGGACTCTACTTGAACTCATATCAAACACGAACTTTATGAGCTTGAGATCAAACCCATCAAGCTTGAGTTCTTTGATGAGTTGAGCTTGAGTTTACATGTAATTTTTTGAAGTTTATGATTCGGCAAGTGAGCTTTATGTGTATATATATATTTAATATTTTACATTTATAAATAATAAATAATAATATAATATTAATTATAAATTTGTGTAAAAAAATTAATATTTTTTTAGGATTTAAATATTTAAGTAAAATATTAAAAAACAATAATATTATAATGTTAATAGATTTTATTGGAAAAATAATAGAAAAAATAATATATTTAAAAAAATGAGTTTGAGCTGCTTGAGTGAGAGCTCAAACTCGACTTTTGAATGAGTCAATAAGTTGAGCTTGAGCTTCAGTATTGTCGTTTGATCGCAAGCTCGAACTTAATTATTATCTCTGTTTCGCAATATCTATCATTTAAGATTTTTTTTAACACAGATTAAGGAGAATTTAAATGTGTACCGCAATTGACAACTTTAACCCCTATTAATGACTTAATTGAAATTTTAAAAACCTCAAACAAATACATTAAATATTGGCTATGTAAGTGTCATTTATCTTAGGGTAAATTTGGTAAAAAATACATTAAATGTTACATTGTTTTTGTAAAATTTCAAATATTTTAAAATAAAATTAAAATATTAAAACGATGGATATTGCAAAATGAATGTAGTAATTTAATCGAGCTCAAATATGAACTCGAGCTCTTTAGCGGAGATAGTTACATGAAGTTATTCTCTCCTTTCTGTCCTTTTGATAAATTATTCTCTTCTTATTTCTTTGCAATGGACCTTTGATTCTTTTCATTTTCTGTTTCACATTTAACAACTCTATGTGATTCATCGAAGTTTGTTTGGAAATCAGTAACTTTTTCAAACAGAATATCAATGGCATGGTACACTTTGTTGACTCTAGCCCCGCAGTTGTACAGTCTTGTCCTTTATTTGTGTAGCTACTAATTAAGTCGTGTAGCTCCTAAAAATTAGGAAATTTCATTCAATTTTCATATATAGAAAAGTTATAATTTAGTCGGGAAAAACACGCTGTGTGAAATTAGAAACTTAATACTTTAGAAAAGTCATAATTTAGTTTTAAAAACACACGCTGTAAGAAATTGAAAATTTATGCTTTCAGGGGAAAAAAATCGTGATTCTTTTTGGTAAACGCGAGCTTCTACTCACTGTGATAAAATTTGACTATTTATTTTTCATTTTAGGTACTTATTTAAAAAAATTCACTAATTGTGAAACATTATCTTTGAAAATTCATTTTGAGATGAATAAATTCAAATAAGTATTGCAGATATATAGAAAAAGAAGGGATTAAAGACAAAATTAAAAGGATATGTAGAAATTGATATATATATATATATATATATATATAATTGTATAATATGTAACATGTGTAATTATTAACGGAGCGTGTATTTGGTGTTTTCGGCTTGTTAATTATTTTCATTTTTCATATTTAATTTGTCAAGCTTTCAATTTCCGTCATGCTTCGTTAATAATTACACATAGAATATATTAGGCCAAATTTCAAATTTGCCCCCTGTGGTTTGTCCAAATTGCGTGAAACCCTCTATGGTTTAAAAATAGGCGAAATGACCCATGTGGTTCATAAAACCATGCTTGCGTGTCCTAGGACAACAGTTCCGTTAAATTCTAGTTGACGGAGTTAAACTTTGACAGACATTTCCCGTTATACCCCTTTATTTTTAGTCCTTAGATCTTCACTTAAAAAAAATTAACGGTTGAGATTGATTTTTAATTATAAAATTAAATATATATAATATATATAATATACAATATATATATATAAAGTATAAAACACATAATTATATATAAATTTAACTAAATTATAATAATAAAGAATACACACAAACACAAACACACACACACACACTTTGCACACACACTAACATCAAATGCACACACTAACACACACTTTGCACACACACTAACATCAAACACACACATTGCACACACACTAACATCAAACACACACATTGCACACACACTAACATCAAACACACACATTGCACACACACTAACATCAAACACACACACACACAGTAACACGCACTTTGCACACACACACACACATACACACATAGTAACACACACTCTACACACACATACACAGCACACAGTCGCAAACACGCACACACAACACACAACAACACACACTCTACACACACATACACAACACACACAGTCGTAAACACGCACACACAACACACAGTAACACACACATACACAACACACACAGTCTCACACACAACACACACACTCTGCGCACATAGCACACACGCGCACACACACACAGCACAACACACAAATGTACGCACTTAATATTTCAAAACTAGTTGACTCCCACTAAAATTATCGCAGATGACATACGCAATTACGTAAGTAGGAATTTAAATCCGAACCAAATTAGATGATTGACAATAGACAATAATACTTAGGGATAATTACATCTTCTACATTTTGAAAATTTGAAAACTATAATTGATATCCAATATTTTTCAACATTACAAACACCTTCGTTGTGGAAGTTGAAAATTGTTGAAAATCAGTGCTTCATATCACACTGAGCAAGCGTAATTTCTGCGTGAATTGTAAGAAGAAAACGAGAGAGAAAATGGAGAAATTTGTATTTCTGTTATTTCATCAAAAAGTTAGTTATAGAAAACGAAAGGAGGGAATTTATATATAAGGCGTAAGTAATCGTGTGCAACAGGTGCACAAAGCTGCTGAACACAAAAAAATAAATACGCTTTTATAAGTAAAAAACGTTTCTGCAAACTCTTCTTGCGATTTTCCTGAAACTGAATATTTCACATCCCCCCCTCAAGTTGGAGCGTGGGTGAATAAGACCAAGCCCAACTTGAGAATCAAATCACGAAACGGAGAACCACCCAACGGTTTAGTAAAAACATCAGCTAATTGTTGAGCAGACGAAACATGTTGTGGACGGATGAAACCTTCTTTAAACTTGTTGCGGACGATATGACAGCCAATCTCAAGGTGTTTGGTGCGCTCATGAAAGATAGGATTTTCAGTAATGTGAATGGTGAATTTGGAATCCAGGAATACTTTAGCAACCGTGATTTCTTCCTCATTTGGACCAGTGATGAGAACATCATCTACGTACACCAATAGAGCTAAGAAGGTAGAACCGGATCCTTTCACAAAGAGGCAATGATCATGTGCAGATTGAGTAAAACCATACGCAAGCAACTGACTGGAAAACTCTTGGTTCCATTGACGTGAGGCCTGTTTCAGACTATACAACGATCTCTCAAGCTTGCAGACTTGATTGGGTTGTGCTTTTGTGTACCCGTCAGGGGGTAACATGTATACTTCCTCATCCAAGTATCCGTGAAGGAATGCATTATTGATGTCCAATTGATGAACAACCCAAGAACAGGAGGTAGAGATAGCCAAAAATAGTCGAACGGTAACTAATTTAGCAACAGGTGAAAAACTGTGCAGATAATCAATGCCAAAAGTTTGATTGAAACCTTTGGCCACTAAACGGGCCTTATACCGATCCATTGACCCATCAGCAAGATATTTGATCTTAAAAACCCATCTTGAGCCTATAGCCTTCTTTCCAGGAGGCAAAGTTGTCAATTTCCAGGTGTTATTAGCCTCAAGTGCATCCAACTCCATTTGCATAGCTTGGATCCATTCATCATGTTTTACAGCCTCCTTATAAGAGGTAGGTTCTTTAGTAATTAATACATTAGCCAAGAAGGAAGCATGAGAGGCAGAGTATGCAATATGGATAGGAGAATTAAGTGGGAAGTGGACTGGATGACTGGGGAAACAAAGAGCAATATTACAAACAAAATCTTGTAACCAAGATGGAGTTCGCTTGGACCGAGTACTAACTCTGGGAGTAGTAGAGTTTGGAATAGAATCAAGAGAGGTAGGAAGAGAGGAAGTGGGCTGACTAGAAGATGACAAGGGAACAGGTAGGTCGGCAGAAGGTCCACTGGACCCATCATGTGTTGCATGAGGATCAGTGAGGGAATAGGAAGCGTCTGCTGGAGGATCAAGAGTGTCTGGAACAGAAATTGGGGTTGGAATTTCAGGAGAGCTATGAGGACTTGTGTGATACGGGTAGATGTGCTCATAGAAGGTAACATCTCGAGAAGAAATAATAGATTGAGTGTCAAGATTATATACTTTATACGCTTTCTTGCCACTACAATATCCCAACATGACATATTTGAATGATCGGGGGGCAAACTTTTCTTTATGTGGTGACGTGTCGGCTGCATAGCATAGACAGCCAAAAGTTCGAAGGTGATCATAGGTGGGCGGAGCATGGAAGAGTAATTCAAAGGGTGTTTTCCAGTTTAAGAGACGGCTGGGAGTTCGGTTAAGAATATATGTAGCAGTAAGGATAGCTTCCCCCCAAAAACGTTTTGGTAAGTTGGAATGCAACATTAAAGCTCTCGCTACCTGGAGCAAGTGTTTATGTTTTCTCTCAACCTGATGAGAATCGGAATGCCACATCTAAGGATCTGTTACAAGTATCCGTTGGACCAATTACAAGAGCCCGAGCCAAGAAATTTAAAGAAGCACTCAATGGATTTATTCAAGACTTATGGACTGATCCAAAGTGCAAGATGGACTCAAATGAAAACTTGGGGCTGCTCAACTTAATTCAAGGTAGTGATGGGCCTTTCTCAAGCATGAATTAAAGGGGCAAGATTCGTATCATTAATTTCAGCATGATTTAAAGGGAAAATAGAGAACTTTTCTTGTTTTAATTTTGGCAAATTTACAGCCCTAATTTCCTTTCCTTTCCTTTATATGTGTGATTGGCTGATTATAAAGCCACTAGAATTGTGGAAGTTTCCTTTTCCATTTAAGGCATGCTATTTAGGGCTTCATTAGGGTTTATTATTTTTGGTAAAAACCAAAAAACGTTTTTGTATGTCAGCCTATATTAAGGCTGCGGCTGCAATGTAAAATTCAGCATACGTTTTATCAAAATTGAGAGTTTTCTCTTTGGTTCTTTACGAACTATCGAACTTATCAAGACTTTGTTCTTGTGGCGTTCAAACACCGACTTATCCAACGGATTTCCATCACCGTTGGTGGCGTCTACGACACACCAAGGTTCGTGCTTCCACTAAAACATTGGGTTGAGGATTCCTTTCCAAGGTTCATGTTTTGTGTGAGGTATTGGGTTGCGGTTTTTCCCCACTCTTGCTTTAGCGTCCTAGGGTCCAATATTATTGTCGGGTCTCGTTGCTTTAGCGTGGCTGACGAGGTTCGCATCATTTGGTATCAGAGCCAAGGCTTTTGTCCAGGTTTTGCCTATCTTTACTTTCATGTATTATCCTAGATCTAGTTTTAAATTTCGATTGCTGTTCGTAGGCTTTGTGTACTGTCCTAAATTTTAGGTTTTGAGTCAAATTCGTGTGGGCTGTTGTTGGAGACAATTTACGCCTTCAATTTTAAATTTCAGTTCAGTCATTCATTGTAATAGGTTTCAGTTGTGATTGAATCTTAGTTTGTTATTTTCAAAGAAAAAAAATAAAAAAAAAGAGGAAAAAAAAAGAGAAAAAATAATGAAAAAAAAAAGAAAAGAAAAAAAAAGGATTGTTGGAGGAGGCTTTGATATCTTGTTTATTAGCCTTGATTATACCTGTGCGTAAAAGACAATTTTTGCGGGCACAAAATATTGCCAAATCACCCATTGATATTTTAGCCAGTTCGTGTACTAAACTCGTTCACACTTTTGGTGATCCCAACATCACAATCCGGCTAGTAAGAACGTGAGTGGATTGCTACTTGAACATCTTGACCTTGTTTGATTAGTTTTGAAGAGAATCAAAAGAGAATTATTTCGAGTGGAAAAAGGCAGGAGTGACAAACAAATAAATTTGAGTGACAAACACGAGTGTTGAGTGAAATAAATTGTGAGGTCCTTTTTCTATTTATAACACTTTTTTTCAGGAAAAACATGTCTCAACAAAGTCGTGACGAAGAACAAAGAGTAGACTGGAGGGTGCGTTTAGAGGCCATGATTGGAGAGTTGACACGACGGTGAGGATGCAATATGAGGAGACGCAAGAACGACTTGACCAATTGGAAAATGTGCGAAATAGGCAGCCACCTCATGGTCTTAATATGCATGGAAGAGAGAGAGTTCAACCTAGGAGGGAAAGGGATAATGAAGACAGGAACTATGGGTTAGGTTCTGATGAGGAGGATGATAGGGATTCGGTGGCGAGTTATAGGAGACATGGAGGTCGGGCTAGAGAAGGTAGGAATCGGGAGGATAACAATTTGGGGAGTATCAAAATGAAAATTCCATCATTCCAGGGTAGATCCGATCCTGAAGCTTATCTTGAATGGGAGAAGAAAGTGGAGTTTGTATTCGACTGCCATAATTACTCCGAAGCTAAGAAGGTAAAGTTGGCAGCCATTGAATTCTCTGATTACGCCATAGTTTGGTGGGACCAACTAATGATTAGTAGGAGGAGAAATGGAGAGAGACCAGTGATTACTTGGGAGGAAATGAAGACATTGATGAGGAGGAGGTTTGTGCCAAGCCATTACTACCGGGAGTTATACAAACGGTTGCAGGGACTTAGGCAAGGAAATCAGAGTGTAGAGGATTATTACAAGGAAATGGAGATTATCATGATCCGGGTTAATATCGAGGAGGATCGAGAGGCTACGATGGCTAGGTTTCTGCATGGGTTGAACCGGGAGATCCATGATAAAGTAGAGATGCAGCACTATGTTGAGTTAGAGGATATGGTGCACATGGCCATCAAGGTGGAGCAACAACTCAAGAGAGGAGGACGAGCGGCTCATACTTTGGGTTCCACCTCTTGGAAGCTAAGTTACACCAAAAGGGAAGACAAGCCGCAAACTTCTTCTGCTCCCAAGCCCAAGATTGAGCATAAGCCCGAGTCCACTAGAAACAACTCACTAGGTAAATCCGACACTTCTACCTCTAGGAATCGTGACATTAAATATTTCAGATGCCAAGGCAGGGGTCATGTCGCTAGTCAATGCCCGAACAAGCGAGTCATGATAATATGAGACAATGGAGAGATTGTCACTGACAGTGAGGGCTCCGACACCGAGTCTATGCCACCATTGGAGGATACGGATGATGAGGAATATGCGGCCCAAGGCGAGTTGTTGGTAGTAAGACGAGCTTTAAGTGTTCAAGTTAAGGAAGATAAAGAAGAGCAGTGTGAAAACATCTTTCACACTAGATGCCACGTCCAAAACAAGGTATGTAGCGTGGTCATTGATGGAGGTAGTTGTACTAATGTTGCTAGCACTACTATGGTTGAAAAGCTAGGGCTACCATTGATTAAGCATCCCAGACCATACAAGTTACAATGGCTTAATGACAGTGGCGAAGTAAGGGTAAACCGACAGGTGTTAGTGTCTTTTCGCGTTGGAAAGTATGAAGATGAGGTTTTGTGTGATGTCATTCCAATGCAAGCAGGGCATTTGTTGTTAGGACGACCATGGCAGTTCGATCGACGAGTCAAACATGATGGGTTTACCAACAAATACTCATTCGAGTTCAAACAAAGAACAGTCACTTTAGTTCCGATGACACCAAGATAGGTATATGAAGATCAAGTGAGGTTGCAGCAAGAGGGCGAACAAAAAAAGAGTGTTGTACAAGAGAGCAAACAAAAGAATGAGAGTGAGAAAAATAAGAGTGATGAGAAAGAGAAAAAGAAAATGAGTGAAAATTTGAGAGAAGAAAGAGAGAAAAGGGTCGAGAAAATAGAGGGAGAAAAAAAGAGGGTAGATTCGACCAATGAGAGAAAAATAGAGAGAAAACTCAATTTCTATGCAAAAGCGAGTGAAATCAAAAGAGCGATGTTTCTAAATAAGCCAATGATTATACTTTTGTATAAAGAGGCATTTTTAAACACTAACGAGACTAACTCTGCTTTGCCTAGTTCTGTTGTTTCTCTTTTGCAGGAATATGATGATCTCTTTCCCGTGGAAACACCATCAGGGTTGCCACCTATTAGAGGGATTGAACATCAGATTGACTTCGTACCCGGTGCCGTACTGCCAAATCGACCAGCATATAGGAGCAATCCTGAGGAAACAAAGGAGCTTCAAAGGCAGGTACAAGAGTTGATGGATAAGGGGTACGTGAGGGAAAGCATGAGCCCGTGTGCCGTTCCAGTATTACTTGTGCCTAAGAAGGATGGAAGTTGGAGAATGTGCGTTGACTGTCGAGCTATCAACAACATCACGGTAAAGTATCGACGTCCCATCCCTCGTTTAGATGACATGTTAGATGAACTACATGGGGCTTGCGTGTTTTCTAAAATTGATTTGAAGAGTGGGTATCATCAAATTCGCATGAAAGAGGGGGATGAATGGAAAACTGCCTTTAAGACAAAATATGGTTTGTTTGAGTGGTTAGTGATGCCTTTTGGCTTAACTAATGCACCGAGTACATTTATGAGATTAATGAACCATGTTTTACGTGCTTTCATAGGTAGATTTGTTGTGGTTTACTTTGATGACATCCTCATTTATAGCAAAAATTTGGATGACCATGTTACGCATGTTAAGTCTGTCTTAGATGTGCTTAGAAAAGAAAAGTTGTTTGCTAAGTTGAAAAAGTGCACTTTTTGCACCGATCGACTTGTGTTTTTGGGCTTTGTTATTAGTGCACAGGGAATACAGGTTGATGAAGAAAAGATCCGGGCAATCCAAGAGTGGCCTACTCCTACAAACGTAGGCAATGTACGGAGTTTTCATGGACTTGCTAGTTTCTACCGGCGGTTTGTGAAAGATTTTAGCACCTTGGCCGCACCACTCACTGAAGTAATAAAGAAGAACATTGGTTTTAAGTGGGGTGAAGAGCAAGAGAAGGCGTTTCAGCTTCTCAAGCAAAAGTTGACAAATGCTCATTTATTATCTTTGCCTAACTTTAACAAGACGTTTGAAATTGAATGTGATGCTTCAGGGATAGGTATTGGCGCTGTGCTTATGCAAGAAGGGAGGCCAATAGCGTACTTCAGTGAGAAGCTAAGTGGTGCAATGTTGAACTACCCAACTTATGACAAGGAGCTATACGCTTTGGTCCGAACTTTGGAAACATGGCAACATTACTTATGGCCCAAGGAGTTCGTTGTTCACACTGATCATGAGTCACTGAAGCACTTGAAGGGTCAACAAAAGTTGAACAGGCGACATGCTCGATGGATGGAGTTCATTGAGACATTTCCATATGTCATTCGGTACAAACAAGGTAAAGAGAATGTGGTCGCCGATGCACTTTCTCGCAGGTATGTATTGATTTCTACTCTTGAATCTAAATTACTTGGTTTTGAGCATATTAAGGAATTGTATCCTTTAGACCAAGATTTTTGTGAAGAGTATAGAAACTGTGAGGGGAAAGCTTCGGGTAAGTTCTTTAGGCATGAGGACTTTTTGTTTCGGGAGAATAAACTATGTCTGCCTAATTGCTCATTGCGAGACTTGTTAGTAAGGGAATCCCATAGTGGAGGGTTAATGGGGTATTTTGGAGTTGTAAAGACACTGGCCATTTTGCAGGAACACTTCTTTTGGCCACACATGAAAAGGGATGTTGAGAGAATCTGTGGAAGGTGTGTCACTTGTAAACAGGCAAAATCTCGAGTGCAACCAAATGGATTATATACGCCACTGCCTATTCCTAGTGAACCTTGGGTGGATATCTCAATGGACTTTGTGTTAGGATTGCCTAGGACAAAGCGTGGTAGGGATTCAATCTTTGTGGTTGTGGATAGATTCTCTAAGATGGCACATTTTATCCCGTGTCATAAAACAGATGATGCCTCACATACTGCCGAATTGTTCTTTAGGGAAGTGGTAAGGTTACATGGTATGCCTAGAACAATTGTTTCGGATAGGGACGCCAAGTTCTTGAGTTACTTTTGGAAGACCTTGTGGTGTAAGTTGGGAACTAAGCTTTTATTTTCTACTACTTGTCACCCACAAACTGATGGTCAAACTGAGGTAGTAAATAGGACTTTGTCAACCTTGTTGAGGGCAATCATTAAGAAAAACATCAAAACTTGGGAGGAGTGTTTGCCACATGTTGAGTTTGCATATAATAGAACCATTCATTCTGCCACTAAGTTTTCACCGTTTGAACTTGTTTATGGTTTTAATCCTTTAACTTCATTGGATTTAACTCATTTGCCTTTGTCTGAACATGTTAACATGGATGGAAAGAAAAAGGCTGATTTTGTTAGACAGATTCATGAAAAGGCAAGGCTCAATATTGAGCGACGAACGGAGCAATATGCGAAACAAGCCAACAAAGGGCGACACAGGCTGGTTTTTGAACCCGGAGACTGGGTTTGGCTGCATTTGCGCAAGGAGAGGTTTCCTGCTCAACGACGTTCAAAGCTTTTACCACGTGGGGATGGACCGTTCCAAGTCCTTGAGCGCATTAATGACAATGCCTACAAGTTAGACCTACCAGGTGAGTATAATGTTAGTGCAACTTTCAATGTTTCTGACTTATCTCCTTTTAATGTAGGCGATGATTTGAGGACAAATCCTTTTCAAGAGGAGGGGAATGATGAGAATCGGAATGCCACATCTAAGGATCTGTTACAAGTACCCGTTGGACCAATTACAAGAGCCCGAGCCAAGAAATTTAAAGAAGCACTCAATGGACTTATTCAAGACTTATGGACTGATCCAAAGTGCAAGATGGACTCAAATGAAAACTTGGGGCTGTTCAACTTAATTCAAGCTAGTGATGGGCCTTTCTCAAGCATGAATTAAAGGGGCAAGATTCATATCATTAATTTCAGCATGATTTAAAGGGAAAATAGAGAACTTTCCTTGTTTTAATTTTGGCAAATTTACAGCCCTAATTTCCTTTCCTTTATATGTGTGATTGGCTGATTATAAAGCCACTAGAATTGTGGAAGTTTCCTTTTCCATTTAAGGCATGTTATTTAGGGCTTCATTAGGGTTTATTATTTTTGGTAAAAACCAAAAAAACGTTTTTGTATGTCAGCCTATATTAAGGCTGCAGCTGCAATGTAAAATTCAACATACGTTTTATCAAAATTGAGAGTTTTCTCTTTGGTTATTTACAAACTATCGAACTTATCAAGACTTTGTTCTTGTGGCGTTCAAACACCGACTTATCCAACAGATTTCCATCACCGTTGGTGGCGTCTACGACACACCAAGGTTCGTGCTTCCACTAAAACATTGGGTTGAGGATTCCTTTCCAAGGTTCGTGTTTTGTGTGAGGTATTGGGTTGCGGTTTTCCCCCACTCTCGAAACCTGAGCGAAGAGCTGTCCTAGGGTCCAATATTGTTGTCGGGTCTCGTTGCTTTAGCGTAGCTGGCGAGGTTCGCATCCACCCCATTTTGTTGAGGTGTATGAGAGCAGGATATTTGATGTAAAATGCCCCTTTCTGAAAATATGGATCGACACTGGTGATTAAGGAATGCAGTGCCGTTATCGGTTCTTACAGTCTTAACCTTTGTATCAAATTGAGTTGGGATCATGTTCAAGAAGGAAAGGATAATGGAAGGAGTATGATGTTTGGAGGGCATAAGATAAGTCCAAGTCACCCTAGTAAAATCATCTACGATGGTTAAGAAGTAATGAGCTCTAGTAATACTTGCCACTCTATATGGACCCCATAAGTCCATGTGAACAAGCTCAAAGGCTTTTTTGGTGTGAATGTCACTTCTAGAGAACGGAAGCCGGTGTTGTTTGGCACGATGACAAACATCACATGGAGCAAGATCCTCACTGCTCCCATTGTGAGATAGAGAAGCTTGTTTCATGGCTAATGATGAAATATGCCCCATTCTATAGTGCCACAACTGAGAAGAAATGTGTTTACTTGAGATAGTTCTTTGATTACAAAGATGATGTTCAAGTTTTTTGAATCAATGATTCGATCAGCACAATTCACAGAATGAGGAAACGAAGCAGGAACATAACTATGTAAAGCATTAGAAGAAGCTACAATAGTTTGGTTACAACTGAAAGAGGAGCTATCAAGAATGTAGAGAGTTCCTGAGACTTTGCCAACTGCTAACAGCTGCTTAGTCTTCAGGTCCTGTAAGAGACAATGTGAAGGGAAAAAAGTAAAGAAAATGTTAGACGTTTTGGCTAGCTTGCTAACAGAAAGAAGATTGTATTTAAAGGTTGGTACATAGAGTACGTCAGTAAGAGCAATATCTGGGCTTAAGGTGACTTGACCAACATAAGTGACACTCTTTGTGGAACCATCTGGAAGAGTGACAGGGGTATATTTGTAAGGTTTGTGAAAATTATGGAGAAGGTCAAGATGAGAACACATATGGGCAGAGGCTCCTGTATCAATAATCCAAGTACCTTTCCTCATTAAAGTAAGACTGGTAAAAGCATACTTCATGGCCATACCTGCAAAGTTCATGGCAAAATTGACTTCTTCCACAATTCCACCCGATTTATGCTTCATATATTTGGCCAACTCTTGTTTGACAATAGATGAGATTGCATTGCTCCAATCTCCACCACTGAAAGTAGAACCCCCTGCTTGATCAACTGGACTGTCCATTTGTTCAGTGACACTAGCAGCAAACCGTTTGTGTCCTCCTACTCCTGTACTCCTAGACTCATTTCCAGACCCCTTTGATTCTTTTAGCTGCTTGTACCAATCCGGTACACCGTGTAACTTGAAACAAGTTTCTTTTGTATGTCCTAGAGTGCTACAATTAGTACAGAATCTATCACCTTTCTGTTTGAAACCACCTCTTTCAACATTCTGAAATTTATTGCCGACACCTTTAGCCAATAAAGCATTGTTCTCCACTTTATCAGAGAAAGAAACGTGAACCTCTCTTTGTGCCTCTACCCTTTGTATGATTGAGAAAGCTTTATTAACCGCTGGGAAAGGATCCATAACCAATATCTGATTGCGTACTAAATCATATGTATCATTCAATCCCATGAGAAACTGCAAAAGCATATCAGAATTCAAGTTTTCTTCCATACGCTCTGAAGCACCGCAATCACATTCATAGGTGCACCGGGGTACACCTTGTAAACAAGCCAACTCATCCCACAACGCCTTCAATTTGTTAAAGTAACTAGCCAGCAACAAATTTCCCTGCGATATCGAACAAATTCCCTTTTGATTTGATATAACAGCGGTCCATTACTCTGTCCATAGCGTTGTTCCAGATCAACCCAAAGATCCCTAGCATTATCCGCATATATGAAGCCTTGGACAAGATCTTTAGAAATGGAATTTAAAATCCATGAGATTACCATGCTATTCACTCTTCACCACTGCTTAAAATTTGGATCATCCGCCCTCGGTTTAACAATAGATCCATCAACAAACCCTAACTTCATCTTGGCTTCTAAAGCAATTTTAATAGATCGGCTCCAGCTCAAAAAAAATTTTCCATTCATTTGCACATTAACTAGTACCATTCCAGGATAATCCGAGCTATGAAGTACCAACGATTCATCTAGAGCAGTAGTCATTATGCAGTAAGAAAATGTACCAGAAAACAGAGTCAATGAGAAGAAATCCAAACTCAGCTGGATAACACGGCCAGGTATTCAGATGATCCAAGCACAGGATCGATCTGATCAGCAACCACGCTCTGATACCATGTTGAAAATCAATGTTTCATATCACACTGAGCAAGCGTAATTTCTGTGTGAATTGTAAGCAGAAAACGAGAGAGAAAATGGAGAAATTTGTATTTCTGTTATTTCATCAAAAAGTTAGTTACAGAAAACGAAAGGAGGGAATTTATATACAAGGCGTAAGTAATCATGTGCAACAGGTGCACAAAGCTGCTGAACACAAAAAAATAAATACGCTTTTATAAGTAAAAAACGTTTCTGCAAACTCTTCTTGCGATTTTCCTGAAACTGAATATTTCACAAAAATTCCATGCACCCTTAGTTAACTGGTTTCCGATCATTTTTTCAGGAACTTCTGATTTTATCCCACATTATATAATTCTGAAAACAAGTAAAATAACCAGAAGTGTCCAATGGGTATAATGGCTTAGTTACCCTTTTACATTTTTGATTAAAAAATTGAATAGTTAACATCTAAGAAATTAACATGTTTATTATAAAAAATAAATTAATATATATTTATAATATATAAATTACATATTAAAAAATCTAAAAAAAGAAAAAAATAATAAAAATAACTAGACAAACAAACTTGGACTCTATCTTAAAAAATAACAATAAATAATAAATAAATAGAAAAAGGAACCAGGACCTATCTTCTTCCTCCTTAATCGTCTCCTGCAATAGGTATGAGCTAGAAATTAATTGCCTTTTCCATTCTTCTAAAGACAACCCATCCGTTCTGAAATTATCATTTTATTAATTTATTACTTATCGTTAGTTTTTACAATTCAACAATTAATTATTAAAAAGGGTTAAATTATCAAATTAATTTTTTTTTAGTATAGTTGAACAATTGAAACAATTAAATTCAAAACTCTTACCAGTTCAATCAGGGGTGAAAATTGAATTGTTCGAAATTTTGACCAATTGACATAGTTTTTTTATTTTATACAATCAACTCGGGGCATCCTGTGAATGTCAATCGAAATGTCACACAAGCACTCACTCAAAGGGAAAGGGAAGATGACAAGAGAGTTCAAACAAGGATCTCATTGGTGTTCGTTCGAACCCCTACTACTGTTATATAACCCCGATGGCAATTGACATAGTCAATTACACAAAAATCAACTACAATATTCAATAAACTTATTGAAAATTGGACGATTCATTCAACATATTATTAATTGATTTAGGAAAATTTACAAAATAAATTCAATTAATTATAAGTGATAAATGGTCATTATTATCTAAAGTGACTCTATCTCTCTCTCTCTCTCTCTCTCTCTCTCTCACACACACACACACACATATTCATATATAATTTTAAACTTTAAATAATTTGTTGTTGAATTTTTAATCCATTGTTCACTTACATGTATCATAACTCTATTCACAAACCCTACTTGCAACAAAATACTTTTTCTTCCTTTTACTTAAAGCTCTATATCTTCTAAAAGAAATACTTTTATCGTTTTTACACTTTTTAAGTTAAAATTACTAAATATTTTGATTATGTAAATAAAATACACTCACGAACTTAAAATGTGTGTCGTGCATAAAATTTATACGTACACTATTTCCTTTTCCTATTATTATTTTTCTTTTTGCTTTTGAATCTTAATTTATCTTTGTTGAACCATTCATAAATTAATATTGAAAGAACTTATAAATTTAAAAATTTAATGTAATGTTAGGATGTGTATAGGATATCTAATTAAAATCTATAGTAAATAATAAATTATATTAATAAATTCATTTTAATATATAAATTTAAAATAAATATCCATAGCACATCAAGTGAAAAGCACTATCTATTTATCTAAAATATCATCTTGCAATTGCTAAATAAAATACAATTAAATTATCTTAATAATAGCAAAAGTTTGAATTGATATAACAGGATGACTTAATTTACATCACCAACAATAAAAACAATTAATTTATAACTAAAATTTGTATTAGATTAGTTATTTATATTCTCTCTTCTTTTTTTATTGTAATTTTATATGATATTATTCTTATTCAAGCATAGCTTTGCACATGCATAAAACCCAATTAAAACTTAAAATTTGATAAATTAACTATTCAAATGTTGTTTAAATAATCAATGAGTATTATAACATTGACTTACAAACATCTAATTCAAAAGTTATTTTCATGGAAAATTAATGAAATTAAAAATTAATTGGCTCATGCTTTTTATAGGTGATGGTATCTATTATATCATGAAAATATTAATTCTCAAATTAAGATCGTAGCCAAATAGAGTACTACCTGTTTTACGATTTTCCGACGGAATTTTCGCTGGAATTCTGTCTGTTTTGTCGGCCGGAATTTGACCTTTTTCCTGTAGTGTCATTAGTGACAAATAACAGGTGGGCAATTTTGTGACGGAAACCTAATAGTGATTGAGTAGTGACCTCAATATTGGTCACAAAATGTGACTGTATAGTGACGGAGTAAAACTTGACAGATTTGTAACGAATTTGTGATCGATCTCATTTTCCAAGAATTAGTGACCGAATTATCAGTTACCACGAGTAACTAATTAGTGATTGATATAAATTTATGACCCATGAGTGACTGAATTAATGTCAATCACATGAGACAGAGACAGAGACAGATTAGTAACTAATATTACTTAAATCACAATATCAGTCACCAATAAGTTATTATTCTATCAGTGATTATCACTTAATTTTTTATAAGTAATTAGTCACGAATGTGTAACTAATTGTGATCGAAACGGTTGATCACTAAACTTTAGGCACTAAAAGCTTGTTTTCTTGTAGTGAGGGTAATTTTGGATTTCATTAATTTTTTTTGCTAACATCAGCCGGTTTTGGCTAGGAACCTGCTAACAAGGGGGCAAATGTAATTTTCAACTTCCAGAAGAAAAAATATTTATAATTTTAAAAAATTTTACGAAGCCATTTATAATTTCAAAACTTTCGAGTAGTAGATGAAAGGGTTAATTGCAATTTTGATCCCATAAATATGTCTTAATTCAATTTTAATCCCATTCGTTTCACTTTTTTCAATTTCGGTCCCATAAATTCTATTTTTTAGCAATTGTGGGACTTTTTTCCCTTTTCACCAATTATTTAACGAAGAAAGTGCGCGCGAGGCACTTGGCCATTAAATCTCAAGTTATTGTTGATTTTGGAGGGCATGAATGTTGTATGTTGTGACTGCCTATTAATTTGGAGAGAAAATAAACTATACAAAAAGGGAGAATTAGGGCAAAAAAAAAATCGGGGTTCTTTATTGGTTGTTGAATTTCAAAGAGATCAATGATTGAAGAAGGGGATGCAATACAATGCTCATCCAAATAGATTTAATAGCCACGTGCCTAGTTGCTTTCTTTACTAAATAATTTGACATAAAGTGAAAAAAAGTCCCAAAATTGCTAAAGAATAGAACTTATGGGACCAAAATTGAAAAACTTAAATGGATGGAATCAAAATTAAACTAAAATATATTTATAGGATCAAAATTAAAATTAATCCTAGATGAAATCATCCATAATATTTATCATGAATACATGCATATACACCAAGTTGTTAGCTAGAAAATTCTAACCCGAACTTGATTTGGACGAACCAAACAAATCATATGGCAAGTGTATTGCACTTGTCCAGTGATTGGTTACTCTCCCTGAATTATCCACTATTCATAGGGCAAGTGTAATATACTCGTCACATAATTAACACTGATTCGACCGAGCCGGAATTTGGGCTAGAATTTCCCGTTGTTAGCTGTCGCCTGTCGGTGTGAGCGCGGTGGTACACACACAACACTAACAATTGTTGGCATAGTACTAGCTAAAGGTCCAATATTTCTAGAATTATCAAGAAATTAAGCAACATAAAAAAACAAAATTGGAAAACGGATATGAAAACTTAATCAAAATTAATAAAGGTACAATGATAGATTATGGAACCTCAATTTGTGGGCCTCCTTAATATTTGACTATTAGGTATATTACTATTGATGTATCTATAAATATGCTTGTGTGGTAACACAATTCGATCTTACACAACAAACAATAATATATATATATATATATATATAGAGAGAGAGAGAGAGAGAGAGATGAATAAAAGATCAAGTGAGATGAGCAGTACTGGAAATAAACTAGAGAGAAAGACAGTTGAGAAAAATAGAAGAGTTCACATGAAGGATCTTTGCTTGAAGATGTTTTCCCTCATCCCTCCTCAGCACTTTAGGCCACCGAATGTATGTGTATGTTTGTGTGTGTGTGTGTGACTCTGTGTGTCTGTGTGTGCGCGACATGCATAAGCCATACATAGGCGATGCAGGCTCTCTCTCTCTCTCTCTCTCTCTCTCTCTCTCTCTCTCTGACACACACACACACACATATATATATATATATATATATGCACATGTATGTATAACTTTTATGTATGCATATAATTAAATTTCGCAATTGCCTGATTGATCGTTCAGGAAAGAGAAAAACGTATTATATGGCCCTAATAATGTAACTCTATTTTCATTCAGTTACCAACCACCAACTGACTGACATCACAAATGAGGATACTGATCACTACTTACAAGACGAAATTCATTAATTTTTGCAACTACATATTTCCCCAAGTCAACAATTAAATTAATTTTTTTTTTTCCTTATAGTTGTACTTTAATTTAACTACATATATACGTGATGCAGGCAGGAGTTTCTGTCGCAGCTAGACCAGCTCGAACAGTCTGCTATTTATATTCAACACCTAAGTGCAAGAGTGGAGGAATTAAGGAGACGCAAAACACAAGCTTTGAGAACAAATTTTGCTGTTGCATCTAATATTAATAATAGAATAACAAAAACCCCTCCTGCAAGTAGCAAATTAGACTTACCAATTATAAAATTAAGAGACTTAGGTTCGAATTTGGAAGTGGTTCTAATTAGTGGGCTAAGGAGAAATTTCATGCTTTATAAAGTCATTAGCATAATTGAAGAAGAAGGAGCTGAAGTTGTCACTGTGAACATCTCATGCTCGGGTGACAAGATTCTCCACATACTTCATGCTCAGGTGATAGTCTTATAATCGTCTCATCTAAAAATTTAAAGTATTAATATATATATTTTCGCTCTTCTCTTTCTATTTTATAAATAGTATCGGTGGCGGTGCGGCAGTGTGATATGAAACTGAATGACCATGCATGTTATGTGGGAAAATATCATTTTTGATCACGTATATAGGCTGTGTTTAGTGTTAATCTCATCGAATATTTATGAGTCTCGCATTGCATCCTATTTTTTGAAAATTATCTCAATTCTAATCCTTCATCTAATTTTTCTTTAATGTTTAATGGATTATTATCTTGTATGACCAAAATTGAAATTTTTTAAAAGATATAAAATGCAATGTGACATTCGTATACAATAGAATCAAAATTGAATAAAGCCTGACTTGCCAGACCAAAAATGAGAATTTTCCGGTTATGTAGAAGTTGTTAAAGAAATGAGATACTCAAATACGTAATATTTTTAACACTATTTAGACATAAGAGAAATATATATATATAAATATATATATATGCACATATATGTATATATATTATTGCAATATTTTGATCATTTCCACAAAGTAATAGAAGGTGCTCTATTTTGTGACAGGTAAAACATTCCAGGTTTGGAGTGGATGCTTCAAGTATATGTGGGAGGTTACACGAGCTGATTTCTTGAAGTTTTAGAATATTTCCTTTTTTTTTTTTTTGGCCCCTATTGTTATGTTTTATGTTCTTGTTTTACCTAATTAAAGGGGAAAAGAAAAAAGAGGACCTTTAGAACAAAACATATGATGGGAAATTGCCATTGGGGGATTAAAATTGGTACTAAAGAGGTGCTGCTAGGTTTGAGTTTCCTAGTGTGCGTGAGTGTTAAAAAAAAGATAGAAAATTTTAGTCCAGACCTGATTCATTCGAAATGGTATTAATTATGTGTCAAGTAATTTATACTTGCAATATGATTGATATAAAATTTAAAAATTAAGAGTGACCAAACATGCTTGCAATGTGATGGTGTAAAGTTTGAAAAGAATCATGTTAAATAATTTCATCATCATTACATAACACCATATATACTGATGGGTATAAAATTTAAAAATTCTATTTGCTTGTTTAATTACATGCTTACCTATAAACATGGTCCGTATTAATGAGTATAGTAAAAAATATTGTACAATTATGTAGTAGAAGATTCAAATATATAGTAGAAGATCCAAATTCAGGATTATGTGACTGAAAATTGAATTTAAATCTAACTCGGGATACCTTTTTTTTTTTTTTTTTTTTTGGATACAAACAAATTCGCGACACACTATAAACATTAGTCAAAATGTCACACATAGAAACGGAGCCAAGCTAGTGGTGGCCGCTACATCCCCTCATTTTTTAAAAATTCATTTTTAGAATATATATTTATTAGAATTTCAAATTTTCGTCCCCGGCCTCCCCCCCCCCCCCACCCCCAAAAAAATGACTTTTATATATATAAGTTATATAATAAAAATTTTAATTTTCTCTACTCTATTTTATTTTTGGTGATTTATTTTTATCCAATCTCATTTACCATAAGAATTAAATTCTCTCTCTCTCTCTCTCTCTCTCTCTCTCTCTCTCTCTCTCTCTCTCTCTCCTCTATTTCTCCTTCTTTACTTCAAATTAAAATATTAAAAATTCTATTGAATTTTACTTCTCTTTTCGATTCCAATTAAAATACCAAAAATTATATTAGAAATTTTCTTCTTTAAAAAATCTTATAGTATTCAACTTTTTGTTGTAAAGCAATGTACAAAAAGGTATTATGTACTAGTTTTTGAAATTTATACACTTATTTATTTATTTATTAATTTTTGTGTAAAATTTTGAATCTTATGATAATAAACTTAATGAATCATGATGTTTATTTGTTGGACTATTGAACTTGAATGAATTTTACTAATTTGAGACTTCATATTAAATTGGGAGTGATTTGGAGAATGTGATAGTGGAGAAAAAAGGAAAGATATTTTTTGAGCTTTAAATATGTTTTTTTGATACTTTTTCAATACTTTTTGAGAGAGAAAAATCTATTTTAATACTTTTTTTTAGTTTTTTGATTATATATCATTATGTGGATTTATATCAATTTTATTGAGTATTGTTAAAAAATTCTTTATTAAGTATTTTTTAAAAGTAATTCATTATCAATTATATTTGCCTTTTTTGAAATAGATAATAGCTTATTATTTTTTCAGTATCATTTTTTATATATTGTTATGGTTGTAGTACCTTTTTTTATTGTAACATTTTTTATTGATCGTATACATATAAATATGATAGTTTTTGTTATTTTATATATTAATAATATTATATATAACCCTAATATTTATACATTTTAATAACTAGTGATATAGAAAAAAATTCGTATCTCAATCAAATTTATGACTCCATCTTTGGTCACACATAAACACGCACACACTCACTCCAAAAAAAACAAAAAAAATAAAAAGATTCAAACTCACAAAATCAATAATGTCAAGTTTAAATTTCGATCACTGAATTACAACCCAGTATTAAATATATACTATACATGCTTGACGCATGTATAAGAGTCCCGTCGATGCTGCTAGTGCACTGCACCAGGTGCAGCATCGACCGTACCATGTATATGTACGCAAGCTATCCTTATAAGGGCGGCGGCAAACACTATATGGTCAAAACAGTGTGCAGCTGGCTATGTCCCTGTGATAACGACAATACGGACAAGGTCGAAATCTAGTCACAATCTTCTGGAATCTGGGGATAAAAATATCATACCAAAATTACAAAAGCATAGAAAAAAGAGGAAATCGAATTGGATGATATAGAAAAGAGGATAATGCGTGTGAGGACCCTTATTTGTGGGCCTTTCGATCTATAATTTTCTTCATTTTATTTTATTTTTATAAAATCAATTTACTATCGTTCGACCAATTGTATTATTGTTTTCAATTATTTTTAATTTGATAATTTTTTGATCTATCAATTTTTTTTTCCTCTTTTCTCTTTTCTTCTACGTTCTTTTTATTTCTTTCACTCTTTCTTTCTCCTCTCTCTGTTCTCATCCATCTTTCAATGTTTTTCAATAACACTTTTTAACTTTATTTATAATTGTTATCTTTGTTTTTATTTTAAATTATTTTATTTTTATTTATCACTTTTCAATAATATAAATACACTACTACAAATTTAATATATCATTAAATTATTATTATTTTATTATTATTTACATACATAGAATGCACTAATTTTACTAATATATTAACTAATGGGGCTCAAAGCATCCGAATCTTTCAGCCTTTAATTGAGGGGCCTACATCTTCTTGTTTTTTTTTTGTTTGGTCATTGCCTGCATCAACGTTTTTTTTTTTTTTTTCCCTATTTTTGTGTTGAATAAACGTCTTTGACAGTTCGACGAACGACAGAGCCCAACGTTATGAGCCAGCTAAATGTGTGAGGAAATTTATGTTCCACTAGTAGGTCTGTCAATATAATATTATAATGGAGTGGAATTTAATTGGAATTAGATTTGAGTTAGGATTCAAATTTTAACATATTTAACTGATTAAAATATTTAATAAATTAAATTTGATTACAAATATTTAATAAATTAAATTTGATTACAAATATTTATAATTTAAAATAAATAGATTTGGTGAGAAATCAAGTAGTTGATATGTTAAAGAGTCGAATCCTAATTCTAATTACATACTCCATCTGTTCCATAATATTAGTCATTTTACAGATTTTTTTTTTGTTCCATAATATTTGTCACTTTGAAGATATAAAGAGAGCATTATATATTTTTTCCCCAAACTTACCATCATTTATTATTTTTAATGGAATTCGATGAGGCATGGGGAGGGCAATTTTATCAAATTATTTTAAATTTAGTTAAAGAAAACTATTTATTAGTGTAATTGATTTGTGTGAAAAAACCTAGGACGTCTAATATTATGGGACATATAGAGCATTTTATTAAATTAATGATATTATGTATAATATTAGTAAAAATACTTAAATAGAACGTAATATATATATCATTATAATTAATAATATAACATTCTTTATTTTCTGTGGCAAATGTTTTTTAATCAAAATAATGTATAGTTTTCACACGTATTCTACAATATTTTTCTACTTTATTTAATTTTGTTTTTTTTTTTGGCCACAATGGATAATTTTTTCAATTGATTACTTGATTTTAAAACTTCATTTTTCTTAGTTATTGTTGGGTTGGATTTTTCTATCGGATTTTGAATTTTTAATCAAATTCGAACTTGGTAGAGATGAATATAAATTCTATAGGATTCAGGCAGGATCAATCTTGAAAATTTTAAAGGCTAATCCAATTCGGATTTAGGTTTGAATTTTTCAAATTCAATCAAAATCCAACCCATCGACAACCCTATTTCAATGGTTCATTTGGTAATTTGAGGATTTTTTTTTATAATAATTTGAGGTCTGTTTTATTTATATACTATACTTATCTATACTACTATAAAAAGAAAGTCATTTTTATCTCACAAATGGCGGTTCTTTGTGATTTTACAAAATTTTGCCCTTCAATTTTATGCGGAATAAATAGAGACATGTAAAATTGTGGCAAAAATTAAAAATTCACATGAAATCGATTCAATTCGGATACCAAATTTTGATGTGTCAATTTTACCCTTCTAATTAATAAACACATGCAATAAATAATCAAATAAAAAGGTCAGTACTGTAATATCACATCCAATTTAAAAAACACATGTTATCAACCCACAAACCACTTTCTCTAATTACAATTACTTGCGTTTTTTTCTTTTTGTGTTTATTCTTTATTATGTAATTTTATTTCTTATAATTATTTTATTTTTAAATTATTATAATTTAATAAATTATTTCAAATAATTCTTAAAAAAGTATCCTTATAAAAGAATTCAATAATATATTTATATTTTCATCCTAAAAAAAATTAAGTACTAAATTGAAATATATATTTTTTATATTTTGCACGCACGTAGAGTGTGTGGTGTTGCTAGTATGTATATATATATATATATATATATATATATATATATATGTGCCTAAAAATAACTTTCTTGAAGCCATTTTAGTTAATCCTGCCATCAAAAGTTGCATGCGCCTTGTCAAGTTTGTCAAAATTTCTCAATCAATTTTGTCAATTTGTCAATTTTTGTAGAATAATTTTACTTTATATATATAACTACAGCTACTATTAGACATCACTATCTATAATTCGATACCATTATTATTATTATTATTATTATTGAATTCATATTTAGCTTGTACATCTTGGACTAGTGAAGATAATGTGAATCCAATGTTAAAACCCCACTGAAAACATTAGAGATATAACTCACAATTATGTCATACCTTACTGAAAAATGAATTTTATTTAGTTGATACATATATCAGGGAATATTAATAATTTTTGAATTTCAAGAATTGATTTGTAATTATAATATATTTGTTTTGATAACGTAATTAGCCCTGTCAACAACATTAAGATGTGTTAAATATGGTTTGTTGAATGCACTTGTACACGACGTCTGCAGGAGTCACCAAACACAAGTAATGAAGGAAAAACTCCTGGGGAGTGGGGATCAAGAAGATTAGAATAAACTAGGAAATTATTGGTAAATAAACAGCTAAACCCATTATTATCCCCAAGACAAAGAAGACTAGAATAAGGTTGAGGGCCTGTATGAACGAGTTTTTTTTTTATTATTTGAAAAAAGTCCTTTTTGAATGGTGATTTTTGTAGTATAGTTTTTTTTTTTTGTTAATTCAAGAAATTTTTCGTTTGGATACAGTAGTTAAAAGTGTTTTAAAAGCCAATCAAACTACAATTTTTCCACTAAGCCCATCCACACATAATTTTCCAAAAGGCCCATTCAAACACAATTTGTTTTTTGAAATGCTTGTGTTCAAAACAATAAGTATTTTTTCTTTAAATAAAAGCTCATTCAAACGGGTTCTGAGTTTTACTATTTGTCTGTTATAACTAAAGTTTGTTGTATTTTAGTTTACAGTAAATTACGTCTACAACCCTTGAGGTATAGTATAATTACAAATTAGTTCTTTCAAATTTAAAAATTACAAATATTTCTCTGAGTTATGTATCATCTTAACAAACTTCACCCTTCGTCAAGGTAGGGCGTAGTTGCGAGTTGTATTTCTGGTATTTTCGATGGGTTTTTGAGATTGAACTCACTTAGTTTTGATAAGTTTAAAATGTAAAAAATATATGTGAAGTCAATTTTAAAAACAAATGTAGTGGCGGTATCGGATCATAGATGGTAATTAATTCAGTGGTGGTGTAAAGTGAAATTATTTCGTAAAGGTTGGTATAATAGTAAAATTGATTGAGGGAGTTTTGTCATATATACTTGATGAGATGCATCTTTTGAGGGTGAAGTTGACTACTCTGATGGCAGAAAAGTTATCTTTTGGATATATCTATTAATGGTTACAAGAAGATCCAAAACCTAGAGGGGGTATTATTTGAAAATTTTAAAATAAGTGAGATTAATTTATAATTACATTGTACCTCAAGGGATGTACACCTAATTTGACATTTAGATTTTTATGTCTCAAATCTACCAGTTTAGTTCTTTATTTTTATAATTTATGTCATCATTATTTTTAACTAAGCTATTTTGTTTGTATTTAGCGGATTTTTTGTTATTTTTTGTGGAATATCCCATATATTAAGAATTGCTCCATCCGTCTCATGATACATGTTGTTTAAGGTTATTGTACTCAGATTACGAAAATGGATTGACAATATTAATTGTTGATTAATTTGACCAAAATACCCCATAATTAATGAGTTGTTAGGAGATTCTTTTAAGAATTTACAAATGCCTCTCTTGATTTTGCAAATTGGATTAATGTGCGTATAGTATTTGTGTGAATGTTAGGTTAAATAATTGTAGTTGAATAATCATATTTGATTTGTGTGATTTAGTCTGTTAGTAGCAGTTCAATGGTACTATCAACCTCGTTTAATTTTATGGACTACATTGGATTATTAGCAAAAATTTCATTTTGCCCACAAAATTATTTCTCATTTGTTTTTGAGTATTTTATAGTAAGGACAACTTAGTAAATTCAAATTTAGAATATTAAGTAGCACATTTTAACTTCCTCTAGTTGCACCTCCCCCCCCCCCACCCAAAGACTAAATCTAAGCTTAAATGATGGTTTCAATCCACAGTGTTATGGATTGAGGCATTTTAATACATGAGAAAATCAAGAATCAAATATGAAATTTTAGATGGATTATTCTTTGTATTACAATGTCATACAATAAAAAAATGGCCAAAAAGATATTAATTAGAGTCTAAGAACATATTATAAAAAAAAAAAAACTAGATACCGATTTGAAAAGTGAGAAAATCCATCTACTATGGAACAAAAAAACAAAAAAAAAATTGTAAAATGATATTTAGTATGGAATAGAGAGAGTAGTATAGGGAATTTGATTTGGGCTAGAATTTCGTTTCTTTTTGCATATATTTCCCTATAGAAATGTATGCTAGTCAATAACAATCAGCTCATTTCGGTGTTAAGCACATGCATTCGAGCTTCAGGGATCAAGTTTTACGTATAAAGTTAAATGTTGAGACTGTTAATATCACGAGTAGTGAATGAAGAAATAATTCTTGTTTATCTTTTTGTATGCATAATGTTGAAAAAAAATAAAAGACTCTGAATTTAAATAATAAATGCGGGAATAGGAATATTCTATGCGTGTTTCATAATTTAATATCTATTATTTTTGTTTAATGTACTATAATTTTTTCAGTTATTAGAACTTATAATAATTGAAACAGAATTTAGGAATACAATTAAAAATGTCAAAAGAAAAAGTAAAAACAAATGTAGAAGAGTGAAAAAATGAAAATTAACTCGAAGGTTAATTAAGTTAGTCCATTTAAAAAGATTAAAAAGTAGTTACCATAAGGTTTCATGCTTTATATTTATACTTTAATAAAAGCAAGTAGGGGATCTCATAATCAGCTTCGTGTCTTTGGTGTTTTGGTCTTTCCTTCTCTCAATTATTTTCTACCTCCTTTCTTCACCAATTAACGAAATTTCACTTCTCTTACCAGTCTCTTTCCTCCCTCCTTTTTCCTCTATTAATATTTCTTTTTTCTTTTTTTTGTTTCAATTTCTTTCATCTCTCTCTCTCTCTCTCTCTCTCTCTCTCTCTCTTTCTTTCTCTCTCTCTCTCATCAAATTTTTTCGACTGTCCCTTTCTTATTTATTTTTTATCATATAATATTATTCACTACTAGAAAACAAGGATTTGGCCACGGAAAAATTACGTGGCCAAAATTGGCATTGCTAAACAAGGCCACGGACACTGGCCACGGATTTTTTGGCAGCGGATTTTTTCAATTTAGCCACGGATTTAACTGTAGCCAAAAATAAAAAAATTTTAAAAAAATTAAATCTAGCCACGGATTTATCCGTGGCCAAAATTAATTTATTAAAAAAATAAATAAATTTAGCCACGGATCAATCCGTGGCCAAAAATAAAAAATTTTAAAAAATGATAAATTTGGATACGGATATTTCCGTGGCCAACCTTTTTTCTTTTTTAAAAAAATTTACATTTAGCCACGGATTTATCCGTGACTACTATTAATTAATTATTTTTAATTTTCATTTAGCCACATATTTATCCGTGGCTAAGATTAAAAAAAATATTTTTAAAAAATTAAATCTAGCCACGGATAAATCCGTGGCTAAAAAAAAGTATTAAAAAAAAAAGAAAATTGGACCAAGTCCAACCATGCCCACAGCAGGCCCAGCCCGCACGCCTACCAGCCCAGCGGTGCGACCCGACACACCTAGACGTGCCCATTTCAATTAATCAAATTTCACCGTTGACAGTGGGACTCGAACTCTAGACCTCTTGGTATATTGTCAAACGCTTTACCGCCAGGCTATGATGAATTTCTTGTTTAAGAAAGCATGCCAAGAATATTTATATACATTTATATATTGAATTTTGTTATCAAATTTTACTAATTTATATCTATATATGAATATATTTTATTAATTCATATTTATTATTATTTAATTAGGAAATATTAAATCGTGCAAATTATAATTCTTTCTAATTTTTCTTTTTTCCACAGATAATTTTGGGATACAAAATCAAAATTAAAAAAATTATAACTTTGACCTTATAAAAATTTGAAATTTTTTATCGATTATTTTGACTCAATTTAAGAAATTAAAGTGATCTTATTCATTGTATGTCAAACTATCAATTTATTTACTTAAATTTAGTATAATTGACAAAATAAAATCAATCAAATTTAAAAATATAGTGTCATCGTTAGATCAATACTTTCAAAATACAATTGACCGATTAGCTATTAAGAGAATATAAAATAAAATATTCGATTAGCATGTTTAAATAAATTGATTAAATTATCAAATTATATAGTATTACAATTATATTTACTTAAATTTAGTATAATTGACAAAATAAAATCAATCAAATTTAAAAATATAGTGTCATCGTTAGATCAATACTTTCAAAATACAATTGACCGATTAGCTATTAAGAGAATATAAAATAAAATATTCGATTAGCATGTTTAAATAAATTGATTAAATTATCAAATTATATAGTATTACAATTATACATACTTGACTAATTGAATTGATTGAAAGGATTAAATGTTTAAATAAATTTATTAAATTTGAAGTCATTCGTATATATCACCGAAAGAGAAAATATGTATTCTCGCTAAGCAAACTGTAATTTTCAACGCATAAGATGATTTTGAAATGACTCGAACCTTTTAGTGCTCCGTAATGTCGGAGCAGGCGATTTAAGCGAGTCATTTAAAATTAAAAAAAAATTAAATTTATTTATTGGCCACGGATAAATCTGTGGCCAAGTCCAAATTTTAAAAAAAAAATTTAATTTATTTATTGGCCACGGATAAATCCGTTGCTAAGTCCAATTTTTTTTTAAAAAAATTTAAATTTATTTATTGGCCACAGATTTATCCGTGGCCAATGGTCAAAATTTCATGTTGACTTTTGCCGAATCGTGCATTTTCGTTAATTAGGTTCGACGGAACCGTACGATTGGAGCAATACAACTTCAACACTAATCAATCTGCTTGAAAGTCCATTTTTTTGATAATTCCTATACAAGTTAACTGACGTTAGTATACATTGACACCGAACTACGAAGTCATTCGTATATGTCACCCAAAGAGGAAAAATGTATTCTCGCTAAGCAAATTGTAATTTTCAACGCATAAGATGGGAAAATATAATAACTGCGATGAAAATAATATGATTTTGAAATGACTCGAACCTTTTGGTGCCCCGTAATGTCAGATCGGGCGATTTAAGCGAGTCATTTAAAATAAAAAAAAATTAAAATTATTTATTGGCCACGGATAAATCCGTGGCCAAGTCCAAATTTAAAAAAAAAATTTAAATTTATTTATTGGCCACGGATAAAGTCCAAATTTTTTTTAAAAAAAATTAATTTATAAATCCGTGGCCAAATCCAAATTTTAATTTATTTATTGGTCACGGATAAATTCGTGGCCATGTCCAAATTTAAAAAAAAATTTAAATTTATTTATTGGCCACGGATTTATCCGTGGCCAAGTCCAAATTTATAGGCGGGTACACGATCGGCACAGTGCAATAATTCTCGCAGAAATGGTGAAGTCAACGCGCGGTCTACCGTTCCTATTTATAGACGGGTAAAAACCCGCCTCGGGAACACCAACAGGATCCATAATTATAGCTGTGACTTTCAAATTCCCGACGGTTATAACCCAGTCGATTCTACCTCCTCGGTCGAATTTTACAAATCGACCCTCGGAGCGGGGGGGCTAATGACGTGGGGTTATTCCGATCGGGAATCCGATCCCCAACTCGAATATCGATCGACTTGCTCGGACCCGACCGCCCGATACGTACCTCCTGGATTCGCCGTCGATGTTCCCGCTCGATTATATAGTCGACCGGGACCATGCCGGGCTCAACGGCTCCCTGCTGGCATTTAATGCCCCGCCAGTCCGGGTATGGGGCAGCCACCTAACCCCATGCCTCATTAATGGGGTGCCAGTTATAGCCTCTGGACCCTACCCCCCGGTCTACGGGTCGCCCACGTCGGCTTTCAACAACCCGCATGGTCTGCGGGGCCCACAGAATTCGGTCTACCTGGACATGGTATAAATACCCCCTCATTTATGGTAAGACGCACGCATTTATTACTCCACATACCCTTACTCTGCTCGAATTCACACTCAACCGATCCACTGACTTAGGCATCGGAGGGCCTTAGCCGAGACCCCGCTCGGCTAGCTCACGTTGCCATTCCCTTTTTGCAGGACGTCTTTCCCCTCGAATACCAGCATATACCCAGTCGATCAGAAAACTCGACCGGAGTCGACCTGAACCATATTCGACCCGCATCACAAGTATATAAAGTGAATTGTATTTTATATTTATTCCACTCATCCATCAAAACTTAAGGTGCAAGATGAGTCGAGCCAACTCATCAGCTCGAGCGTGAACTTTTCTAGTTTAAGCTTGAGCTTTTTGATAAGTCCAAACTCGAACTCACATGTAACTGTTCGAAAGTTCATGAGTTGACTTCTGAGCATTTTTTTTAATATTTTATTTTTTTAAAGATAATAGATACCAGTATAATGTTGATAATAAAGTTTATATAACAAATTTTAATATTTTTTATGATTTAAATATTTAAGTAATATATTAAATAATTAATAATATCATATTATTAATATATTATATTAGAAAATATAAAAAAATAGACATATTTATAAAAATGAGCTCAAGCTGATGGAACTCAAGCTCGAGCTCGAGCTCGAACTCAATTTTTGAATAAGTTGGACTAAAGTGTCATCATTCTTATGCGAACTCGAACTTAAGGCACAAGCTCATCAAGGCCGAGCTTGACTCATTCACAGTCTAAACAAGTGTTCTTTACTGCTAGTATATAATATAAATTCTTAAATTCCAAGAGCAAATCAATTATGGGATGATACACAAGTCTAGCCCCAAAGACGATACCACACCCACCTCAACTGGCCCAAGTTGGTCGAACGAACTAGGCCTTCTCCATATACATGAGACCGATTAAAAACTGTTAACGGGCCAGCAAAATAAATTCTCATGAAGAAAATTCGACACGACAAAAAAAAAAAAATATATATATATATATACTAGTTGTTTTGACACACTTAATACATGTGTAAAATAAAAAAAAATAATATTATTAAAACATAATTAGTTTTCTTAAATTCAAAAAGTATAAATTTTAAATATTTATTAATTTTTTTGTATGAGTATAAATTTCTTTTGACTAATTTTAATATATTGATTAAATTAATTGTAAGCGAAAAACTAATTTAAAAATAAATAAACTTAAGAAAATAAATACAAAGAGAGTTAAAATAATTAGAAGAGTAAGATAAGAGATGAGAGAAAAGATAAACTTAAATGATAGACCAAAGATATTAAAAAAAATATTTATAGGGGGCTAATGCTTTAATAATAATAATAATAATAATAATAATCATCATG